>CM052540.1:50600574-50655993 GCA_028533065.1 Trachops cirrhosus | reverse complement strand
AATAGTATGGGAAATGTAGAAGCTAAAGAACTTATGACACATGGACTGAAGTAAAGGTGAGGAATGCGGGTGGGAGAGGGTATTCAGGGTGAAGGGGAATGAAGGGGCATAATAGGACAATTGTAATAGCATAATCAATAAAATATATTTTAAAAAAAAGAGTGTTGGAAAGTTAAGAATTATCAAATGGTACCAGAAATATCTGGGGGAAAAGTTTGTAAATGATATGATTGTCTAACCACTATACTATACACCTGAAAGAAAGGTAAAATAATAGTGAATGTAAACTAATTTTAAATTTTTTAAATAAGTGTTTTAGACAATTAAAAAAGAATCATCAAATGAAATGATAAGTTATAATAATGAACTGAAACACCTTTAAAAGAAAAAGTGCTGCAAGGCTAAACATAACTGTGGCCAAGTGGATGACCCACACGCACTGGGTGGTGGGCTGCATGTGAAAGTGTGTGGCGGCACTGCCCAGGGCTGGGGCAGCGGGGTTGGAGCTGAGCCTCGAAAGAAAGGCGGGATTTTAAAAAAGCAAAAGGGATAAAAAGGTGCTCTCCAGACAAGCGGTATTCCAACTTGGAAAATCAGAACTGAGAGCCTCTGACATGAACAAAGATACACGGAGCCAAGGGCCAGAATTTAGGACCATCCACTTGCACTGCGCCGAGTCGATTCACGTGTGTATTGAGTTGGTGAGCACACTGAGTAGCACAACATGGCAATTCTGACTTTACAGAACTTCATGTCAGTACGGAAAACAAGGTTATAAAATAATATGAGACAAATGTGGAGTTGATGCTGTAGGAATTCACAAACTAATTACCCAGAGAATTGGGTATGTTATTTCAAAGACAGTGCCAGCGAGTCTTTCAAGTTTTTGTGTTTACATGCCTTTGTGTTTGGATTCCAGTTACTGTCTCTGCTTTTGCCCTCATGCACATGACAGTTGTGAGCTTTCCACTGTGTTTTGTTTCATCTCTACTGCATCCTTTTAGTATAAATACGCTCTTTCAGTGGCAACCTGCATTTTGAGCATAGAGCTGCCTCTCACAGTAGTTAACGGAATACCTGAGATGAGGATGGTAATGTAGGATGACAACTGCTATCACTCTGTGTGTGTGTTGAGTTCAGTAGGCTGGTTGTGTGGTGCAGCAATCCATTTCTTCGTCGATGACAGATTTATTAAAGACAAGCTTTCAAGATTGTACTAGAAATCCTATTAAAGTGCCTTCCATTGAATGCCATTAGAACAGCCATTAAAACTGTTTGTGCAGACTTGTTATTCATGAGTTGATGGTCTCTCACTTTTCTCAGTATTTTTTGCCAAACTGCGCTACCATTGTTCCATTGTAGCTGTTCTTTTCCAAGAATGAATGTCTATCAGCTTTCTTTCTTTGCAGGGTTTCTGGTGTGTGTGTGAGTGAGAGAGAGGGGGAGGAAGGAAAGGAGAGACAGTGGAAGTGAGAGAGATTGAAATCCTGTGTCTTTGTTTCTAATTAGATAGGGTAAAGATTGTACTTAAGATGCCACTCTTTGTCAATTTGATGAGAATCATGTTCAAATCTAACAATATAGAAAGCTATATAGCAGGTCTTTCATCTTCAAAAAAATTTTAAGTGAAAAGTACTGTGAGATGAATTTATCATTAAAGCAAACTGACAGAGACATCTGGTATTTAATCTTTTTTCTTACTTTCCACAGTTTTCAAATAAAGAATTGAACTCTGTGATAGCAAATCTAGGGTTATAACTTATATGTACGCATTAGAGTGCAGTGGTGAAGAGCTCAGACTTCAAAAGTCAGAAAACTCTGGACTCGTATTTCAGCTCTACTACTTTGTAGACTATCAGGGAGACTTGTGGAAAGGGTCTTAACTCCTCAGCTAAGCCTCAAATTCTTTATTTGTAATATGGAGATAACAGCAACTACCTAATGTTGTAGTAAGAATTACACTGAGGTTGAGCACGTAGTGATGGTATACTCACCATTATCATTAGCATCAAAATCAAAAGTAATGAGACCTGATTACTTCTCAGTACCACTCATTGTTCAGGTTAAAGGGAGAAAACCTAGTTTGCATTTTCCTTTCGGTGTGTATTTTGGTAATAAATCTGTATTGAGTTTATCTCAATAGATGACCATAGAAGCCAGTTGAAACACTTGACATGGATTCCCCAGAATACCCCCCAGGGTGCTGAGCCCTCTCACCGGCATCCGACGTAATGAGAGGAAGTGAAACGTGCAGTTGTGAGAGTGTGCTGCCCCTCCCTTCTCCACCCCTCTCCCATTTTGGAAAGTAGTAAAATCTTCACAAATTGAAAAATGCAAGAATACAGATAACAAAGTGTTGAAATGATTATAGTTAAAAAATAAGCTGAGGCATTATTTAAAATTTTGTGCCTTTATTTCAACAAAAATCCATTAGAATTAGGCAGCACCAACTGGAAGAGGTGCTCCCTGATGACAGGAGCCAGGCGGAAAAGACTGTGGCAGAGAAACTGTGGAAGCAAAGAAAAGACACCGTTTGACTGGCTGTAACTTAAGCCCAGTTGGCTGTTTGTGATTGGTTGTCCTTAGGGTCTTGATTTTGTAGCCTCGGGGTATTTACATTCATAGGCTTAGATTTTGGTTTTCTTATGAGACAGCATAGCATTAGAGACACCTCGGTCTAAGGGCCTGCTCGCTTAATTAATGTTATCAATACCCACATCCCAGAGATAAGCGCTGGCAGTGTTGATATACAACATTCTAGGAAATATGTGTGTGTGCACAAGTTTGTATATAGTTACATTTAAAATACATTTATATGCATGTATTATGTTTATATATGCATGCAGTGTGTGTGTATATATGCATTTTAACAATAGTACTGCTTTGTAATTTTTTTTTTACTTAATAGAGGACATCTTTATGTCAGTAGATCCATAGCAGTTTCCATAGCTCCAAACTCTAAGTTATTTAACTAGTCTCCTCTCATGTTAAGGCTATTTCCTAATTTTTTCGCTGTTATTAAATGAGTTACAATGAGTATCCTATACACTTGTCCAGGAGAAAGATGTAGTTTTTCCTTTCAAAGCTTTTAGACAAGAGTTTAGTGCCTGACAGTATGCCGAAGTCTAACTCTAGGGAGATGATGAACCTGTGACCAGCTTTGTTTGACGAAGGTGCCTATTGGGGTGAACATGAGTCGGGGGGATGGCAGAGGGACCCCAAGGCAGGCCTCCACACCATGAGAGTACCTTGATAAGGTCACTTTACTCCAGAGCCTCATCCTTGGTTTTGTGAACTTGAGAAGTAACTGTGTCCTCACTCCCACTCATTGTGTGATCTTCGCGGCCCCGTCAGTGAGCTGTGGTGACTGGGTACCGCCCTCCGTCTGAGAGGACCAGAGCTCCTATGGTAGTTTTCTATAAAGAAATGTTAATATATGTTCTAAGAGTTTAGAAGATATTATGTTTTTAAGACATGTGTGATAGTTGAACTGTGTAATACTCAAGCAATAAAAAAGTCTGTGGTTTCATTTCCAGAGCAACTAAAAAAAAAGCAATAATAGCATAATTATAACTAATTTTTAATAATAGTTTTGACATAATTTTAATAATAGTTATTAATATAATATATAAAATATATTAGACAAGAATAAAATTATTTCTATGGAACAATTAATGTATCAAATCAGCTCTTTAACACTATTCTTCTTCACAATTGAACACGTAAGCCATACGCACCCCTACATCCCTCCCATTCTCTGCCATGAAGAAGGAAAACAATTATAATCTGAATAAGCTAAATTGGTGGTTTAGTGGGTGCAGGGGAGATGTGTGTTAAGATCACATGTTCTGCTCTTTTCCTTTTTCTCTCCTCTGTGCAGTTCCATAGAAAAGTTGAACAAGGGTGAATCATGGGGTCAAGCTGCCACCTTCTCTCATTCTGGCTTTCAGATTCCACCCTTGTATCAGCAGAGTACATAAGCAGAAGTTTTCAGATTCCACCCTTGTATCAGCAGAGTACATAAGCAGAAGCAAGCTTCACTCTGCAGAAATTGCTCTCTTTACTTTTCCTCACCTACATGTCCAGGTGCAGAGTGTGTAAGTGAGCACAGTATTTAGCAGAACCTGCCACCTCTCCATCTCTCTCCATGTACATGTACCCACCTGGCTGGGATGGTCATGATGCTGTATTGCGAAGCTCACTGATCCGAAGATACAGCTGTGGATGTGAGGAAGTTAAAGCCTGCTCTGACCTTATAATTTACTGCCCAAACTGGACACTTTGAGAGTGAAAAGGTGGTCCTTTATTAAGTAAACTGGAACAGCAGATGTAAACTGGGATATAAGCCACTCCCCGCCCCCCAGGTTAAAACCCAGCCTATAGCAGATTCTTTCTGGGCTTTTGATCCCTCCATCTGATCTGGGCCCTTACACTGCCCCCACACCTCCCAACAGAGTGGCCTTGAGCCCTTTGAGAAGCATAATTGTTAAACCAAAATATGAAGGAAGAAACACCATCGTATTAAAATTGTTAATTAATTGTACAAACACATACTGCTATTAAGAAAATTTGGTAATATGATCTATACAGAATTGTCCAACTGGCAAGCAGCCATTAAGTGTTACTTCAGAAGAGAGAGTGAATGTACAAAAGTCAGAAATCGTGGTACAAAAGCTGTTATAGGTGTTCACTTAGAATAAATTTCAATGGTGCCAAAGTCAAGGATTTCTCTTCTCATGAAATCAGGTTACAGCCAAGTGGGAGCCTGGGAGCCATTCGCTTTATTTAAAATGGTTTTACAACACATATCTCTTGTCTCTTCTAATCTGTGTTTATTTTACAGTCACATCTTCAAAGGGGAGACTTATTTAACTATCTCTAAGGTTCTGGGGTAAAAGCCATTGTGGCCATATGTCCTGCCTACGATGCATTTCAGTCACTTACTCTATGAATGCAATTTAAAATCAGCTGTATGCTAAACACTAAGTATACACCATCAGAAAAGTTACAATGCCTGTAGTGTTATTCTCAGGTGATTCTATTTTTTCCCAAAGGGCTAATGTATAAAATTATTGGTGTACTGACATTTTTGTAATGTATTTTACCTGAAGTAGTCTTTAATTTTACATTATAAAACCAATATATGTTTTAAACACAGCAGATTAATCTTTTAGTTTAGAAAGAAATTGAACTCTAAAAGTCTAGATTGCGTTCATTTGTTCTAGCCTTTCTAGTTTGTTTGTAAGATGAGAAAGAGAAGAAAATATCCATGACACTTTAGATTGGAAATGGTCTGTGTCATCTCTATGTGATTAGATGCCCATATTCAGTTCAGTGAGCTGTCACCTCACCTGTAAGGGACAGCATTAACAAGGGGTTCCTGGTACATGTACTATGCCCAGAAGTCACATATGGAACCTCATGTGTTACAACTAGATCGTTGTGCTAAATACCTATAGGGATGAGATCGGGGTGGGAGGATTTTTTAAGTGATTGTTTGGGATTTTCTGTATTCCATCACAGACTTGGAAGAGGCATCATATTTTCTCATTTCATTTCAGATGTAGAATCCTTAATTCTCTGAACCAGGAAAAAAGATATGAAAAGCTTTGACTGAATATTAACAAAAATGTATTTTATACACATTTCAATTTCAAAATGTATTTGTTTTCCCTCTCATATCTGAAAATAAACGTGGGAGAAGAAACAAAAATTTAACAAAGGAACTTTTTATTGCATGGCAAGCAAGGCAGTGCTGAAAGCCTAAACTATATCTGTCTACAGGATGCAAAATAAAATAACAGAGAAAAAATAAAGTGTTTTTAAATTAAGTTAGAGATTTCCATATTTATGATAAAGAAGAATTAATGTTATCAGTTAAATCTCAACCTTAATCAAACATTCAAGAGCCCAGAGGATGCTTTATCTGCCCTGTTTTCCTTACACAGTTGTTTATAAAGTGCTGCCGTAACATGGCTCACACAGTTAGGAAACCAAGCTACTCATTCATTCATTACTTTTGAATCTACTTTTGTACTCGATTTCTGAATGATCAGTTGCTAGTATCAAATGAAATGCAGACAGAATTATTTGCGGCTACTTGGGGAGGTTGCTTTTTTAAAATTATTATTGTCTCTGCCAAAAGTATCTCTGCCAGTTCAGAACCTGATGGACATATTGTTACATGTGGAAAGTGAATGTAGAAGGGCAGAAAGGGATTTCCTTTGCCTACATTAACTGGGCACTTGCCCCAGTTTTATGCTTCAATGTCAAAGAAGATACAAGTAGCATCAGGGAAAAAGCAGACATTCCTTGGCTGCCAAGATTGTCTTCAGATATTCTTATGCAAGTCAGTGGGTAGAGGCAGAAGAAAGTAAAATACCTACTATTATTTTAGTGATAACAATGTATCAGGTGTTTTAACCATATTATTTCTCTTAATACTTTTGGGCCTATACAAATGAAGAATAAATATATTCATCTTGTTACTTAGGTGCCAAAAGTAGGGCCCTGCTATTCATGGGAAAGGAAAGATGTCATTGTGAATTATCCAGTTAAACGTTGCAAATCGATCGCATAATAGATATTTTCATTTGTTACCTATACATAATTCTTCTAATAAACATTCCACTTACTTTTGACCAATTCAGCCAACTTTTTCTTTTCAGTCAAAGCATTTTAATAAATTTCTAATAACATTTTTTGCCTAAACTGCCTGGAAAAATTGTAATTCCTTTCACTTTTTCAAATAACATCAGAAATCGTAGTTTATGCATTACATTTGTAGAGTGATTCTCCACAAAGCTCTAGTGTTTCAGAACATCAACTACAATTCTATCTATCCATTACTCATTCACTTTAATTTGATGGAGAAGATGGATAGTTGAAACTAAAACATTGGGATCAAAGCAATCACTGCCGTCATTCCTCCAAAACCACTGCCTTTGGGAACTAGGAAGGTCTGTTTTACATTTAGTAGCATCCACGAAAATGTTGGAGCATATTAAAAGAGACTTTTGTGAAAAATCTGTGGACTTTAAATCTTCAGATCTTAAAGTTTTATCTTCTTTTTTTGGAACTCTTATTTGAAAGGATCTCTCAAAAATCATCTTTTTCCAGTCACACATATAAAGCAGTGAAATAGCATCTCTGCATTCTAGAGAGCAGGTAGCATTGTCCTACTGAGTTGAAAAGAATCCAGTGTTTATTGTTGAGTTGTTACTGTTTTTTATCATTTCGAATCCATGTTAAGTTAGGATAAGTTAAATGTTCTTCTAGTAGTAAGTCATATACGTAGAGAAATAAGCTAACTCATCCTTAGTGCCAAGATACAATTTAAAAGAAAATGTTTATCAAAGGGTTGTCAGGCATATTTACTCACCTCATGCGGTTGGATACCTTATGTATAGTTTCTCCTACTTGGTTCTCTATGTATCAATTCTGATAATGTAAGTAAATAAATTATTGCTTTATGTAATTTCCTATAAGTATTACATAATACATTATAATAAGAATGTCATATCAAACCATTAAACAACATGTAAATTTGATGCAGTTTTATCACTTGTAAATTATACCATCTTTCTACTATTCAAGGGAGAGAACTGTCACGTCCACTTATTAGTTAACACTGAGAATCTTGAAAAGTCTCTATTCCAGTCCTTCATATTCTAATGGTGACCCGCATGAGACATGTTTTTATACAGACAGATTTAGGAGGTGTTGATGACGCATTGGATAAAAGGCAGATAAGAGAAAATAAGGCCACAAACCTGACACTGGAATAGCCTTAATAGGACAAAGAAGCACAGCACAGTCACATGTTACAGACCCGCCAGAGCTACCCAGGGGCACCGAGAAAGCCAGCCCCCTGGGCTCTGACCCAGACTCTGCTCATCAACATACTTTCCACCCCTTCCTCGCATTCCAGTTTTTAAAGCATCATCGGATTCAACTGAACTCATGCACTTCTCTTTGAAGAAAGTACTCATTATGCCAATTGCAGGCTTCTGCTAATTGTGTAAAATATAGCTCTTCCCAACCATGCAAACGTGGCTCTTTTTCAAACAGATACATATTAATTTACCATTTCAAACTGGGAGAGAGAGAGAGAGAACATGAACAAATGACAATGAAAAAAAGGCTCCAGTGGCAGATTTCTGTCCTAAACCTCAGAAAGGACTTTGGGAAATTTGAGGGGAAACCACTCTAAGGGCAAATTGAACCTACTGCTGAGGAACTATGTTGAAAGAGAGTACTTCTCTGGAGGATAAGATAAGGTCATCAAAAGTTCAGTTCCCTGTAGAAAGGATGGTTAGTCTGACCAACAGTTTGGCTAGTCAAGTTGCTGGTCTCTTCCTTCCATATAATTACATTCCTGTTAGTTGTTTTAAAACACACAAAAACAGGATGTCTCTTTTTTGGTGGTTTCTCTTTGATGAGTTCCTAAAGGGAATATTTTGAGGTTTTTCTCTTGGTGGAATGAAAGGAAGTAGAATACAGAGCAATGGTATCGTGTGATGCTTTACACATGTGAATTACATATTTGGGGGCAGAGAATTTGAGACTTTATAAAA
Organism: Trachops cirrhosus; assembly: GCA_028533065.1. Classification (NCBI taxonomy): domain Eukaryota; kingdom Metazoa; phylum Chordata; class Mammalia; order Chiroptera; family Phyllostomidae; genus Trachops; species Trachops cirrhosus. The sequence goes on along the minus strand of CM052540.1, from coordinate 50,647,417 downwards.
CCATATTTAAAAGGCTTTGCTGTAAAATGATGACTTGAGCTTTATTGAAAAAGGTCACTCATATCAGGATTTAATTTTCTTTAATAACTATAAATTGATGTGCAAATTTGTAAACGTTCTCTCATTTTGAATTTATGGAGATTTTTTTCCCCAGGCTTCCTTGCGTTGTTTTAAGAGAACAATTGAAAGTTATGTGTGAAACATCAAGGAATCATCTCAAATTTGGCCACAGAGGAAGCATAGCATGGTGACTAAGCACTTAGGCTTGGGGAACAGAATGCCTGGTCCCCCAACCTGGCTTCTCCACTAGTAGCTTTTGACCATGAGAGAGTCATTTAAACTTCTCTGCACCTCAGTTTCCTAATCTATAGAACTGTGATGTGAATGGTCACTACTTCTAAGGATTCTGTAAGATAAAATGAGTAAATGCATGTGAAGCAAAAAAACAAAACAAACCCCCCAAAACACAGTAAATGTTACATAAGTATCAGTTATCATAATATTGTAATTATTGGATGTAAATATTTATATTTTAAATATTTTATCAAGAATGCAATGAAAGATTATAAATCCTTCAGTTATATGTGTAGCTTTTTCTTCCACTTACCTATTTGAAGACAAAGTTCTAGTTGATTTAAAAAATATATAACTTTCAAACCGTCGCATTAAAGACTACATAAGTACAGAGTATTTGACATTAATAAGTGTCTACTTGAGGTTTTCCCTTTCTTCTTTAAGTCATGGTGGGGGTGGTTTCTATTTGGTCATTTTTTCTCTGTAAGACAAAGCTGTTGCTGTTAAGCTGAAGATCTGTTGTTAACATTAGAATGATTCAGTCAACAGCTTTAGGAAGAGGGGAGGGGGTGTAAGTCAAGTGCCAAGCGGACAAGTGAGCGGATAGGAAAGCAAGTTACATGCATTGGCATCATGGTCAAGTGTTAGATGCTACATGGTGTTCATCCAGTACCTGCCTTTCTAGGCTCTCGTTGATTAACTGGCAAAAGGTAAACCTGACAAATAGCATTCTTGTTTATGAATTCTGTGAAAATGTAATATATAAATTTCATGTAGGTTTTAAAAATATTTATTTATTTTTAGACAGAGGGGGAGGGAGGGAGGGAGAGAAAGAAACATCAATGTTTGGTTGCCTCTCTCATGCCCCCTACTGGAGACCTGGCCCACAACCCAGGCATGTGCCCTGACAGGTAATTGAACCAGCAGCTCTTTGGTTTGCAGGCCGTTGCTCAATCCACTGAGCTGCACCAGCCAGGGCTCATATAGTTTGTTTATTTTGTTTAAGCAAAGCAATTGTTAGCAACTTCTGGTTGAAAAATATCTAGTTTGCATTACTCCCAACTTGTAAAGTTCCCTCAGTGGAGGCTAATGAAGACCTAACTAAGATTTTCACTCTAGGGCTTTGGATTAAGTGCTGGGAAGGAGGGAATATCCTCCCAGTAGTTGTTTGGATAAACAGAGCCAGAAGGATGAGCAGAGATACCTGAAAGTCAAGCTTGGGCAAACCAAATACTAACAGCAGGAAGATGTTAACTCCATTAGGAACAAGGGGCTTATTTCAACAACAAAACAAAAAGTTTAATAATACAGGCTTGCCTATTTACCTTTATAATAGGAAAGTACATAGTCATAATGGGCTGGCCAGAAATATAATGTTGAAGTGCAAATCAACTTCTCTATCACTCAAGACCCATGTTGCTCTTTCTCCATCCTGGTCCTTTTGTTCTTCCTTAAGAGGATCTCAGGGAAGGAGAAAAAGAAGCAAAGCAACTGTGTCATCACCAGCACTCAGGAAAGCCTAGAGGGTGGGTTTTGAGAAGAATTGTATTCATCCATGATAACTTTGCCTCATTAACAGGCATAATTAAAATTTGATTTTCCTCAACCAGTTGTTTTTTCCTGAATATAAAAGATCTTATACTGTTCCTACAAGTAGTTAATTTTTCTTTACTGAGTTTGCTCCTCTAAGCATTCTGACAGGTTCCAAAATAATGACCTGTGCTGTGTATTGTTAAATGTTCAGTCAGATGGATAGATACAGATGGATGAGTATGTGTTGCACAAAGACCAGTCAGCATTATTTAATCAATGTTTGTTTGATCCGTGTAAAACAAGTATAAATGTAAGCTGCATCCCATCTGCTTTATCATCCATGTGAAGCCAACCTCATTTTTAAAACTTGATTTCTTATGTAACCTCCCCAAAATGACACAGGATGTTCAGTGGGGAAGAGTATCATTCAGACTGGTGAGATAAAGGATAGTTATATTTAGGTGTATTTCATATGTTGGGCTTCTTCATTTTGCAGTGGCCCTTTCAATAGTTAAGTAGCATTATGGCTTAGTAATTGCCAGCTATTAATCATCATCTAGGCTTTGAAATCACGCAGCCCTGAGTTTGAGGGTAAATGTACGATTCTGGATGTGTGAGCAAGTTACCACCAAATAGCACAGTGCCTGCCACAGAGAAGGCCATAAGATTCATCGAATTAATTTGTATTTACTTCATTTCCTTGTCTGCAAAACGGAGAAAACAATAACACCTACCTCATACCATTTGTGAAAATTAAACACTCTACTACATGTAAAGCACAATGACCTAGCAGCTGTGATTGTAAGTATCCTGTTACTTACAGGTCTTCTTCTCATGGGTCATATTTTAAGCATATTAACATATGTGATATACAGCTCATGTTTCTATTATCAGTTTTTAAACTGTTAACCTAAAATGAAAAAGCCTAAATGAGAGGCAACAAGCATTTATTTGGGATCAAAGAATCAGAATTTTGGTAGCATAGAGACAGGCAGAAACTCAGAAAGTGTCCCAATTACAGCAGGAAGGCAAGGGTTTTCTATGAGGAAAGAAAAGGAGTAAATCACTGGAAAAGAAGAAAGAATTCCTACTGGTATTAACAAGCTGAGCCACTCTTGGCTATACGTGATGGGTTACTAATTCTGCCTTCTGTCGGAGTCCATAATCACTAGTCCTTGTGATCAGTATGTCCGCTTTCCTGCTAACCTTGCAAACACTGGTTTGCACAACAGTTGTGGTTGGAACTAGGCCAGAGGTTTAGTGAACTGTATGCACAAGGCAGCTCCTCTGGCATGGCTGTCCTGGCCCTATTTTAAAATGGCTCCACTTATGTCAACTTTCACAAACTGTCCAATGTAGGCAGGTATCAAGTTATGCTGGTGGCATAGAATACGCAGCAAGAGCAGAAATGGACTTGAGTTAACAGTGTCTTTGAGTTGACAGATGCAGTTTCATCGGTCCGATTAAATTTACGGCACTTTACACTTCTGTGAGTGACCAGAGCCTGAGTTAGACATCCGTCAGAGAGAGTAACATCATCCACCAATGGACTGGACTTAGAGTGAGCTTAGGAGCTTCTTGGGATATTTTAGAAAATAATGTGTAAGAAGCTTGTGTACTATGTATTTAATGCCCATCAGTGTGATATTAGTGGTAGTGGTAATTTCATGATCACGTATTTTATTACGAGTGTTCAAGTACTGAAGTGGGGACACTGTACAATGCAGTTTCCATAATTTGTTCTCTGGCTTCCATGTTATATGGAGGAATTACTCCATGATTTCTCTTTCTGAACTTTTCTCAATAATATGTATTAGTTCAATTCATCTAAAAAATTGTGTCAAACCATTTATTGAGCCATCTTTGTAGATGCAAAGATAACTAAAAATCTGTAGGTAAGACTGTTGCTGAGGACTTCTGAATTTAGGCTGTAGGTCATCCAAAGCCAGTGGACGTTCTTAAGCAGGGACTTAACCTGGTTGAGGTTGTGCTTAAAAAAGATTACTTTGGTGTGAAGAATGCATTGGAATGAGAGTTTAGAGGAGAGATTCCATTCAGACACCAGGTACTGAAGGACTGGAGTTAGGGAGTGGCAGTGGGGTGACGTATTTGGGACTGATTGGAGAAACGTTTTAAGTCAGGTCTTGGTCACAGAATGGAGCTATGTTGTGTGAGAGTTCAAGGTTGACCTGAAGGCTTCCACACAGACATTTGAATTATTCTGCTCCCTTTAGCTCATGGAATACTTGGAGAGTAGGTTCTGTACAGGAGATGATGAGTTTCCTTGGAAGAACCACTAGAAAGACCCCTAATTACACAATTCTTTAGTCTCTCAGGCATTGGTAATTATTTTGCTGAATACTGTTTAATGATCAACTAGTTTATATATAAATCAGCATAGGCTAAGGAAAGAAAAGGGGTTTAAATTCTTAGTAAATTAAAGGCTGCAATCTATGCTGCTGAGAATTTCAGTATGTTCTGAGGCTATTCATGACTGTTAGTAGGCTTGACTTTTTACCCTGGTGAGTTTTATTATCATGCTGGACTCTATTCCTTTAACACAAAATGTATACATCTTCAATATTATAATGGCCATTGGATATGTTTTAATTTCCAGTTCTATATATACACATAAAAGAATGGAAAATACCCAGTATCAAAATTACTGCTAAAAATTCTATTAACATAACATAGTACCTTTACTTTTAAAAAAACTTCACCTGTATGTAAACCTAATTTATCATTAGTTATTTCTGAAAACTTGATTTTGATAATTTAAAATCATGTGTATGTAATTACCGAACTCATATTTCCATATATCATGAAATTATAAGTATTAAAAAAGTCAGTATCCTATGATAAAAGGAAAGATGATTTGATTTCCATAACATTACAGAAAATTAAAAAGTCTCCCAGAGTTTCATAATCACAGCCTGGATTCAGTCTTTCCTGATTTTACTTTAACTATAAAAATATACATATTTTGTATCTGCAATATTTATTTTAGATTATTTGATAACTTTGGTTGAACTAAGGCATCAAGGAAAGGTGTTAAAAACTGGAACAAATAAGTTTAAAATAAAGAATAAAATGGAGCAAACTTTGTAAACATGCTAATATATGAGGATAAATAGAAAACGTAATAGAAATAGAAAAGCAATTAGATCCTGTCTGTATCGGGTCATAAATTAACACTCTGAGATGATTATTACATTTAACTGACTTCCCTTCTTTACTATATTTCATAACTTCGAACTGCACAGACTTCCTTGTGTCCTGGTCATTGTGGCTACGGCACAACACACAGTTGTAAGCTGCCACCACGATGTAAGCCTGCAGGGGAAGAACAGGAAAACCTATGCCCGGTGAAGCCAGTGAAAAGCCAGTCAATGTAAGAATTGAGGTTAGGTCCAGATAGGGAAGAATAGGGGAGAGTAAAGGTATAAAAATGAAATAATGTTCACAGAACTGGACAGAATACTGAACCGAGGTGACTTACAAACTCCAGCAGCAGAGAAGCAAATGGAAAAGTAAAATAATAATAATAATAATAATAATAATAATAATAAAGCAGCTTGCCTTTTCAGTATTAACAGAACATCTGTATTGATTTTCTTGTTCATTTGAATCAGTGTTGGTGACTATCTCTGCTTTTTATTATGATTAATCATTTCATGTTTTTCCAGTTATATTAATGTTCAGCTTCACAGCTAGGATATTCGTGATGAAGTGCAGCTTCAGAGTTTTCTTTTTAAATCATGTTTATTACTTGTGATAAATGCCTATAATCCACTGTTATTCAGTATTGATTTTGAATGTGTGCTGTTTTTCTTTCAAGTCTATTGACCCTGGCCAGCAGTTCACATGGGAACATTCAAATTTGGAAGTAAACAAACCAAAGAACAGATATGCCAATGTGATCGCATACGATCATTCCAGGGTTCTCCTGTCAGCAATAGAAGGTAAGGAAATACTGACATTATTTATACCTTGGTTTTCATGGGTTTAACTATGTGCATGAAAATATTGTTTGAGCTAGGCATCAGCCATATATGAAAATAGTTATTTAAGATTTAGCAATTGTTTCTTCTCATTTTTTATTTCTCATATAATAAACAGAGGCACACAGTAGCCCACCCTACCCGCCCCCAACCATCATATAACATTAAAGCCTCCCTTATTACCTTTTTACCTCTACCCTTGATGAAACACTTGATAAACTGCACTGCACGGTAGCGGTCCCCAACCCTTTTCCTTTTTGACACCAGGGACAGGTTTCCTGGAAGCCTGGAGAAGGACGGGTGGGGCTGGGTGGACTGGAAGCGGAGCTCAAGAGCTCAAATGAGCCTCACTCGGGCCAGGTTCCTAACAGGCAGGTCCGCACTGGGGGTTGGGGTCTCCTGCTGTAAGGGGAGCAGTTTGAGTTTGCCCACTTACTGATGGTTACTGATGGTAATGAATAAAAAAGTGATTGTTAGAAGATGCCCATTAACTGTTACTTTAAAATGAGCAAGGGAGTTGTTTCTGAGTCTGGATAGCCACCAGGGACAGTCTAAAGGTTAGGGGTTGGTGATGTGGGGATTGATACCAAGTAAGCACATTGGAAGGTCTGCTACATCTAATTTGTGGACCTCTTGGCTATCTCTCTCACAGTTAAACTAAGGAGTACATTCCAGAGGGAACGATTCCTCCTAAAAGATGAACATTACTTCTCAGATATACCTAGCTTCTCTCAGTGATTCATGAGGAGAGCATTTCCCATTCATCCCTTTCCCATACAAGGTCCCTCTCACATGCTGTATGAAAAACAATTAGGAGCTCATGTTCAACACCCAGCATTCTGGCCGTGGTAGCACACTGGATTGCTGTCCTCAGAAATCGGTTTACAATGTCACTTAAATCCATCCCTCTGGCACAGCAGCTAACCTGGTCCGCCAGCTGCCACATACCACATACATGCTCATCGGCACTCAGAAGAATGTTGTAGCCTTTTCAGACTGAAAAGTTTACTGCTTACCCTCCTCCGAATGTGTGTAAAACATTAAATAATACCCATTTTAGACGAAGTCCTTTTGAGAACCTTACAGTTTCCATCTATAATTATTCAAGTATCTTTCCATCTTCCCCGCTTCTGAAATCTGTAATGACCATCACTTTATCTCATAGTTCCAATGAAGTCCTGCCTGCCTTCTTAGTGCCAGAGTTAATTTGGGAGTGAGGCTCTGTTTAAAAGCTTTCCCAGTAAGCACCAAAGGCAATCATTGCATTATTTCCAGTTTTGGGGGAACAAGAACTATCATTCAGCATGTGAGCAAGCGCTTACCTGCAGCCCCTGTGCTCAGAATGGGGTTATATGGCACAGATATATTTTATAAAATTCTCACAATTTTATTTCTGATGTTGGAAAAGTATTATAATACCCTTCTGAGGCAACCGATGATACTGGGTGTTCAAGAGTTAGTTGTTGTTTTTTTTTTTTAATTTTTTTTATTGTTGTTCAAGTACAGTTGTCTCCATTTTCTGGCCACCACTTTCCCACACCCTACCCACCCCCACTTCCCACCCTCAATCCTACCCCCCTTTGGCTTTGACCAATTGATGAAGTGTATCGAAGTTTCACCAATACTAGTTCAAGCAGGGTAGTGTTAAACAGGTAATTGCTTCTTTCAACTCCTGTTTAGAAACTGTAACTGGACTAATTAGCATATAGAGTGTACATATAGTTTTATATCTATAATTCTCATTTTAAAGTATAAAAAATAGTTTTTTGTCTCAGTCTTCTTAAATCATTGCCATAGTAAATGAGAAACTAAACCGGTTCACAAATAGAGAAATCATTTTTTCATCATTGAAGCAAGATAAATTGTAGAAACAAAATAAAAGAATGTGAATTGAGACCGCATTTGGCATGGGCTTTACTGGAGAACTTGCCGGTCTGTCTTTGCCGTATTGCAGCATTGTTTTCCGTCCGAATTCGGTCGTCAGCACTACCTCCACCCTGCACTTTTGCCCACTCTGTCATTATTTACCTTAACCTGTTATTTTCTACCATCTTTACAGGAAAGTATGTCAAGAAGCAGGAATATTCCTTTTTGTACCTTCATTATGAGAGTTGGAAACTATGTACATTTCATTTCTATGCTATTTTTTACAGTATAAAAGCCAGAACATTTGAATCAAACTAAAACCTGACTTTTTATAGCTCTGTGCCCACAAATACACCCTAAATCTACAGCTGACCTAGAAATCAAAAGTCTCTCAATTTTAAGTGTTATGCAAAAGGTTAGGAGCATTGGACTGAAGTTGGCAGGCTACGCAGAGAGCTTTAATCTAGATTACAACCATGAACAGCATTATATCTTAGCCTGAGCCCTTTCTAGCAGGTACTGAAGGGCCAAGCAGTCATCCTGTATCCTAAGCACAAAGAGAAAATGCTGGCGACTGGAACCACAGAACCACTCACTGAGGCTTCTGCTATGCAGGGAGCTTCCATGACACAAAGCCAGATTTTTAAAGTGTATGAAAACATTAAGTGACTTCACGCACAATTTTTAAACTTAATGTGCTTGTTTTGAGTTCCTGGGACAGTAACTTAAAAGACATTGGTTTAATTTTTTTATTTTGTGCACTCTCATTGTTCTCTCAGTGGTCCTGGCCACTCTCTTCATACTATTTTGCAGAATTATTTGACAGACATTAAACAGAAAAGGGCATGTTGCCACAGTGATTTGTATTGTCTTTATCTTCATTTACAAGTACTAAATGTTTACACTGATTTCATTGAGAGATGACACAGAAAAATATTTAAAAGTCAGGAATTCTGTGAGGCACCCATGTGCTTACTGGACTCTTTGAAAATAGTGACTCTTCAAGTCACAATCCCAAATTGGGTTCATTTTATTTGTGCTGGGAAAATGCAAAATAAATCCAAGAGTCCTAATTACAAAATGCTTACAATTGCTGAGTTATAGGTTAAGCAGTATGGAAGTACAGTTGAATTTTTGACCAGTCCAGTTACCATTGGTGTCCCCTCCATATTGAAGAAAATAGTGATTATTGAAAAAGAGAGGTGATAGGATTTATTTGAATAATTTAAGATAAATGTGTCAAATAAAGGCTAAAGGGAAACTAATACTTATATGTGCATAAAATAACACTGTGCCTATCCCATAGAATCCAAAGTCTCCAGAAAGTACACTTTTATTAAGTAGAAATGAGAAGATGGACACTCACATGGAAAACTCGTCCTGAGTTGCACAGTGTATAAATAATACAGCTCAAATTAGAAGTGTACTTTTCCGATTCCTTGACACTTGCTTTACTCTGTGGGCACTGTAGCTCATCACCACAGTGAGTATTAATGAAAGAGTGGACAAGTCCCAAAGTGCTTGCAAACCCAGCCTCCCCCGTGGGCTTCCACGGCCCACATCACTGAAGCTGCTTTCCCACTGTCACTGTGGCTATGACGCTGTGACAAGTAACTTAGAGTGGATCCAAGTGCCCTGCCTTAACTCTTGGCCTAAAAAACCATTTTATTAGAGCATTAACCTATGGATGGTGTAACATAATTTACTGCATTTTAGCGTTTCATTTGCTACTTTACGGCATAACTAATCTGAGGCAGTGACACAACATGAGGAGTCAGCAGTGATTCAACTGCCTCAGAGCTGCTCCTGCAGTTGCGGAAGGCAAAGAGCTGCTCTCCCTAACTGATCCCCGCTGTGACCTCCTTACCTCAGTTACCTTTTTATGTGTCTTCAACTTCTTATAAACCAAGACATATCAATTAGTGGCACATTGCTTATTGTTATGTCTTGTAAATAGCAAAATTTCAATGCAATGATTACAGTCTTAGATAAAAAGAGTTTTCCCCCCCAATGTACTCTTCATGGCTGCTAGTACCGTATTTCTATTAGTAGAATTATAATTAACATTTCAGTTTAAAAGCCATATTGACATAGCATTTTTAAAATTGTTGGCCAGGTCTAAATATAAAGCAAAATGTAAAATACTACTTTTTAATTCAACAACAGAGACTAGAAGTTATAGATGTAATTATCTGGGTACCTGCTGTGTGGCAGGTCCCATGTCAACATCGCTTTTATATACGGTACCTATAGTGTTCAGAACACTCTCAAAAGCTAGTTATCATTATGTTTTACAGATGAAGAAGCTATTAAACTAAAAATCCAAGTAACCGTTTTCTAATTAATAGCTAGTAAGTAGCAGAGCCAAAATTCTAATACGTGAATCAGTCAGGCCCAAGAGTGCTGTCCGCTCCAATAGGCCACGTGGACCCACAGTTGCTTTTGAAGTGACAATGGCAGGGCCAATATCTGCAGAACATGCCACACGCAATTCAAAAACTGTGCCTTTTTGGCTGGGAAGACCGCCTAGCAATTTTTAAATATACACTTGGAAATACTTATCATAGAAATCCCAGAGCTACAGGTCTTCGATTGTGTTCTTAGTCTTTAGTCAAAATGAGTTTTTCCAGGAATGAATGACACATAAATGGGTTTCAGGTGGGTTTTTGTTTAATATTACTTTCTTAAGTCACATTAGGAAGACAATTGAATAAGAAGGCAGATGACTAAAAACTGAATCCTAGTTTGAGCAGCTGTGCTACTTAATACACTTAACATTGACCCTTTGGGGGGCCGGACCCATGTGAGAATCTGATGAACAGTTTAAACCTCACTTGAAAACAGAAGACACCTGCACACTCTGTGCACTGACTTCCAAGAGTTCACGGACACACGACCCCTTTAGAGGTCCGTTCTCCACGTTAGGAACCCCTGCCACAGGGGCTTTTGTTCCACTTCCTCATAAAATAAGGATACGTAAGACTCGTTCTGGAATTCTTGAAATCCTGAAAGTTGATTCCAAATCCAGAGATCAATAGATTAATAATATGAATAGTAAAATAAATGCCAAATCTTAGACCTTAAGAGATTAGCTCTTTCAAGGTAAAATAGACAAACAAATAGTTAAACTAGAGGGTTTGCTTCAAATAGCATTATTGGCTGATGTGTGTCTCCGCTACCACGCCAGGTTGAAGTGCTTTGTTGTCTATGAGAGACTTAGAAATGACAGAGTGTAAACCACATCATGTCACATGCATTCTTTAATACTAGTGCTTTTCAATTTGATAAAATAAGCGTAGTAAAATATGGGTTTGTTTTATTCTTTTTCTAGTTTGGGGCTTTTTATTTGAAGTTTCAAAACACACTTTTTGGCTTCATCTCTTTAATGGGAACATTCTTGCAAGGGCCCAGAATCTTCTCAAGAACTTCTTTCCTATGAAAGTGTCCTAGGCTCTTCCTGCTTCTGAAGAGGTTGTTTGGAGAAGTTACTCTGCCTTTGGTCCCTCTTCTGTGACATAGGGTTAATAATACTACCAATGTCCTAGAACTATTATGATTTAATGAATTGCTGCATGAAAATCATTTAGAGGCATGCTTGGCACAAAGAAAATGCCTGATAAATATTGGGAACTATTAAAATTATCATTGTTGATATTATAAATTTTATTGCTACTATCAATAGGTTCTTTTATCCTTGGATGGAATTTCTTTTGTATGTGATCTATGGAAAAATTAATACTATCCAAATGAGAAAGCTGCATATATTTGGAGTACTCTGTGAAGCAAAAGAAAATATTGGTGCTTGATAAATGAAAACCAGACCCATAATAGTATTACAAATTTCAACAGGGGGAAAAATGTGTTCCTTTAAATGGAAATCCAAAATATATCATCTGCTGCTTGATTTGCATAATAGGAGCAATTCCAAAAAAATCCAACTGTAAATAATATAGATGATGTTACAACAACTTGATTATTTGTGAGATGGGCAATTTAGCTCCTTTAAAATGAGAAAGTGGTTCACAGGGAATCACTGCCCTGAAGATAAATCTAATTCTCAAAAGTAGAGAGAAGAAACTACTTAGATTCTCCTGTACCACTGCTTCCATGTTTGCCACCACGCTCGTGCCCTGTGCCCCAGCTTCTCTCCTGCAGAGTGCTCAGTGCGGAGTCCCCACCTGTTCGCTTAGAACTGCGGTCAGCACACAGGGACGTGCTTTCCAGTTCCACATTGTGCCCAGGCAAGAAGTCTTCTTTGTTACAGGCTATGTCTAACAACCTGATATTTTTTCAATAAGTAAAAACAAAATAAACCAACCCAGAAAAACCAGTTAATTATATTGTAGTGAATACAAATGTCCAATATGAAACTCTAACATCAAAGAACTTGAATTATTTTCGCCAGTAAGAATTCCTTTAACAGCTGTCATGTGCTGTTTCCCAGGTCAGCTCACTAGATATGAATCCCTTTACCTCCCTCTAGGATCTCTCTCTTTCATCTATCTGTCTACCTACCTACCGGTCTTTCTTGTTTGCCTCAACACTAGTGAATAGTTTGTGGGTGCATGGTGTTTATTTATATTTTCCTCTTGAAATTCTACTTAACAAACTGAAGTTGGTTAGAGTATATGCCCCATCCAAAAAAATAAAGAAAACTTTTAAAAAAATCCTCATCCAAATTGGTTGAGTTCATTTTTCTCATATTGGTCAAAATATCACTCATTTGGTACAGTTTCTTTAACATTTTAAGTCTTTCACTTTTCAAGTTAATTGTTTACAAGCATGACAAAGTTTAATCCTTTTATTTCAGAGTGATGTTTTAAAATAAATGAAAGCATCTCTCTTTTTAAGGAGCAGTGCACAAATTTTTTTGGCTTAATTTGTCTTAAATAGAAAGCTAGATTGGACATAGCCTTTGGAAACTTGGAACTATTTCACGAGGTGCTTGCAGTGGCAGAAAGGCTAATATTAGCTGTTTAAACTGCATCTCTCTCCTGCATGCAGCCCAGCAGCACATGGAGTAGGGACCTCTCGTCTGGCTCCTACCTCAGCCTCTACCTGCGCTGTTTCTTATCTGGAAAAGACAAAAGGCATTTTTTAAGAGGTGGCTGGTTGTGTCTTTTTGGTTTTTCCTTTACTCTTGTCTTCAGGAAGCTAACTGAAGAGTAAATCAAACAGGTGTGTGAGTTTTTTATATCCATGGTCTTTCGTTCAGTGATTGGGATTTTTTAAATTTTTATTGTACACCTATGCAGATTACACTACTAAATCTACACTTTATTACTCTATTACTTTATTACTTTATTACTCTATTACTTTATTACTCTGAGGTTCTAAAGGAACTTACATATTCTGTAGTGTGACTCTAGTGTTAGAACAAAGGCATGGGTTGTACACTGGTGGAAAGTTATAAAATAATTATTTTTGTCCTCCCCATTGATTTTTTAAAATATAGAAACAAGAAAGGGCCATTTTAGATTTGGAATTACTTTTCATCCGTAGGGTATTTAGGAAGGAATAGGCTTATTTCCTTCCTATTTATTATATTGATCCTAAGAATAGCTAATATTCGCTGGTATTTTAGAAGCTGCAAGTGTATTGACTCATTTGATTCTCTCAGAGGTGTTGGGTGAGGACATTGTGATAATGCTGCTCATAAATGAGGATATATAAGAGGAGGCTAAGGCTCTGAGAGTTTCCTACAGACAGAGCTCCTGTCGTCACACTCCTTGCTGGATTCTGACTACCTCATTGCTGCCAGTATGCATCACTGGCCCATGCTCTCTGCTCTATCTCGTGACAAAGTGCTCCCTAACTGGAAAAGAGGTGCAGATAAGTCCCCAACCCTTGTAGCTAATCTTGAAATACTTTCAAGGACAGTTCAATTGCCCACATCCTTCCCTGGGGCCACGGTCATAACACAGCTTCCTCAGCAGTGCAGGAAACCATGGAGAGGACACAGGTAGAGGCTGGGCTCACAAACTCAATGGAAGCTATCCATGCCTTCATTAATAGTCGCTGTGGTGATGAGCTACAGTGCCCACAGAGCAAAGCATGCTTCTAAAAACGTTGCCCTCTGTGCTATTGAAACATTGAGGGTAATTTGCCAAACTGAGGTTACATCTGGGGGTATCATGGCAGATGATGCTCTGTGACTTTGTGAGATGCCTTTGTTTTGCCTGGTATGTGGCAAAGAAAACCCTTCATTCTGCTAGTTCTGGTACAGCCCGGGTGGCCGCCATGGTGCCAGTGGAAAGGGAAGAGAACCTGTGTTCTTTGGAATTCAATAAATTTACTCGTGATAATTTTTATTAGATCACATTTTTCCATTTCCTCTAGTTTGCTGCTGTCAGCAAAGTAAACATTTTTTCCTGCATTGTGAAGACAAAAATATCAATCCAGGTCTTAGCCAACAATTGGTGGTTGTTAGGTAGTGTTTTATGTATTTATTTATTTATTTTTGCTTTGTGTGTTGAAGTAGAGATGGGCACATTATTTTCTAAATAAAAGGTAGCTTTTAATATTTTTTTTAAATGTAGTGGAACCAATTAAAAAGAATCATGGAGCTTCTGGGGAAAAAAACATAGCTTGTGTGCTCTATTGGAACTTGAGTACTTCTACCTTACAACAAGGAATAAACTGGTTCACCAAAAACAATTTCTTTTTGACACAAAATGCACTAAGGATTTGTGGAAGTGAAAGAAAATAAAAGCACCTGAGCTTTGATGCTGCACTGGGTTGTAGTAAAGGGCACCCCACAGCCGAGGGCTCCCCTCGGCTCTGTGGGGCAGGTCCTGAAACAGCATTGTCTCGTGACAGCATTGATGGGATACTGTAGGAACTTAACTCTCGTGTCCATCAATTAGCCCGGGATAGAATTGGTTCTGTTACACGTCATTTCACTTCAAGATGCAGACCCTAAGGACAGCAGCACGTGAGGACTCATGGTACCGTAACAATTTGTCCCCTGGAGCCATGGATGGGATTCTGCCTCTTATTCTTGCCCCCACAGTCCATGGGCAGCTTCCTTCTCTGAACAGACTGCCCACTAGCCTACTCCCACCACCACCTCTTGTTTTTTAATGTTTTTTTTACTCCACCAGGTTCTAATCAAAATTTAAAGTACCAGTCATACCAAAAAAATAATAATAAAAATCACAGCACATCAGAGGTAGAGGCAGTAGAAATCAGCTTGAAAGAGAATCAGAGCATATTCCTACCTAAGCTGAGAGACACAAAGCCTCTCTCAATCTTAAAATAACTTCACAGAGATTTCCAAGCCCAAGAAGGTTAAGAATACCACAGGGAGACATCTTATTTTAGAGCTCAAACGGACGTGAGGGAATCAATTTGTCCAACACGCCTTGTTTGGCAGATAAGCAATCAAAGGTCTGGACACGTTGAGCGGCTGCCCACATGGCAAAGTGCAAACTGCCAATAGCCCCAGACAGGAGTCTCATATCCTGGTCAAGTTCTCTACATTTTTAGGAAGCGCTACTGCTGTCCCACGGCTTCAAAAGGCACGTGCGATTTTTCCTACTGTGTGGAATAATACAAAAGTATGTACATTCTCCATATGAATATTTAATTTCACATTGATAAAAATAATTCATGTGCTGTTTTCTGTCCTGTTTTCCCAGTTAACATCAGGGCATAAAGCCACCTTATAAAACTTATAATTTTAAATACTCCTCAACAAAAAAATATTTTTCAAAAACATTAACTGCTAACTTGAAAAATCAAATGCAAAGGAAGTTGTTTGTGTGTGTTTTAATTGACCCACTTAGTTCAATTAGTCCTCCTCAGATAAATAGAAAAAAACTTATTTTCCCTGGCTGGTGTGGCTCAGTGGACTGAGCGCCAGCCTATGAACCAAAAGGTCGCCAGTTCAATGCCAGTCAGGACACCTCCCCAGGTTGTTGGCCAGGTCCCCAGCTGGGGTGAGGGAGGGGTTGGGGGTATGTGAAAGGCAACCAAAAGACGTTTCTCTCCCTCTTTCTCTTTCCCTTCCCCTCTCTCTATAAATAAATAAAATCTTTTCTAAAAAAAACCAAAAAACTATTTTAACCCAGTCAGGACATCTCAGTGCATTCTTTAACATTGCAACATGTTTTAAGATTTTAAAGCATTTTTCAGTAATTATTCATCACAAATATTCTTTTGAACATAGTAGCTTCATCTTTCCAAGGACTCCTCCCCTTCGTTAATATTCAAACACGTGTAGGCACAACATCAGGAAGCCCTGTCCTATCCCCATGACTGGATATAGAAAAAGGGTGTTGTCCTTGCATTTTGAACTCATGATGATGTTTTCAAAGTTTTGCAGGCGCTTAAAACAACAGTGGATCCCAAAGTCCATGCCCAGGCTTATTTTTGCACTAAAAACTATAACTAGCAATTCTCAGCAAATAAAAGGAGAGCCTATAAGTGGCCTAATTCTGTTCAAACAGCTCTTTGCTATGGCTTGTTATGCACAGAGGACACAGAAGCCCAGCTCTACCAATCACTCACCTCATCACGACCTTTGTTAGTTTCAGAGACTCCAGTTTCACAGCCCCAAGGTTAGTTTGCCCAGAACACAAAACCCCATGTACAACGTGTAAGTAGTATTTTTAAGCACCACAAGAGGAGAGTCCAGTAACTGATGAAATACACTTTAACATGTGCATGAGGAACACTGGTATAATACGAATTCAAAATCTAGCCTCAGTCTTCTTACTGACAAGAGTAGAATAATGAAAACTATTGGTCTTGAAACTACTAAGTGGAGAGTACGCATGAAGTAATATATGGAAATGTATTAAATTTATTTTTATAAATATCAGGAAGAATGGGTGGGTGGGCTGGAATGGGAATAAAGGATAGAAACTGTAATGAATAAACTAAAATA
This sequence comes from Trachops cirrhosus, assembly GCA_028533065.1. Classification (NCBI taxonomy): domain Eukaryota; kingdom Metazoa; phylum Chordata; class Mammalia; order Chiroptera; family Phyllostomidae; genus Trachops; species Trachops cirrhosus. Next base: position 50,630,833 of record CM052540.1, on the reverse strand, counting down.
AAAAATTTAAAATAAATTAAAATTAAAATAAATAAATAAATATCAGAAAGCCACGAATTCCTAGGAAAGATCAACTTCTTTTTGTCTTCTTGAACAATGACATTAAGGACTATAAGAGTCAGTTCCTACAACAGTAACAGTCCCAAGATTTTTGCCTGTGACAAACTAAGGTGGCCACTTTTGTAATGCTCTTTGTTTAATGATTCCTCCCTGCCATCACCCCCCAAAAGACAATCACCATTACTATAGCATTGAAAGGAGGTCTCCTTGACGCCAAGAACTAAAAGCAATCTGTTCGTGTATAGTAGTGGCACATTCTTTCAGTACAGCATTTGAGTTAGGTTTCCATCCATCAACGCCTCGGAGGAATTTGATTAATCCTCACACACTTCTCTTGGATTAGTAGTGCACTTTGATTGTGTTGCATTAGTAGATGCAAATCATTGGATAAGGCAGGGAACTGAAAATTAAATAAGCAAATATGCATTACTTGAAGAAGGTCACCACCCCCCCAAAAGTGAAAAAACTTTGTAGATCCAGCCTCCCGGCAGAAACCTCACAATCAATAGCTACGGAGTAAGCATTTCATGGCACCAGACACGTGGAAAACAAGCACGTTGATTTTCCTTCCCACCCCCTCCCCGTGCCCAGAGTTGGTTCGAAACTTTTTCGAAATATGTTGCATTGAAAACTAAGGTCTCATCGACTTGAAACACACTGCTTTTCAACTTTTGCTCCCAATCTAGAGCCAATATTTTTAGAATGGCAATCTGCCACCCTTTCTAAAATTTTTTCTCATTCACCTTTCCACACAGCTTGTTATGTTGGGTTCTAGGAATATAGGACACATTAGATCTTAGGGCTTCTCCAGAACATAGCCCTCTCTCACATCTCCACGTCACAAATGACATGTGACAGAGAACTTACTGGAAATGCTTTTTGCCAGAGCGGGTAAGGGGTTTGACAGAGAAGACTTTCATTCCAGGTGCAGTCTCCTTAGAGAAAAGTGTCAAAACAGAAGAGGAGCCTCGGTAGCATTTTCAGGATGTAAACATCAGCTTAATAATTAGCTCTACCAAGTATTGAATTTTTGTTTTTAATTCTTCTCTCTTCAAAAATCAAGTCCCAAATTCTTAAAGCATTTCATGATACAGTTAATCCTACAGCCTCATGATTTTCAGGCAGAATTTTTGTGTTTTTTTAATCCTGGAAAGTGCAACCATTATTCAGTAGCAACCAATTTCTTCTAAAAAATAATAATTCATTATTTAAACTTAAGCAGTATGTCTGAAAGCAGTTCGTTACCTAATGGCGGAATGTTGGATGGGCTGTATTCCCTTGTTCTAAACATGCATCCTGTGTCCACGGCCTTGTCCTCGGACACGCCGTTCAGACATGTGTCACCCTTGATAACGGGGAAGTGGCACGGTGCCCCGATGATGTGTTGTTGGAGGCGTTAACCCTGATTTCTCCATTTTGAAGTTTGGAAAAAATTTTGTGTATGTTGGTGGCTGAGTGGGGCCCATAGCCAAAAGCCTTTTTATCAACTCTTAAAGATTGCTAACTGCTAAATCAAAACTTGGACAGCAGGCTTTTCCTGTGTTGTGGAGGAGATTTATCGTGGACTCGGAAACAAATCCCGTGGACACACAGACGTGCTGCTTCCCAGTGGCTGGAACCTGAGGACTTTGTTCAAACTACAATGATCTGATGTCAGGGAAGAAGAACAGGATCTTTATCAACAAAGTGCTGCCAGAACCCCAGCTGTTCTTAGAGTAGCTGTAATAGATGAATAATGTTACAACCAACTGAGCGAAAGCCTTTTTGCTCAAAAGGATTTTCACTCATGGTGGTGGTATTCCATATCCATGTGTTCATCTCGAAGCACAGTAGTTTCCATCTGACTTTCATTACTTTTCTTGAGAGGATCAGTTTTACAACTGGAATCAGAAAAGCAGTCAAAGTAATTGAAAGTGGCAATCAATGAAATATAACAATTTTAGCTTGGGAACATATGTTTCATTATAAGGAAAGTATTCTTGTCCATAAATCCAGGACCCGTGTTTTCCCAGGGCAACAAAGGGACCATGTACACGTTCTGATGCTATGCCCCATGTCTCGGTGATACTCCTCCAGGGACTGGCAACTCCTTACCTCCCGAGGAAATCTATTCCCTTTTTTGATTCTGACAGTTTGAAAATGCTTTGTTATATTGGAGATAAAATCTCTATTTCTGTAGTTGCATCCTTTCGAATTGAAAAACTTGGGTCTCAACAGAGTAAACCTGAACCTCTCTTTAGATACATATGGGTAACTCTACATTTTCCTTTGCCAAGTTGTATTACATACTTGTATTCCTTCCTCGCATGGAATAGCTTTCACTTCCTTAATCATTCTGGCCACTCTCCCTGAAAGAAGCTTAAACTTGCCTATATTTCTCTTAAGGGCTTTCAATCAAAATATCTGCATTAATACTCTTTTGCTACTAGTAATAGCAAAGGTAAATGAAAGAGACATGGTCTAGAGGTCAGAACAGGTAGTAAACAAGTTAACAAACATAGTTACAGTCTGCAATACGCAATGTACAGATTTGCCAAGGGAGCTCTGAGGTCCCCGGGTACGAAGGGCAGGGCTCCTGAGATGGGGGGTGAACTTTTTACAATGGGAAGGAGACGGAGTGACCCAGGATGTGGCATGGCACTGAGGGAGGAGAGCCTCATTTTCCAAAACTGAAGCTGAATCTAGAGTTTAGAAGTTTAGAAGGTGAGTGGAACGAGAGAAGTCTGGAGCAGTGCAGAGCTTTGCAGCCATTGTTGAGAGTTTGGGTTTTATTTGAAGTGTAAGGGGAAGCCATTGTTGGGTCTGAAGAAGAGATGTTACAGTGTCTGAAACAATGTTTTTAAAAAGTGTTTTCCTGCTGGGCGGAGAACAGCACAAAGGATAAAAGTAGAAGGTGGGGCAACCAATTAGGAAGCAGCTCTCATAATCCAAAGAGAGGTCCATGTGACACCACAGCCCTATGAGGTGTGAACGGGAAGCACCGCCCTGCAGAAGTTAAGACAAAGTAGCACACTGCCTGCCTGTGATTAAAACAGGCTCCACCAACCTGAGCAAGTTTCTCAGCCTCTGTGCATCTCAGCTTTCTCTTGTGAGAGGAAGATCGTCACAGGACTTACTTCATAGAGTTGCTGTGAGGGTTGAGTGAGTCACCTGTTGGCACAACCTGCGTAGACCGTTTCACCGTCAGGGCACACCACGTCACGTTTTTCACCCTCAGGCAGTATCTTAGTGTTTGTCTGGGGATGAGAAGGAGAATGGCTGAGGAATATGACCAGATCATTGTTTATTCTCTTTTGCAAACTCTATTTTGCTGATGCAGTGGAGAAAGACAATGTGAGAAAAGGCATTCTGTGGACAATCAGTTGTGGGGTTTTTTTTTGGTAGTTCACCTTGTCCTTTTGTAAATGACCTCAAACTTTGCAATTCTTTAACAATGCGTGACCTGTTTTGAATCTTGCTTAAAACCTAAATCCTACAGTATTATTGGAACTCCTCTAGCATAGTGTGGAACAGTAATATACCAATGCCTTAAGCTGTGTCCCAGGGCATTTCTTCCTGTGATATGTTCACCTAGTGGAATAATGTTCCTGTTTTACAGGCATCCCAGGAAGTGACTATGTGAATGCCAACTACATTGATGGTTATAGGAAACAAAATGCCTATATTGCAACGCAGGGATCTCTCCCAGAAACGTTCGGAGACTTCTGGAGAATGATTTGGGAGCAGAGGAGCGCCACCATTGTCATGATGACAAAACTAGAAGAACGGTCCAGGGTAAGACAGTCTCTACATTGCACCTTTTCTTCTGTTCAGAGCCTAGCCTTCAGCTTTGACCTTCTAATGGACATCCGTTGTGAATGGGCATCAACAATTCTGATTACACCACCCTTCCACCCCTCTGAGTCTTTCAGAAGTGAACTTCTCTCATGTTACAGTGTGTGGTTACCGAAACAAACAAAAGAAAACAGCACTCAAAGAAGAACCAACATTTTCAAAAATACTGAATAACAACACACAGACTTTTGGGGAGAAGTTCACCAATATCTACTTCCCAGTATTTTCCGCTTTTTCTTCCTCACCATTTGCAGTATGAGATCTCAAATTCTGTGACACTGGCTCTTTTTAAATTATTCAAATTAGCACAAATTAAGTCAGTGCAGCCAGAAAAATGATGTGGGTTAATACATGGCTGAGAAAACACATAAATGTGTGGAGGGTATTTTGCTAGGTTAGCCTTCTCCAGAATGAATAGATTTTAATAATGGACTCATTGCCTATTAGAGTCAAAGAAAGGAGTTTTATTCATCATATGGGTCTAATGTTACAGTGCATGGCACGTAAGTTAAATGCTGCTGATTTGCAAAACTTAACATAACAGGTAAGCCATATTCCCAGGAAAATATGCAGATATTATAGCCAGTTGATGAAAAACAATCTTTAACCTTGAGACTTTAATGAAGGAGTCTCCGAAGATGACGCACATCCTCACAGAAGACTGGGGTATTCCGGGCAGAGTTTGAAACCGCCGGTGAGTTGTCTTTCAAGGTGGTCACAGTAGCTCAGAAAGGATATAGAGAAGGAAGCCAAAGCCCAAGTCCCCATCTGTTGTGTGACAGTTGAGGTTTTTTAAATGGTCTTCTAAGCTCCATTCATGGCAGTTTCTCTTAGTCCAGGTAGTCCAGGTGTGTATCTGAGGGAAGAGTCAAAAGCTGCCAAGAGGATTTATAAGGGAAAAGCTCACGCTTCAGAAAATTCGAAAAGTCCCAGCTGTTACCTTATAGATAAGGAGTTGAGAATTAAAAAGATGTAGTTCACAACTGGTTTTGCAAACCTAAAAAAGCAATCAGATCTTTTTAAAACCTGTGAATTTTATAGACATATTGAAATATTGTCTAAAATGAAATTTAGATAAAAACTGTTATGACTATGAGGACAATATCTTTACATGCAAACTCCAAAAGAGATAAATGGATCTATTATTGATTTGTACTTAGGGTAATCCCTATGTAACAAGCCAATTCTTTAAAAACAACCCCCTCACCAAAATGATTCTTGAGTATACCCGTTAATAATTATAACAATGTCTAACATATATTAGGTGTGTTGATATTTTACAACAACCCTGTAAGATAAATACCACTATGATCTGCACCTTACATATGAGTAAACTAAGGCTGGAACATTCCAGAAAGTCACTCAAGGTCATTCAGCTTCCCAGGGCAGCACTGGGAATTGAAGACACATAATGTGAACCCAGAACACATGTGCGTAGCCATCAGTCCATGCTTCCATGAAGCCGAGACAGCTGGACTGTTACACTTTGGCATGCATGTAAATCCAAGCCACCCAGATCACTCTGCCTGGAGATGCCGGCTGGTAACAAGCAGTCATTTGCAGAAGCTGTTTTCAGTAAAACACACATTTTATCTTGACACTGCAGGCCTTCATTAAACCATGCACAGAAACTTGTTTTGAAATAACCAAATGAAATTCTGCCCCCTTTCTCCCTAATTGCTTCTAATAATAAAGTTAGTTCTAACGGCCCCACTGCCACTGCAACATCTGATGGTAATGAGCAGCGGTTCTTGGCGGAAGGCACTGTGACTTCAGTACCTGCAGTTTATCTTTATGTTGCAGGCTACCTTTTTTTCCCCTGCCTCAGACAGAGGAACTTATTTGGAAGTTACTAAAGGAACCTCTGTTCCCTCCCTTCATTAATTACTCTTTGCTCTTGCAAGTTAGCTTTCTCTTTGTTAAATGGCCTAAAGGAGGCCAATTAAAATGCTGTCTGGTGATTTTTATTCTGTGGTGATTCAGCCAGGACGCGAACTTGTGATGACCTGCATAAGCCAACACTGAGGAGTCTCGACCATTATCAATCTGACCACACAAATGAGCCCTGACCCTCAAGGCCCAAAAGCCCTTTGTTCTCCAGTCTGGAATACTTGAGAATAAATGACCAAATGCCGCAGAGGGATCTCACAGAGCACTGGTGCCTCAAATGATCCCACCTGTTCTCCATCTTCTCCTTCACGTCCACCCACCTCACGTTTTTCCCCCGTGCAGTGGCTCCTTCACCTCCAGTCTCAGCGGAGGAAGGCAAGGCATTCCTGGATTCTCAAACAAGACCTTGGATTGAGTTTTGCTATAAAAACAGTGTTATAAATAGTGGTTACTTGGTACTGAAATATATAGCTCTATACTTTAGGAACTTTGTGGGTTATGTGGGCTGACCTGGAGACTCAATGAATTCCCAATTCCCAGTAGCCAACTTCAAAGCAGACATTTGAACCGGCTTTGGCTTTGGTTAGGAATTGCCTATAGTCTCCCTCATAAATGGAGGTGGTCCACAAAGTTCAAATGCATCACTTCTCGAAGAGCTGAACCCTAAAAGTTCATTATTTTGATTAAAGCTCAGGTTCTTGAAATAATATTCATCCCCTTGGTATGTGGGGGAAAAGCATGCATGTACACGTATAAACACATATAAGTGTTAGAAGTATCGAGGAGTGCCTGTTTGCTGAAGAATTGGTCTGGGGAAGAGAGAAGAAAAGGAAAGGGAAGAAAAGACAGTGGGATATCACACAAGACTCTGGGACATCACTGTCAGAGAGAAGGGAAGCTACATGTCGTAGTTCCAAGTGGGGTGTCACACCGTCACATGTCTAGGTTTAGATTCCTATTCTAATGCTTACTCGCTGTGTAGTAATGAGCAAGTTACTGGATCACTCGAAATCTCTTTTCTCCTGTTTGGCTTACATGGTGGGGTTCTTGTGGATATTGACTGAGATAAGGAATGTGACAAGGCGGCTCAGTGCATCTCAACTATTGTTTGGCTTGAGAGAGAGGAGTTGGAGGCTTTACCATTGTAACTTTTCTTCCCCTAAAGTGTCTTCCAAATAACTCAATTTTTTGTTTCCAAATGAAATGAGTTTGCTTCTCTGTTACTGACAGTGAATCCTGACCAAATTCATGAGTCCCTGCACATGGCAGTCCCTGCCCACTGTCCCAGTGTAGAAATCCATGCGTTTTGGTGTAGAGGAGAGTGGAGCTGAGAACAGTGGGGGAGGGAGGCTGCACTTGCCTTTCCCCAGGACAGAATCTCCAGAAGGGAGAGCCTGACGCAGAAACTCATTTATCAGTCTGCAAACAGACCTTGGCTCTTCTGGCTGCTACTTCCACTGCAGCCGTATCTCGAAGGAATACAGTATGAAAATACAGTATGAGTGATATCGACAGGAGTTACATATGGTGATAATTGTCAGTAAAGTTTGTGTATTCTTGATATGATGTTTCTGTTTGGTTCTGTTTTGTATTCTCCCTCCCCATTCTTATGTATTTGGTGATGCTAGGGAATCCTGGTTTGTCGAGCTTTCTGTTTTGCCTACACCATGTTCACTCTTACCCATTCCTCTGGCCTGATGTGGATAAAGCAGCAATGCTTGTATCCTTTGCTGAGTGAAAAGAGCTCACTCACCCAAAGGGCTGCTAGGTTCATTAGCAGGTGATAGAAATTCAATTGGCCTTAGAACTGACCATTCTTAGGTTTGAATGGTTAGAGAAGGTCTTACACAGGTGACGTATGACTTAGGACTTCAGCTGGCCATTTGAAAATTTAAGTTCTTTGATTTTCCAATACAATTACTCCCTCTCAGTTGTGGACTTGAAAGGGTCTCAACCCTGAGATTATTTTTATGGTGTATACACTCAGTTTTCAGCCACAAAGAGAAAATGTGTATGTTGAATTTCATGCAGATACATAAAGAAACAAAACAAAATGTAAGGCCAAAATCTGGAGATTTTAAAGGTAAAATATGATCGCTGTCTGAAACACACAGATCAATTTAAAGCCTTGTAAAATGCACTGTGACATGAGATACTGTTAGTGGGTTTTATTCCACAGTTTCCATCTTTTTTGCCAAATCCTCTCAAGTTCTGCGTAGTTCATTGATTCTGTAGAAAATCATTCCTGTGCCCTAGAATGTGGTTTCTAATTGTTTCCATGTTTCATAACATGCCAATAAGCACATGAGTTGGTTTGGGCAACCACACGTAGGGAAGAAAAAGTTTGGAAAAAATGAAACACTGGTAGGCGAGGAAAACATATGCAGCTGGGATTTCCACTCCAAGGGTGTTATTTGTGGGCAACAGGGACGGACGGTCAGCAGCCTTGGGTGAAGAATTGGAGTCTCCCAGGTAGTATTTGCCAAAGAGATTCCTGGCCCAGGAAGCTCTATTATTTTGTTGATTGCCCACTTTTTTTCCTTCACTTATCTGCTTTTGACTATTTCTCGTCTACTTTGTTTCCCATCTTGAAGTGCACAAGACAGAGGGAATAGGTGAGCCTCACGCTCAGCAAATTCTTGAGCATCCTTGTTTAGTATGAGAAGCTGAAATGGCTTAACAAAGGTTAAGGGATAGTCGGCTCTCACCAGTTCTCACCTTCTCACTAGCCTGCCTTCAATTACTGACTACAGTTGACACTTGCTGTTGATTTTGTGGTCTTGCCAGCTTCATGGCGGGAGTTGTTTCACTCAAAGAGCTGTGATAGCTATGGTCCTTAGTCCTATAAGTCTCAAGGATGGGAAGTGAAATTTTGGCAGTCAACAAATGGGATGTGATTCGTGATTTGAATTGTCCTCTGTTGTGAGTCACACTGATGTGCAGTAAAAGCATGGAGATAGAAGTGAGGAATTCTATTCTTGATTTCCAAATTTGCTAAGCCCTGTTTTCTGTTTGCCAACAGAGAATAATGAGAACCTGTGGACAACACCCACTGGCAGGGCAGAGCAAATGCTTTGCCCACCATGACTTCTGCCATCGTAGTCCAGCAAACAAGAAAAGTCCCGCTCCACTAATTTGTTTTGTGCTAATGAGTGGAGTTTAGATGCTCTCAAGGCCAAAGGGACCAGTCTGCAGTTAACTGTGCTGTGTTGATAGTTTAGGGAATTAGAGTATAGAGACTTGGCGTTTGGCCAGCAGAACACTTCTGACCCCATGACCATTTGTTCTTCCTATGTCCTCTCCAGTCTTTGAATGTCACCTTGGTAAATGCCCCCCAACTGAGAATGAAGGTAGGACAGAGACACACATTTGGCTCAGTGGCCAAGAGGGCAACTGCAGGCAAAAAGCAGCCAAAAAACAAAGGAAAATCTGCTCAAACATTTTCTTGTTTTCCTGAGATTCTTTACAGATCCTAAGGTCATTTTGGGTTAAACATTGAAGATTATAAATGAGAGCATTATTGTTTTCATTGTCGTTATCGGTTTTGGAAGGCCCAGCCTTGGCCAGTGGCAGGCTAATTCTTGGCCTCTCTGGTTTGTCAAGGTTCGGTAAGTTTAATGGAGAGCAAATGCTTTTCAAATGCCAGGTCTGTGTCCCCTTCCAAATAGAACTGGAAGTGCCAGAGGCCTTGAACATTTAATTTCTCCAACTGCAGCCCGAAGCGCTGATGATCTAGGGCAGCAGAAACTGCTTTTTCCATAAGCAACGGCAGGAACAGCAGTACAAGCATTACCTTTGGAGTCTGCATGATGTATGGGATTGTTTTTGAAAGTGTTGGATACTTAATGTAAACAGGACATGGGCAACAAAAACAGTGATGCTCGTGTTGGCAACCTAAAGGGTGTTTGGGGCCTTATCTAGCAAGTTCTGTACTCTTGGTTTTCTCTTGTCAACAGACATAGTGTCAGATAGAAGAGAAAGAATCCCACCAGTTTTCTCACTGTTTGTTAGCTTCCTGGATTTCCTACCTTCATTCCCCACCCCACCTCCTCTGTTTAGAATAGAAGCCTCAAGGCTCTGGCTCAGAACATTCTTCTTAAAGTGAGTCGGAGGCATCACAGCCTAAGGGAAGAGTTGGACCGAGAGGAGGAGATAAAACTTGGCTCCTGCTCACTTTCTGCAAAGCTCCTCTCTTTCTCTGAAATCATGTTTATGGCTATCTCAGGCTGGATCAGGTCATTTTTAAGTTTTGAGAAGTGTGGATTAGTCTCTATTTCAGGCAAGGCAGATGTATGCTCAGTATAGTTATACTGATTGTTAAAATAATGAAGTTCTGTATACTGACTGGTATATAGAAATATCTTTTTATTGAAACTTTCAGCCATCTAATGGTGTTGTTCAGCGTCAGTGGCTCAGGCCTGTTGCCGGGCCACAGCAGCCACCATGCAGACCCAGGCAGGAGAGGTGGCAGTGGGGCTGTGCGGGGCACCCAGCCACTGCCAGGAAGGGTGGGAGCCCAGGCGCAGACCCTAAGGGCCCAAACCACGTGGCGAGAGCTAATATCCAAGTGCCACCCAGCCACTGGAAAGGGGCACTTCATGCAGTTTTCCTCTGTTTACAACACATTTCCAGAAACTTGAGATAGAATGACTCTTAATTTAATGGGGCAAGTCATTGGAAAAGTCTAGTGCATCTTCTGCCTTAACTTTTGGCAGACACATTGCCGCAGTCTACTCGGGCTACTCTAACAGAATACCATAGACTAAATGATTTATAAACACCGGAAATCTCTTTCTCACAGCTCCACTGGCAGATTCAGTGTTTGCTGAGGGTCAACTTCCTGGTTCCTAGACAGCTGTCTACTTCCTGTGTCCATGTGTGCTGAAAGGGCAAGAGAGCCTCCGGGTCTCTGTGTTGAGGCCCTAACCCAATGCCATGAGAGCCTCACTCTTTTGACCTGACTTCTCACAGGCCCCATCTTCTATTACCATCACATAGGGGATTAGTTTTCACCATATGGATTCGGGGGGCACAAACATTCAGTCTGTGGCACTAAGAAAACAAAAAGGATTCTTATTTTTTAATTAGTAAATGCTTTGGGAAGTGTCAGAATGGCTCAATGAACCAATAAGTTGTTTTATGATGCATAATTTGTTTTATTGAGAGAATAATATTTTTCAACTTTATAGTTTTATTTATGAAAAGCTATTACTTAACTGGTAGTCCAATTCTTTAATATCATTCTCATGTCAGGTATTCCATTGTCCTTGATCTTCCACTACATTTTGGTCAGCATAGAGCAAATGAAAAGGAGAGATACATAAAATAGAAAGTTTTGCCATTTGGCAATAGATATGGTTAAATATTAGTTGAGTGCAGAAAATGGTGCTATTGTTAGAACAGAATCATTGAGATAATCTCTGTCCTTATTGTGAAAAATAAAATATTAAAACTGGTCTTAAAAACTTCCAAAAGAGGTATGTTAACCAAAGAAATAAACAGTTCAGCATGTAATTTTTTCTGTCCATTAACATATATTCTAACATTTACCTAAAACTTTCCTTTATTGCATTTTCCCTTATTATAGGAGTTGATAAGTGTGTGTTAACATTTCCTCACTCCCAAAAATGACTTTGACTTGTGTGATCTAATGTCAGCATACTTCTGTCACAGGACAATCCTCTGCCCAAACTTATTCAATACTGATTTCCAGTCACTTTCAGCAGCAGTTATGGTTTCCCATGCATCATTAATTGTCTCTTCTATGTCCTTCTTTGGTAAAGTAATCTGGTCGTAGGCAGGCTGTTCAACGTACCATGTGGCACATGCATTTGGTATCAGTGATGCTGGGACCCTTTGGAGGTCTCGGTCTATTACATCTGGAATTTGGATGCTTTGCCACACTGCCACGTTCAATAGGTCTTTATTACATTGAAATGAGGAGGCTTTATTTTCACAAACTTTTAGGCCACTTAAAAATAAGCCAACCTAGACCACAGTATAGTTGCTTGTAATGTTGGCTTCCAGTTTTTGAGTGCCTATGAACGTGCCAGGCACTTCCAAGATAAGCCACATGGGAACAAAAATGGAACCAGAAGGAATGCATTTCACTGAAGCATAGTCAGCAGACTGACTGGATCAAATCCTACCAGATATTTCCAAGCAGTAGATTTAAAGCATTTAAATATGCTTTATCACTTTATCACCTTGCTTCTCATGGTTTGTCATGGAAGAGGTAAAATGAATGAATTTCATAATGTACACTTAGCCATGGACAACCTGTTCTTTCCATAATTACGAAGAGATGAAAGTTTACCATATAAGGGTGATCACTCTATGATAATAAAAAGAATTATCCCCAAAATCCAGCCAAAAATCTGAACTGTCTCAAGTAATTCAAGCCTCAAGGAACGTTCCTGAGTGTTGCTTCAAAACCACAGCCTAGGTAGCAGGATCTGCTCCTCTCCTTTCCCACCTTAGAATCTAGCACATTCTTTCCTCTCAGCACACTGGGCCCAGGTTAATTAAGGGAGTTGTTTGGAATCTCACAACTACCTGTTTGAAAAACCAGGAGATGTAAACACACATCTCTGTGGTCAGTAAGGCTGATGGAGTAGGGGCAGAGCCTGCATCTCATTTCACTTTGGTGTCCCCCACACCTGCTGACACCTTGCCTTCCACCTAGAATGTCCTAAATGCGTATCTGCTGAGATTAATCATGTACCTTTTCTCATATTTAGAATGACTTAGGTAGTTTATAACAACAACCACACAAAATCGACAATATAACCTAACTGATAATAACAGCTATGGCCTGTTGAATGCCTACTTGGGCTGGCCATTTTGATTCATGATTTTGGAGTCTTACAGTAACACCAGCGGGCTGGAGATGCCGTTCCCATTTTACAGATGAGGCCAGTGGGTTTGGCTCCTGGAAATAGAAAAGCAGCTTACTGGTCGCCCAGTGATGCTGCCCGACTTTCCATGAATCAGTCCTGAAGGCCAATTATCATCACATCAGAATTAAACAGGAAAAATCCAAATCAGTTTTCATATTCCAGAGCTGTTGCCTTCTTATTCTTATATACTCGAAGAGGAGCCCCTACACTTCTCAACTCACACTCAGCTCTGTGCATGCAGCCTAACAAGTACTTAGTAACACTGTCTGGAAATACCTTCCGAGATTTTCTCCCAGGGGAAAAATAATGGGGAGAGGGGCTGTTGTCAAAGAAAACATTTCAAAAGAGAAAAATGGAGGGAGTTCATTTGCATTAGCTAATTAGGGGGAAAATCATTCCTGTTGTTCCCTTGTGTCTCTTCTCCCTGAACCTTCCACTTGCTCTCTAATGTTGAAATCAGATATTGTTTGTTTAGTGAATGGCTGAAAATGAAAGACTTAAAAAAAAAGTTTGTCAGTAAATCTAAGCCCTTAAATTTGGCCCTCAGAAATCACATGAAACCTGTGCAGGCTACTCAGAAAGTGAGGTTGGGAAAACAAGTGCCGAGGTATCTACTAATGAGGGCAGAATGCAGAGCGGTAGCTGTCCCGATACGCTCAGCGAAACCTTCTAATCCTTCTGCTGAGGCCGTGTGTGTGCATGTGCACACAAGTTAGAATATTTATTTTTTTCATAAATTCCCTTTGTGAAATATTTCCTGAGAGAAAATGGTAATGTTTAAATATATTTGCTTTAAAAAATTGCTCCCACTTTTTGCAGTTGAGCTTCATTTTAGAATGTCTTTTTTTGGTAAAACATAAGACTAAAGTGCATTATTTAAATTGAGTACAAAAGCTTTTATTTTCCTTTCAGCTAAAAATGTTCACATCATTTATTTCTTATAGTAATGTTTTGTGGCATGTTTTTTTCCCTAAAGGAGTCAGAGTCTAAACCAATAATAGTTGCTGTTTAAAACTTATTACTAGAAGTGTGAGAATAATTAGTAAAATTTTAGTTTCTCCTACATCTTCAGTATGAAGTGGATTTGTGGATGAAAAGAAAGTCCCCGAATAATAGAGTCATTTTTCCAGAGTCATTTAAAGGCTGGCGCATGGTTCTTTCCGTTTCGTCCTTCGTCTCACCTCACCAAAGGTCTGGAGACGACCAGTGCCCGGCTTTGGAATGTGATTGCGTTGAATTTGGTTCAGGGCTTTAAACTGGCCTCATGACCATTTCATTTCACTAACTTGCTCTTTTCGTGCCCACCGCAGTGATATCTGTCCTCCTGGGATTCGATCTGTTGGCTTTGATTTGAAAGGGTTGCCATCCGGCCGAAACCACTAAAGGATGAATTTGAGTTTCTCTTTTGATTCTTTAACTTAACGCACTGCTGGCATCCTCTCAAATGTTGAAATAAGAGGCCTCCAAAGTCACTTTTGTCCTTTCCAGTGAGACATCAACTTGACATCTATTTCATGGTTGAAAACAGAACCTTTGGCTTAACTTCTGTGATTTTTTTCTATCTGAACTGTGGCTACTTAAGTCACGTTGGCTTCATTCAGGTAGAGGCCTTGGCAAAGTCTGTCCAGATGTATCTTGGGTTTTGATGGACGGTCAGAAAACACGGAGGTGCTAAATCTTGACCAGAGTACATTAGTGTTTTTAAAGGGTTATTGTTTCCTTGTGTTGTTTCTCTTTGAGTTAGAACATATGACAGAGTTATAACACAGGGAAGACTTTTTGTCCATCTAGGAAACATGGAAATATTTTTTATAAATGCTAACAAGAAACATGTTTTCCATTTTATTGTCAACTATTTTTATTTGTTTTTTATGAATTGGTGATGTTTGTGTGGTCTCACTATTGAAATAAAGGCACAGGAATCAATCCTTATGAATTCAACCTCTGTTAACTGTATAACTGCACATTTAAGTGTTTTTTCTCCTTTTTCCTTATTTGGGAAATTTTAGAAGGTCCAGTGCCTAGGTAGAAAGAGATTAAGTCCTTTGAGGAGCAGATACTATATCTAGGAATCAGAAAATTATGGTAAATCATTCACAGCATGCTATGAATATTTATATTCAACACAAAAGCAAATAATTATCTAGTAATACTATTCAGTGGACCAACAAATTCTAGTATCTATGATAATAATAATTCATTGTTTTGTTTAATTCCAGTGATTGTAACTTTCATATCTTTATTTTTTAAGTAAAACATGTGCTTCCTAATATTAGATATTACTATATTTCTTTACCTAGAGAAATGCATTTCAGTTGGTTTCAATTAAGAATTATTCCCATTTTTCTTTTAATCTGAGATAGAAAGGGTAAATATATTCTGATCTATGGCCCTACTAGAAAATACAGTATTCTGTGTGTCATTTTTCATTATGCTTTTTAATGCCCAAAGGACACACTCAGTAAATTTGAGGCTTATTGCAGACCTTGAATTATTCTTTGCTTCATGTTAAGCTAATTGGGTTGAATACTTTTTATGAGCTTTTGTTCCACTCCACATAGAAATTGTAGATTATTCATCTCAAATGAGCAAATTTTAAATTATTTAAACTTTGCACTGCTAGTGCATGACCCCCTGAGACTTTTTTAAAGAACAGACAGCTCTTTTTTCCTAGACGTTACCAATTTAATTTGTTTTGAATACCAGTACCATTTATCTCGCATGTTAAAAAAATGCTATGTTGTTTATTATACTTTGATAGATTTACAAATTATTTCTACTTTTCTTTAAACAAGCATACGAGGAAATTGTGATAGCTCAAGATGAAATAGCGTGTGCCTTTTAAACCTTGATGGATGAATGCTAACTATTTTACCGTACACTTTCAATGCCTACGTGTAATCTTCTTGATGCAATTCTTAATGTCTATCCCAGAACAAATTTGTGTTTTCTTTTCAAGTACTCTGAAGTTTCAAATACCTCTCTACTTATCTTACTCAGCAACAATCTGCAATTTATTTTTTCTCTGGGAAAATTGAATCTGTTACTGCTTAGTATTCCTACCAGTTTGAAAAATGTGGTTTATGTTGGCATCAGAGCCATAATTTACATATATTGGGATAACAAGAATGCATGCCAGAAAAGGATCAACATGAAATGAAATGCAGAAAAGCTGTTTTCCTTCAACAGCATCTCGAAGGAAAGCTAATAGAGAAATTGATGAGCGTCTGCCCTGAATGTGCCCCTTGTTTCTTCCAGGTGAAGTGTGACCAGTATTGGCCCAGCAGAGGCACAGAAACTCATGGGCTGGTCCAAGTGACGCTGCTTGATACTGTGGAGCTGGCCACGTATTGTGTTCGAACCTTTGCACTTTACAAGGTTTGCCTGTTATGTTTTTACCTCCTTTCCCCCCTTTCCATTATTAAATAAAGCTTCTTCGGAGAGATCAGATATCATAGGGCTTTACTTAAATCTTGA
This sequence comes from Trachops cirrhosus, assembly GCA_028533065.1. Taxonomy (NCBI): domain Eukaryota; kingdom Metazoa; phylum Chordata; class Mammalia; order Chiroptera; family Phyllostomidae; genus Trachops; species Trachops cirrhosus. The sequence goes on along the minus strand of CM052540.1, from coordinate 50,614,673 downwards.
TTCCACTGGCAGCAGTGATGAATGAAATAATTCTTCCATTATTGCTCAGCCATTTTCTCTTTGTCGATTTATTAGTAAATATGGAACTCTGTCTCTAAGCGGAAGTTTCAGCAAATGAAGAATAGATGAAGGAGAACTAGTTTTTCCTGTAAAATATAACAGGAGTACTCCCAATAGTCACACCTGAAAAATGTAATGTTTCTCACCTCGGAATTTTTATCTTCCTGAGCAAATATTTGTCATTTCCAAATACCTTGGGCTTTGTATCTCGGAAGAGTGTGTCTTCCCAAAGGATATTGGGTGGAGGATGGGGAGGAATTAAGATAGCACATTGTCCCATTAGCTCTTCTATGTTATTATTCCTCATTACAACGTGAGGCTAGGAAAACAGAATTTCAGTCGGTGCTCCTACTTCACAGAATGGTTCGAGTGAGAAGAGAGAAGTGAGACAATTCCAGTTCACCGCCTGGCCTGATCACGGTGTTCCAGAGCACCCGACCCCTTTCCTGGCTTTCCTACGGAGAGTCAAAGCCTGCAACCCCCCTGATGCAGGCCCGATGGTGGTGCACTGCAGGTGAGGACACTGAGAGCGTTTTTCTCGCACTCAGAAGGTTGGTGGGGAAACAGAACGCTAATGCGACTCCTCATTGCATATTCTCTTTCCAATTTCTTAATACTCTGGGATAGTAAATGCCTTCATCAATAATACAGGTAGTCTCTTTTGGTTAAATGAGGCCTATTCTAACAATAGCAGGAAGGGTTTGATATAGACGCATAGACCTGATGCTGCTGTTTTATCTTTGGAGCGAAAATATATAGATAAACACAAAAATTAAGTGTGCACATGATCCTAAATGTATAAACATGAAACAGAAAAGAAGTGAGAAGCAATCTTGTCATTAAGTTCGAATTGCAGCTCAGCAGAGGGATATTCTGTGATACACCTGTGGGACAGTTGTGGGGCGCGCTCTTGGGGGCGGGGCCAACACGGCCTTGTCACTGCTTATAAGGGAAGTGCGTTTCAGAGAGAATGTCTTACCGCCTAAAGATGCCTTCTGCACATTAGTATTATCAAGTCACATATAGACAGTTCTGACTAACATTCTCTAAATCACCACTCAGAAATGTGTTCACACATTTCCAGTATTAAACTGATTTCTTCCAATCTCCTGAGTTCCTCTCCAGTATCATTCATTACTAACAGATTACTAAAGGTATCTAGCCACATTCCATTTATTAGTGTGTCAATGTATCATTCGTGTAACTTCATAATACTTCTCAGTAAACTGAGTAAATCAAATAGGAGAGACTCTGGCTTCTTGCACAGAAAAGTAAAATTGCAGTGTCGAAGTATATTAAAAAGGAAAGAAAGTTTCTATCATAGACCCACTTCTACGATGACTTAATAGCATGTCTCTATTTTTACAAAAGGTAGGGACAGCGAGTAGACCAGGAAAAAAAACAATAAAATCCATCGTGCTGCAGTGGCAAGAGTTAAACCATGGGCTGCAAATCCTCAATAGGATAACGTGGTTCTCTGTTCTAGCAGTTACTGTTCCCAACAACAACAAAAAATAATTTCATTACCTTATATTTATAGTCTTCTACAGATTTCAAACCACACCCCCATGTTGGGTCAAGAGACAAAAGAACACAAGAGAGACATAGGGTTCAGTGCCAGTGCTGGTAGCAACAGAGGCGGAGGAGGCATGGCCCGTGTCAACTTACCCTCTAGTTCTTGCTCCACTGTAGCCAGGACAGAGACCTTTGAGGACCTGCCACTGTGTTGCAGACTTTTGCGTGATTCTGAAATTCTAGAAATTATTTTTATTAATTTGAGCAAATTCTGTTGCATCATGAAAGCCTATTTCTGGTTGTCCTGCCTGTTAGTGTCAGCAGGCACTAGTCTGACCAGTCGGTATGCTCTGTTGTACATCTTTGCTGGCCTGCCACGCACACTGTGCCTGGTGACGTGGTGCCCTGTCTGGTGCGGGTCTAGACTCATTATGAAGATCCCCCATGAAATGTTTTCAGATGGAGTTTGGCACAGGATAGGGAAACAGGAAGTTGGAGCTCATGGAAGAAATGTTGTCCTTATGTGGCAACAATTCAGTTCACATAGATGTAGTTGTTTGTATGATGTATATACACACACACGTACACATATATAAATATGTGTAAAATATATATACACATAAATACATACGCATTTATAGATATATAATAATTAGAACAAAAATTAGGGAAACCTAACTTGGAAGTCTTTACTGAAAAATAGCATTATGATATTTCATTGCATTCTGAAATAAACAGCATATTTCCTCTCTCAAAATGTGCTTCTCATTTCTATAACTAAAGTGAGGTCCTATAAAACTAAGATGATAGGTAGGTAGATAGGTAGATAGAGAGACAGAATATTTTTAAAAATGCAGTTTACTCTGTGTTAGGCTTTATGCTGGGTACTTGTAGAGACCCAAAAATAAGTTTTCAGGCAAGTGGGAAAGATAAGATAGATAGCTAAATGCCTTATTTTGAGAAAACACACACACACACACACACACACTCCTGTGTTATGTTAAATCACCTGGACTCAACTCTGAGAGATATAGATGGCTGAGGAGAAATAAGGAAACAAAGATGAATGTTCAGAGCTAATAGCTGTTGACACTTGGAAGTGCTGTGCCTGAGGCTCTGGAGAAGCTGGTATTGAGACAAACAGAAGAGTAGGTATATTTGGTGGAAGAAATGTGTTAGCAACTACAAAATAATGAGGGAAAGAAGCAGCATAAACTGAGCTCTGGGAGATGATCTGTGCTCACCCACAGATCACAGACAGGTAACCGCACGTGTCTGGTGAGAAATCGCAGCCCCTTCATTTAGGAGAGGCCGTGTCCACGTTGCCAACATCGAAACCATCACAAATCTTTGATTTAGACATCAGCACATTAAAACTCAGGATAATAATTTTTCTGACAGGGTGGCAAATTCAAGTCATTCCAGATAACAACTGCTCTTGTGGCATCCCAGAAACGCTGGTTTAGAAATCGTCTGTGAGCAGGAAGGAACTATGCAGAGAGTGGCGCTGGCCAAGTCACGAAGGCATTCTGATTGTAGTTGGCATGATCATGGCATAAACAGTCACACAGAAGGGTCTGGAACATAAACACTGTATTTTATGTTGTGATGTCTCTTATGATGGACTTGAATTTTTTCTCTTTACTGAAGAGGTAGTAACAAATTCAAACCCAAATGTCTTGCCCGGGAGACCCTGTGAGAGTGGAGGAGGTTTAGAAGTCTAGTGGTGGACCAAAATAAGAGGGGGAACAGAAAAAGAGAAAATTCATGTGCCTTCAATAGTTTTGTCTTGTAATAAACGTACCAGGCCTAAAAGGTCATTACACATAGAAGAAATTCTAACAATATATAATAAAGCATTAGCAGGACAGACTAATGCAACAAGCATAGACAAAATCTAGGAGGATCACAGAGAAGGATATAGTCTACCCCATTTCTAAAAGAGAGAAAGTCTGGTTCAACAGGTGTAGGAGGAAAGACCAACCCTAATTATCAGTCAGTTCATGCCAAATATTTAATCTCAACATTAAGTGTGTACACTTTGGAGAGATAGACTGGGTAAATCTCTGTCTTATTCACTTATTGGCTCTGTGCCTTTTGGAGAGTTATCTCATATCTGTTAGATTCTGTTTCTTCACAGAAGGGGTAAGAATATTCATAGCAATAAGAATTTTATAAAGATTAAATGAAATGATATACATAAAGCACTTAGGACAGTGCATAGTTTTCAGAAGTGTGCAATAACGTTAAATCATTAGTGTATTAATTAATGAGTGAGTTTTAAGAGCTATATATATATTTACAGCTCTGGGAGAAAAATTCAACGTGAACTTAGATCACCTATTTTACTTGAGCCATATATCCTTATGAATAATCAGATGTCTATAAATATCTAAATACTTAATGGATTTTTTAAATTTAGATATTTCCCATCAAGGTAATTCCAGCAGATTTTTCATAGTGACAGAGAACATTTTAATGCTATGAATTAGAATCATTTAAATAATAAATCTACTCTCATAAAGACCTGAGAAATCATTGAACTCTTAAAATGATGCTGTTGAAGATACAGGGAAATTAATACTGTGGTTCTTGATGCCTTCAAGATAAAGTTTGAACTTCATGTTGTGTTCATGGCCCTTTATAACCTAGGATGACCTCACCCTTTGTGTCTAATTGTTCACTCCTTCAGCCACCTGCTGAACATTCTGAGTACTTTCATCTCTGGCTCTCAGCAAATGATATTCATCCACTCTGGAATCTTACCTATTCTTCTCTATCTGATAATGTTCAACCCCGTTTCATAATCCAACTGAAATAGTACCTCCCTGTGTATTGCAAAGGTTGCAAACTGGCCTCAGTTGGTTTTGTTAATATAGGTGGTCATTTCTTTTAAACAAATTGAACTTGAATGCCTTTAAGCTGGAATGCACTATCCAGTTTTCCAAACCCTCACCACTCCCTCTTGTCTTATCTACAGCTCAACTCATCCATTTACAGGAATTGCTTCATGTTGTAGATGTTTGAGGTAAAACCCTAGAGAAAACTTTAAAGCTCATTCCTCATTCCACTTTCCACAGGAAAAATTAAACACTCTTCTCTGAGATCTCTCATAAAATATTATATTCACATTTAGTATTTTAACTACATGTGCAGATTGCATATGCCTTGAAATCTTAAAGGATATGGACCACGGATTGTGCACACTTGTATCACGGCTCTTACATTACAGTATGTGCTCAGTAACTGCTTGCTGAAGTTCGTTGAATTCTCTATGGCACTTTTGGAATTTTTATAGAGACAGTAAGATCATTTGAAGGCTAGACTATTTTTGGTTTCTGTGTTTTTTGTTTTAACATGAGACTATATTTGTATCTCCTTATATTAGAGTATTTTAAGAAAGTTTAATTATTTTAAATTGTCTTTATCTTTTTTTATACCTATTTCTAAATCCCTTTTTCTACTACTCTGTCTTTTATGTTCCTCCCCACATGTCCCCTATTCCATGGTTAAGTATAGATATAGCTCCCTGCTTTTTAGCCATAATAATAGTTGAAAGTGTTGAACTCTTGATAGGAATATACTCTGTTCTTGACTGGAGAGGCCCTCTTTGGAGTGTTTTACATGTGTTACTGATTCTCCCCCAATCACCTTTAGAAGTACGAACCTCATCTCCTATTCACACAAAGAAAAAACAGAGGCCAAGAAAGGTCACCTTAATTGCCTGAGCTGATGTCACTAGTGGTGACAAAGCCATTATGTGCCCCAGGTCGCCTGGCCTTTACAGAGAGCATTTCACTTTTAAGGCTACCCTGGTGACATGGGCAGAAGGAGACACTCCTTCCTTTCTGACCCAACATCACGTTGCTGTATTCTAGCCTTCATTTCACTTTCTGTATCAGAGGTAATTGCTAGCATGTGTCTCTTTGACCTCTTAATTATTTTAACATAATCACAATAGCTACCAATTACTGAACCATTACTGTTTTCTAAGTATTACTAAACACTTTCAGTTACACTTGTTAATCCACAAAACAATATATTTTACTTGTGAGGCACAATTAAGCACAGGAAGGTCACAGGTGATTTGCTCAAGGTCAGACAGCTCATAAATGTGGGCCTATTCCAAAGCCCATGACTTGCTTACCCACCGTTATTATATCCAGCTCTGACTTTTGTTGCAGAGACCAACTGGTTCCTTCCTACATGTTTGTTGACTGCATGGTTATCCAGGGGATACATACTGTTAGCTCGTCACAAATACCTGTGTAATACATGACTAGAGACGAGCAATATTTCTTCTCCTAATTTATAAAATTTGATTTTGAAAGAAAAGGGGAGAACTTTCAAGCTATTTATTAAACTTAGATTTTATAGAGGTCATGTATTACATTTTCCCATATTATTTCAGTCTTCCGTTTAGAAAATAAAGAAATTTTATTCCCCTTTCTCCCTGTTGAATCAAGACTTTGGGTTGTTTTATAGAAGAACTTGTGCTTTATATGCTACTAATACCAAAGGGATGTGACAACTGATTTTCTCTAAGTACTTGGTTCTTGCGAAGAATGAATACCATATTTTGCCATGTATAATGTGTACTTTTTGCCCAAATTTTTGAGGGAAAAATAAGGATGTGAATTTACATGGGTAGTACTGATTCTGTATCTATATAAATGTTTTTAATTATTGTATTTAGGCTTATGCATTGAAAATGTAACTCTAGAAAGCAATAACAATATTCATAAATACCCTGGAGTATGATAATAGGTTTTGTTTCTAAATATAAATTTAAAAAATTAAAACAAAAGATTTTTTTTTCCTGAAAGTTTGGGCCAGAAACATGGGTGCACAGTATACACAGGAGCACATGATACACGGCAATTGGGAAGAAGCTATCATTGCAGTAAGTCGGCTGTAAACCTTTGACCCATGTACCAACTCTGAGTCGTGTTTGTTACCCCTTTAGGAACAAGGGGGTATATTTTCTTCATAGAAGAGATGTGTTAATCTACAAATAAATATGAAAGAGCAACAGATGGAAGACCTCCCTGAATCTGTCTTCTAATTAAACAATTTCAAGAAGAGTAAACGACACCTCCTAGATGTAATTTAAATCTTCCACATCATAGAATTAAACCAAAACTGGAAGGAATGGGAGCTGTGGGCCAGATCTAGATCAGTAATGCCCTGGAAGCATCAGTGGGCCGCTGAGCGAGGCCAGTAAAAATCAAGTGACAATTTGGGGTTGGAAAGATTCCTAAGATCCAATCTTCATAATACTTTTTGACTTTATATGGGAAAGCACAACCAAGAAGCTACTTAGATCATATTTATAACAGAACCATTTACTCCTAATGCCAACCCAGTGCTGACAAAAACCGCCTTCCCAAGGTCAAAAGATTTTGGAAAGCCTTGCATGTGAGCATAAAACTAAAAGATCTTGTGACCAAAGGAGCTAAAAGTGGTACAGGAAATTGGTTAATGCATTTTTAATCATTCATTCTAAATTGCATCCTTTATTCTTGTTCCATTCAAATATCGCTTTAGATCAAAGACCACAAGTATTGCCAAAGCATGTGATAGTCTTGAGATGCTGACAAGTACAAACCATATAGCCATATTTTCCTTAAACCTGGGTTTCATTTTCATGTGTAAATTAAGTAATATAAGAAGCTAGCTTTCTATAGTTGAAACACTAGATTGTTAAAAATATCTACATCTCTAGATAAGAAAATGGGTGAACTATACAAATTATATCCTTATTTATGGAAACATTTTTAAGGTGAGGAGAAATAATTATACCATGTGGAAACTATTATGCCAGATTCTGTTCTTATATTCCAATAATTCTGCAGAAAAAAATTCTTAATTTGTGAACAACATAGTGATATAAAACAGGATGCCAGGTTTGCAATATTTTTTTTATCCTCACCTGAGGACATGCTTATTAGTTTTAGAGAGAGGGAAAGGAAGGGAGAAAGAGAGGGAGAGAAACAGATGTGAGAGAGAATCATCGATTGGTTGCCTTTTGTAGGCACCCCGACCAGGTACCAAACCCACAACCTAGGCATGTGCCCTGACTGCGAATCGAACCTGCAACATTTCAGTTTGTGGGAACATGCCCAACCAAATGAGCCATACCAGCCAGGGCTAGGTCTGCAGTATTTTCATAGAACAATCTTACAAGAGAAAATATTGTACTTCCACTGAAATAGTTTAAAAATAATTGAACCAAAGGAAACATCAAAAGGAATTGCACAACAGCCCCAGTAGGTATAAAATGTAAAACTCAAAATGAAGAAGGTGTTTGGATTTCTGGAGAGAGTACTCTGGCTGCCTGATAAAATGAAATATTTGTTTGAAAAGAAGCATTATAGATCTAAAGGCAATAAAGGAAAAGGGAGGGCAATATTATAAGAAACTATCTCATTTCAAAGCCACATATTAGGGCTGTATCATGAAAATCCCTTCAAGGGCAACTGAGAAACTATCACCTTGCTATTCCAAGCCCAAGAATAGCAACGAGATCACTTTTGTGTAGGAATACAAACCATTCACAGAGCATCTTCCCATCACTAATTTGATCTAGTCTTTACAAGAGTGATTGGTGTGCATTATTACCATCCTCACTCTATAGATAAGGAAATTGAGACCCTGAGAAATTAAGCGACTGGCTGAAGACCACTCCCCAACCCATAAGTAGTGTGCGTGAGAACCCATATTTTATGATTCAGAGTCTTCTCCTCTTTGTCTACATCATATTTTCATTTTCTATTTTGGTGAATTTATGTTATCCAAATGAGAGCAGAAGTATCCCGAGCCCACAACAGAGATGGGTCTTAGCAGAACAAAAAGCCCCTTTGGCAGCAGCATTGCATTATGGTAAAGACTATGCACATAATATCAGCTTACTGGAGTTCAAATCCCAGCTGTATCATTTACTACATCTGTGACCTTGGGAAAATTATTTCCCCTTTCCACACCTTTGATTTCCTGATCAATAAAGTGGGGATAATAGCAGTATGACCTTCATACAACTGTTTATAAAAATTAAATAAGATGATATGTGTAAAGTGATAGCTAGCCAGGTACCTGCCACGTAGAAAGAAGTCAATGAATATTTGTAACTATTAATTATTTTTATTTTTATAGTTTATGAGTATTATTTTTATCATTGTGTTGTGCCCCACATAAAACAGGAGGTTATTAAATTGGCTCTATTACTATCAACCAACAAAGTATACTGTCACAGTTTCTGAAGTGTGAGCTTGTCATCTATGTAATTTTTTATTTAAAGAGTAGAAAATGTGTGTCTGTACATATGTTAGCCAGGAAGAGGTGTGGCAATTAGAATAATTAACTGTAAAGTGCATATGCACTATAGTAAATATTTCATTGCACCGAAGAAAATTCTTCACTTGAATTGACACTTGGGCAGATAATTTTTGTTGTGGGGGGCTGACCTGGGCATTGTAGGGTGTTTAGCGAAATCCCTGGCCTCTGCCCTCCAGCTTCCAGTAGAACACCACCCCCCGACAGCTGTGACAAACAAAATGTCTTTAGCCATTGCCAAAAGCCTCCGAAGAGCCAAAATCACCCCTGGTTAAGAACCACTGCAATATGGCAACAAAACTGGTTTTTGATTGTGGCAGAAAGTGTGCATCCAAATAAGAGCCCACCTCAAAGTTTTAAACTTGAAAACACTTCTTTGAATGGCATACTTTTTTAAACATTTGGAGAACTTCCCAATGAGACTTACCTTAAGAATTGCTTTTTAAAGCATGCAGAGAACTTGGCTCACTACTCGGAATATCATCCAAAACCATTCCCTGTCTTGATCACCAACTGTACAAACCAAAGATTTAAGTCTAGATGTCTTTTGGCACCTACAAAAATACATAAATAAATATCCCTTCAAAGACAAAGATGTGCCACATTAGGGAATTCAAAAGAACAGGCAAGGGTCTTAACTCTACTGCCAAACAGGAGTTCCAGCCATACTCCTGCACCTCGGCAGCGTTGCTGCTGTACACCTGCAGCCTCACACCTGCAGCCTCCCAGGTGGCAACTTTCAAGGGCCATGCTCTGTGGGGCTGGTAAGTGCTAGTCTCTTTTGCTGGGGTATCAGTTACATTGCTTTGTATTCATGCTTGGCATGAGTGTCCAGCATCCTGGTACTTCCAAACAATAAGCCATAGGGGTGCCCTTAAGTGCCATATATGACTTAGTGACTATGCCCTTTCCAGTATTTAGTGGAGGCCATCTATGAAAGGTCATGTGAATGGAAGAAAAGTGGGTCGTGTCAGATCCCCCTGCCCAAGTTTACAGGGCATGAAATCCCTCGCACTTTGATATTTGGAGGTATATATTTCTGGAATCATGTTCTGAGTTTTTAAATCACAGACTTTACTGAAAATCAATTTCTTACGAAATTATTAAATAGTTTTGTTTACTTTTTTCTACACCTTCCTCCAAGTGGCTTGAGCAGTCTCTTTTTCTCTCTCTTTCCAACTCACACCTCTTCCTTCTTTTCCCTCCCCACCAAAAATTCCTTCACTACCTTTCAACCCATCAAGAGTCAGTAGTTAATACTTTCCTCAGTCCACAGGGTTGTAGAGAGAGTTTATCTAAGCAGATAAAAGAGATGAACTAGATGGGGTGGGGCAGAATTAACCATGCTTTTCTATTCTGATGATAAAGGCTAAACAGCTATTTGCTTAAACCCCCTATAACATTTGAAAGGAGAGCACTATGAGAATTGTGATCATTAGGAAAAACTACACCTTCTGTCTTCACATTTGTCCATTTAATTTGGGTTAGTTTTGAACATCAAATCATTTCTTTTAAGTGTAATGTATTTCGGTTTCTGATACAACTGTGTGCCTTCAGAGTTGGCAGCTTCTCTGAGATGAAGGATATATCAACTATACAGCCACTCTTGCCTGCAAAGACCAACCCTAATCTACTGGCTTAATATGCCACAATCTGTTGTGTCTCCCTACTCTGTGGGCTGGCTGGGGGAGGCAGGGGTCTTCTGCCGGTCTCTCCAGGGATCTCCTTTGCAGTTAGCTGGGAAGGCTGGGAAAGCTGGGCCTCTGTCTCCCAAGGTCTTTCATCCTAAGGATCAAAGGAGAAGCTTACAAGAACTATGGACAGCAAGGCTTGGAAGTCACACATCATCACTTCCATCACCACATCACTGTTCAAAGCAGGGCAGGGGCTAGCCTTGATTCAAGGGGTGGTGAAACAGACTCCAACTCTTGATGCAAGAAGCAAGAAGTGATTGTGACCTCATTTACTCCACCACTGAGGGCCATGTTGGTGAAGCTTCGGTACTGGATTGAGGGGGCTTTTCTGACCAGCTTGTCTAAGTTCACTGTGGCTTTCCTTCCTGAGGCTAGGTCAGAAAAGCAAAAGCCCCTCAGCCCACCCCCAATACAGTGTTCTTGTTAATATATGAAATAGATAATTTTTTAATTGGAAGAAAATCAATTTAGTTTGTTTCATAACTACTACCTGATTATTTTGATGAAGTATCAGTTTGTGTGGTGGGAGATCTTGTACTCTTTAATTCCCTTTCATCCTGTCTCAAAAATATTTCTTTTCTGACTTCCTGTAATGTAGAATTTATTAGGGTTGATAGACTTTTTTTTAATTCAGAAATTCCAGGAATATGATTTGCTCATAGTAAATAAGTGAATCATAGACCTAGAAGGGACATTTCAAACCTCCCAGATAAACCCCTGCATGCTCGCTCGCTCTCTCTCTCTCTCTCTTGCTCTCGCTCTCACTCTCGCTCTCTCTCTCCCCCATTCCTCTCCCTCCCTCCCTTCCCTGTCTCCCAGTCTCCTCTCTCCCCCCACCTCTCCCTCCTCTCTTTTCTCTTTCTCTTCCCACTCTATCACTCCATCCTTCCCACCCCCTCCATCTCTTTAATTTTAGAAATGAAAAAGTAAAATGAAGCTCAACAAGATTTACAGATTCACATAGACTCTTGCTGGACTCAAGTCTTTAGACTGCTAGTCCAATATGTTTTCTATTGTGTTATGGTCCTTTTAATTTTGTTCACATTAATTTGATCAAAGAGTTGCTTAGCATTTCCTGGATGAAATAGGAAAGTAATCAAAAAGCTCTGTATAATGGCAGGAGGTATTATATTTGGAACTAAGATGGTCAGAGTAGGTAATTTCGATGCATTAGAGCCAATTAAGTATCACAGATCTTCAAGACTGATTGTAAGAAGGACTGATGAGTAGCCAGGGATCAACCTGAGTGTGCTGGGCACCCAGGTAGTTAATGGGGAGTGGGGGGCAGCAGAAATGGCAGAGGGACCCAGAGGAAGGAGAGAACATCAGAGATCAACTCCTCTTGCTCTGCGGTAGTGGCTGGAGCTATGATGGAGCGGTGACAGTAGAAATCACATCAGGCCATTGAAAGTGACTCTGCACGCTGCCTTGGCAGCCCTGCACCGTGTGGCAGCATCAGCCTGCGGATCTGCTGCTCCCGTTGGAGCTCTCGCCTGGCAGCACCGTGGCTGTTGCGTGAGGTTTTTAGTGGCCATATGCCTGGGAGGCTTATCATCCACAATTTCCTCATCCCAGGCTCCAGCCAAGTGCAGCAGATGCTATTGTTACCTCTTCTATTGAATAAAGTAGGAAGCAGAGAGAAAGAAATTTGTCAATATTGTTTTTCTGCTGGAACCGAAATAAAAACCACGTGTGGTATTTTGTCTGATAGCAGCCCATGTGCCAAATCCCCACTTTATGTAGCATGCTTCTGTAGGATAAGAATCTGCCCCCATATTTCTTAACATAACGACCTTCTTCGTTCTACTGTAGATGTGGCACAATTATAGCCATTCAGACCTCTTGATTTATATTTGTGCTATTTCTTGCACTTGCAAACCCTTTACTTCTGACCATGCCATCTGCTGGAATCACTTCTATTTCCTCTCATACACTCACAGTGTTTGGCATAGACCCTAAATCCAGCTGTGAAAAACTCTGAAATTTTTCATATGAACACATGTTTAGCTAGTATTTTTAAACCCTTTGCCTTGAGAAATAACATTAATAAGGTACATGTGCGTTTGTAAAGTAAGTGCAGCTGCTGGGAAAATTTCATGTTGCAGCAATGTGTGACATGACACCAGAATCAGGAGAGAATCCCCTTTGAAATAAAAGGCTGACTTACCAACGGTGCCTGTGCTGAAGACAGTGCATCATTTAAAATGATGATAAATTGAACACACAAAAAGGCTCCTTTTGGACATAGAACACACCCGGGAGTAGGAGGAGGGCATGCAGAATAAAATCTTAAGCACCTCCTAACCACTGGACACACATCTCATCCTGTCACACCTTTCTTTCAGCACAAATATGGTACTGATGAGCCAGCCAAGTCCCCATTGACTGGCTCAGTATTTCTCGCTACTCCACTCTCTGATGAGTTAGGTCCATTTCCTTCAAGGGACTGGATTAAGAGCAAAACCCTAAGTGTAACCCAAAATACAAGTTTTCTTGTCAATCTGTGACACTTGACAATCTATTGCCATTGTCACTCAGTTTCTTTATTTCCTGCTGTTTTTTTGTTTTGTTTTAGATTCACAGCTACCTCCAGATTTGTATGTAAGAGACGCGAGTTAGGGTGACTTTTTCTCTTGTAATTTTTCAGCTCCCTGCTGTGTCCTCTGTCCCTAAAGAGCAGGGCTAAGTGGGCAGGGTCCCCTCTTCTTACTGATGCAGGACCTGTACTGAGATTGAATCTGTTGCCTGAATATAGATTACTTAAGGGTGTTGGCTTTTGATTACACTATCCTTTAAGACCAGGTTCAGGTTGAGTACTATAAGTGAGTATAGAGGATAAAGGTACAAAAGATGCATCCTCTGCAGGGCATGGTGGGAAGCCTCCAAGTTTTATCACAAGCCCAGGTTGTTAGATTTAATATGGACAAAGGAGGACTGTGCCGTGGTGTTTCACACGTGGCCTAGAAACCAAGAAAAAAGCCAACTCTTCCTAAAACAGGTTATGCATAGTAGGAAATTTAAAAATTCAAAGTAATGCATTGTTGTAGTCCGCCGGCCTGCGGTAGACCGCAGACGTTGTAGATGGCTCTCAAGGGATGAGAGAAACATACACACGGACTACCGAGTCCTGTGGAGGAATAGGGATGGCATGGCTACCCTCTCAAGGGGAGGGTGCCTCCGAGTGGCCTGGCCACTCTCTCAAGTGGAGAGCGCCCCGAGCCACCGCCTCAATAGGCTTTTATTAGGTAGTATTGGGTAGGTGAGCAGATACAGAATGTGGATTCATTGTCTAGCAGAAAAGATCAAAACAGGTAGATAATTTACATAGGGTTCAAAAGTCTCACACTGGGTTTTGGGGCTAGTATCACCTAACAGGTACATGATTGATCTAGTTTCCTGCCAGAGCCTACACATCAAGAGCATCCTAGCAAGCAGGTCTCACAGGATTTTACATATCTTTTTTTGTTTTGTTTTGTTTTTAGTTTTCCATACTTTTTT
>CM052540.1:50557861-50600074 GCA_028533065.1 Trachops cirrhosus | reverse complement strand
CAGTTCTGTGAGTATCCTGATCACCAGTGCTTTGAACTGTGCATCTGATAGGTTGGCTATCTCTTGGTCACTTAAAAAGATGGGTTCTGGGGCTTTCAATTCTTCTTCTGTTTGAGCCATCTTTTTGCTGGTTTTTTTGTTTGTTTTGTTTGTTTTGTTTTTTGGTCTTGTGGAGCTCCTGTAGTGAGGGGTGGGGCCTTAGAAGTTCACCAGGGCGGGGCACCCCAGTTGCTGGGTTGTGACACTGTATGTGGGGGCAGGGTCCGAGAAGGAACAATGGCACATGCTCTGCTCTCTGCAGGACCCCAGACCCCTCCGCGGCTTTCCACAAGCTAACTGGGCCCCTGTGGCACCAATTCTGGTGTGGGTGGGTTTGTGCACCCTGCAGGACCTTCCTTTTCAGTCAGTGACCCAGAGCTCTATTTCCCGATGCTGGGACCCTGAGTTGTGCGCAGTGTCTTGCTTCACAATGGCCGCCTCGCTGGGTCTGCTGGTCACCACCCCCTGGCCAGGGCCCACCATCCACCGCTGCTTGTGCACCCAGGGTGTGCCTGCTACAGGCTTACAAGCTGCCCCAGTTGCTCAGCTCTCTGCTCCACATCCCTCGCCCAGCTGCCCGACTCTGCCCCTCCTACCGGTCTGGATGAACGTGTCTATTTAAATCCTTGGGTGTCCGACTTCCATACACTTCAGTTTTCTGTCAGTTCTGGTTGTTATTTTGTTTCTCTATTGTTGTTGTCCCTATCTTGGTTTTGCGAGGAGGCACAGTGTGTCTACCTATGCCTCCATCTTGGCCGGAAGTCCTGCCTTTGCCCATTTCTTAATTGGGTTGTTTGTTTCTTTGGTGTTTATTTTTTCAGTTCCTTATAAATTTTGAATATTAACCCTTTATCAGATGTATCATTAAAGAATATGCTCTCCCATTCAGTGGGTTGTTGGTTTTTTTTTTTTTCATTTTGTTAATGGTTTCCTTTGCTGTATGAAAGCTTCTTAGTTTGATGTAGTTCCATTTGTCTATTTGTTTGTGTGTTTCCTGTGCCTAGGAGATAGATACATACACACACACACACACATATAAATAGCTATGAGAAATGTTAAAAATTTTGCTGCCTATATTTTCTTCTAGGATTTTTATGGTTTTAAGTCTTCCATTTAAGTCTTTAATCCATTTTGAGTTTTTTGTGTGTGGTGTAAGAAAGTGATCTCGTTTCATTTTTTTTTTTTTTGCATGTATCTGCCCAATGTTCCCAATACAATTTAATGAATAGACTTTCTTTACCCTGTTGTATGTTCTTGCCACTATTTTCAAATATTAACAGACCATCAAGGTGTGGGTTATTTCTGAGCTCTCTATTCTGTTCTATTGATCTATACATCTGTTTTTATGCCAGTACCAGGATGTTTTTAATTACTACGACCTTAGTTTCATATTAGGTAGCATGATTCCTCCAACTTTGTTTTTCTTTCTCAGGACTGCTGTTTCTATGCAGGGCCTTTTGTGGTTCCATATAAATTTTTGATATAATTGTTCTAATTCTGTGGACTATGTCATTGGAATCTTAATAGGATTTGTGTTTCATCTATAGATTGCTTTTGGTGGTATGGACATTTTAATGATATGTTAATTCTTCCTATCCATGAACATGTTATATACTTCCACTTATTTGTATTTTCTTCAGTTTCTTCAGTGTCTTATAATTTTCCAAGTTCTGGTGTTTTACATCCTTGGTTAACTATATTCCTAAGTATTTTATTTTTATTTTTTGATTCAATTGTAAAGGGCATGGTTTTCCCAGTTTCCCTTTCTGATATAAAGAGGCAACTGATATTTGGATATTTATTTTGTATCTTGCTACTTTACTGAATTTATTTATTAGTTCTAGTAGTTTTTGGTGAAATCTTTAGGGTTCTCTATATACAGTATACTATAATCTGCAATTAATGACAGTTTTACTTCTTCCTTTCCAATTTGGATGTCTTTTATTTCCTCTTTTTGGCTGATTGCTGTGGCTAGGACTTCCAGTACTCTGTTGAGTACAAGTAGTGAAAGCAAACATCCCTATCTTGCTCCTGATCTTAACGACAGTGCTTTACTTTTTTCCCATTGAGTATGATGTTGGCTATGGGTTTGTCTTATATGGCCTTTATTATGTTGAAGTATGTTCCCTCTATTCCCACTTTGCTGAGAGACATTATCATAAGTGTGTGCTAGATTCCAACAAATGCTCTTTCTGTATCTATTACATGCTCATATAATTTTTATCTTTCATTCTCTTTATGTGGTGATATCACATTAATTGATTAGCAGATATTGTACCAATGTTGTATCTCAGAAGTAAATCCCACTTGATCTTGGTGTATGATCTTTTTAATGTATTGCTGGATTTAGTTTTCTAATATTTTGTTGAGGATTTCTGCATCTGTGTTCATCGGGGATACTAGCCTATATTATTTTTTTCTTTTTAGTGTCTTCATCTAGTTTTAGTATTAGGATAATGCTGGCCTGGTGAAAAGAGCTTGGGATCTTCCCTGCTCTTGAATTTTTTGGAAGAGAGCTGGCTGACTTCTGGTCCTGGGGTCACACTTCACACAGTGGTCTCTATCCCAAGATTATCAAAACACTGACTAAAAGGGCTTCTTTCTTTTTAACCTGCGATCTCTAATCTATCTGAATATCCCTTTGAAATAATCAAAATGCTATTTCAGATAAAATACAAAAATGTGAGTGGACACAGAAAGGCAGCTGTTGTAAGATACTGTTTATAGAAAACCTTCAGAACAGGTAAAGAAATAGAGACAGAGAACAGATCAAGCACTGCCGGGCAGGCGGAGAAGAGAGTGAGTAATTCTGGTGCAGGGTTTCCTTCCGGGGAGATGGAACATCCTGCAACTAGACAGTGCTAATGCTTGCACAGCATCGTGAATGTACATCACGCTCAGAAGTGGCACAATTTTAAAATACGATATTTTTTATTTATTACTTAAAATGAATCACACCATGGAAAAACAAAGGCTAACAAGAAAAGAATACAAGAAAAACAACTAAAATAACCCAAATAATGAATATAAAAATATAAAAAACTGAATCACACCATAGAGAGATGAAAATATAACAATAAAAGAAAATAAAGAAAAATGTCAAAGAATGAAGGTAAAACAAATTCTTTTGATGGGAGAAGGATAGCAGGTTCCACAGGCAGCCCCAGAGCTGGGCATCTTCCAGAGGCAGCTCCTCCTCTGTGGCTGGAACCAGGGCAGGTTCTAGGGAAGGCTTCTCAGGCAGGGATGGAGGGACCTCAGTCAGGATAGGAGATGCTGCACAGGCTAGCTCCGGCTCCAGAGCTGCAGCTAGAATGGCTGCTGGAGGTGGCATGACCACTGGAGGTGGACACCCCTCCAAGTCTGGAGCAGATTCCTGGTCTACCCCCACATGGAGCTCTTCGGGATGTACAACAGGTAATGAAGCAGGAGCTAGCTCCGCCTCTTGGGCTCATGCTGGAGTTACAATAGGAGAGAAATTTACCCAGGTGCCTGCATTTCCATGTGCCCCCCAGATACAGGACACAGCCAGAGCCCAGGGCCCACACCAACACGTCCTCCCCACGGGCAGTCCAATGCACGGGTGGTCAGCGGCTGGTCTTGCTCCTGGCCAGCCTCTGCCGGTGTCCCCTGTGTGTCTGGCACCAACCCCTCCCTGTAAGCTTGCATGTACCTCCACTCCTACCCCATCCCCCTTTCCGTCAGCTTCTCACTCTTGGGCTCTGCCCCCTTGGGCTCCAGGTCCTCCAGCCTGCTTTGTTGAACATACACACCTTGCTTGCTCCAGGCTGAATTCAGAAATTGTGACAGGAACAAATATAGAGGACACATGGACAAAACTACGGGGCTTGGAAATGGAAGGGAGGTTGGGAGGGATGGGTGGGTGGGCTGGAATGGGAGTAAAAGATTGAAACTGTACTGAATAATCTAAAATAAAAATAAAAAAAATAAAAATAAAATAAAAAAAAAGAAATTGTGAGCTTCCTGGGGAGCCTGTGCAGCTTCAGGGTTTGTGTCCTTCTCCAGCCATCCACCGGCCCTGGTTCCCTAGATCCCCAGGTGGTCACAGTCACCTTGGGCATGCTCTGAGTCTAGGTGATGTGGCACACCTGCCCCTCACTGGTAGAGATGGGGCGGGGGTCTTTGTCTACCAGCTGCTGTTTTTTTTTACACAGTAATTTTCATTGTATTTTTTTCCATTACCATTTATTTCCATTATAACCTCCTCCCCACCCCGCACAGTCACCACACTGTTGTCCCTGTTCATGTGTCCTTTTTCCTTTTTGCTCAGTTTCTCTACCCTCTAACCCCACCCCATAGTTGTTACCCAGCTCTCCATCTGTGAGTCTGTCTATTTTCTTGTTAGTTCAGTTTGTTCATTGGATTCCACATATGAGTGAAATCATATAGAATTTGTCTTTCTCTGACTGGCTTATTTCACTAAGCATAATGTTCTGCAGGTCCATCCATGCTATCTCAAAGGGGGCGGGTGGGCTGGGATGGGGGTAAAGGGCAGAAAACTGTCCTTGAACAACAATTAAAATAAAAAAATAAAAACAAAGGGTAAAAAAATTTTTTTTGTATGGCCAAGTAGTATTCCAGTGCGTAAATGTCCCATAGTTGCTCTATCCACTCATCCATTAATAGACACTTGGGCTGTTTCCATATCTTAGTGATTGCAAATAATGCTGCAATGAACATAAGGGTGCTTATGTTCTTTCGAATTAGTGCTTTGGATTTCTTAGGATATATCCCCAGAAGTGGGATCCATGGGTCAAAAGACAGTTCCATCTTTAGTTTTTTGAGGTATCTCAATACTGTTTTCCACAGTGGCTGCACCAGTCTGCATTCCCACCAACAGTGCAAAAGTGTGTCCCTTTCTGTTCATCCTCACCAGCACTTGTTATTCGTTGACTTATTGATGATTGCTATTCAATAAGTGTGAGGTGATGTCTCATTATGGCCTTAATTTGCATTTCTCTGATGAATACTGACATTGAGCATCTTTTCCTATGTCTAGTGCCATCTGTATGTCCTCTTTGGAGAGTGTCTATTCAGGTCCTTTGCCTATTTTTTAATAGGATTGTTTGTTTCTTTGTTACTGAGTTTTTTCAGTTCCTTATAAATTTTGATATTAACCTCTTATCAGATATGTCTTTAAATAATATGTTTTCTCATTTAGTGGGTTGGGGTTTTTTTTCCAATTTGTTAATGGTTTCCTCTGCTGTGATATTTTTTTTTTAGTTTGATGTAATCCCATATGTTTATCCTTACTTTTATTTCCCTTGCCTGAGAAGGTATATTAGAAAAATTATTGCTATGAGAAAAGTCTTTAATTTTATTGCCTATGTTTTCTTCTAGGATTTTTATGGTTTTGGGCCTTACATTTAAGTCTTCAATCCATTTTGAGTTTATTTTTATGTATGATGTAAGAAAGGGGTCTAGTTTCTTTTTTTACATATACCTGTCCTATTTTCCCAATGCAATTTATTGAATATTGAGTTTATTGAATTACCCACCCCATGGTATATTCTTGCCTCTTTTGTCAAATATTAATTGACCCTGACGGTGTGGGTTTGTTTCTGGTGTGTCTGTTCTGTTCCACTGATTAATATGCCTACGTTTATGCCTACACCATGCTGTTTTGATTATGATGGTCTTGTATATAGTTTGAGATCAGGTAGCACAATATTGCCCACTTCATTATTCTTTCTCAAGATTTCTGAGACTATTAGAGTTCTTTTGTGATTATGTGCAAATTTTTGGAATATTCTAGTTTTGTGAGATATGCCATTGGTATTTCAATAGGAATTTCATTGAATCTATAGATTGCTTTGGGAATATGGACATTTTAATGATGATATACTTCATCTCCATGAGTACTCTATATGCTTCCACTTATTTGTAACTTCCTCAGTTTTTTTTTTATCTCAGTATCTTAGTGTTTTCCAAGTATAAGTATTTTACCTTCCCAGTTAAATTTATTGCTTATTTTTCTTTTTGATGCAATTGTAAATGTGATTTTCATTTGTTTTTTAGTTTCTTTTATAGTTTAGTTTCTTTGATAGTTCATTATTGGTGTGTAAAATGCCACCAATTTCTGAATATTAATTTTGTATTCTGCTACATTACTGAACTCATTTATCAGTTCTGGTCATTTTTTGGTGGAATATTTAGAGTTCTCTGTAAACAGTATCATGTCATCTGCAAATAACAACAGTTTTTCTTCTACCTTTTCAATTTGGATGCATTTTATTTCTTCTTCTTGTATCACTGCTATGGGTAGACCTTCCACTGCTATGTTGAGTAAGAGTGGTGAAAGTGATGCCCCTGTCTCATTCTGATCTTAAAGGAAACACTTTAAGTTTTTGCCCATTGAGTATGATGTTGGCTATGGGTTTGTTATGAATGGCTTTTATTGTGCTGAGGTATGTTTTCTCACTTTCCACTTTGCATGGAATATCTTTTTTCCATCCCTTTATTTTCAGTCTGTGTGTTGTATCTTTTGTTCTGTAGTGGGCCTCTTGTGCGCAGCATATGTATGGGTCATGTTTTCTTATTTATTCAGCTATATCTTTTTATTGGAGCATTTATTCTATTTACAATTAAAGTTATTGATAGGTCCTTATTTGTTGCCATTTTATTTTCTATACCTATGTTCCTCTTTTTCTCTTTCTTTCTTTCTTCTTCTTAAAGAAGACCTTTTAACATTTCTTACAATACTGGTTTGGTGGTAATGAACACCTTTAGGTGGTGTTTGTTTTTTGTTTTTGTTTTGTTTTTTGTTTTTTGTTCTGGGAAGCTCTTTATTCCCCTCCAATTCTAAATGATAGCCTTCCTGGACAGAGTAGTCTTGGTTGTAAGTCCTTGCTTTTCATCACTTTGAATATTTCATGCCAGTCCCTTATGGCCTTAAGTGTTTTTTGAGGAATCAGCTGACAGCCTTATAGGAGTTCCCTTGTAGGTGCCTAAATCTTTTGCTGCTCTCAGAGAGTCCCAAAGAAGTTGGACCCAAGATTCTCTATTTATCTTTAACCTTTGCTATTTTAATGCTGCCTCCCCAGAGATGGAGTTGTTCCCAGCAGGTTCTGGTGTCTGCCAGAATCCCCCTTTGGATGTATCCCTTGTGTGGTTACTTGGGTTGAATTCTGCTGTGGTCTGAAGCCCACCACTGGTTGCATTGGTTCTGGGTTCACTTAGGCAAGTTCTGGTGTAGGTCAATGTCAGATGTTGGGTGTAACTGGCCTTGGGCTACCTGTCAGAGCTGCCTCATTATTCACTGTTTGCGGCTGCATCACTGGGCCTTCATGTGCAAGGGAAAGCCCAATCTGTGAACAATTGTCTGTTTCCTCCACCGCTGAGCTGGGGGCAGATCAATAAAAGATCCAAGGATCCCTGCCTCCTGCAGAAGCTTACTGTAGGTTCATGTTGGGTGCAACCATCTGGCCCCTTTGCAGGTCAGGGACACTGAAAAGTTGTAAGGTCAGGTCAAGTGAGTCTCCTGTTGGGAGAGTAGGCCTGTTGTAGTCTCAGGTTGGGGAAAGATGGTCCCCCCAACACCAGTACCCCACAACCCAGAAACCATCTGAGTCTCCAACAAGAGGCTCCCAGGGAGAAATGTTCCAAAGGTCCCAGCTATGCACAGCACTCTATCCCTCTGTGAAGCTGAGCTCAGCAGGGCAGGGCCATTGGGACTTGGGAGGACAAATCAGAACAGTCTCCCACTGGGAGTGGTGCCAGCTGAGCTGGCAGGAGGGAAGCAAGCACTTCATTCCTTAGCCCACCCCCACCCTGCTTTGCCGCAAGCCATACAACCCAGAGCCTGTCCAAATCCCAGACAAGAGCCTCTGAGGGAGACACACTTCAAAGGTCCCAACTCTGAACAGCACTCCCTTTCCCACCACAGAACTGAGTTTAGCAGAATGGGGCCATTGGGACTTGGGAGGACAAATCAAAACAGTCTCCCATTGGAAGCGGTACTGGCCAACACTGCAGGAGTGAGGCAGGAGTGGCCCCATTTCCAAAGCCGCACAGCTCAGTGACTGAGTGTCTGCTTAGAGCTTCTCCGGGAAAAGTACACACAAAAGGTCCCTGTCGGGAGTAGCCAACAGACCTTTCTGCAGGACTCAAGCTTGGCAGGGTGGTGTTGCTAGTAGCTGGAAAACCAGGGTAGTGTACTCCCCACTGGTGCTATAACAATCAGAGTTTTGGACCCTGGGAAGATGGCACCTGATGGTTGGGACAGGGACTCAGAACAGGGACCTTAGTGGCTTATCCTCCAGATCTCTCCTCTGGGCCACAACACCCAGATCTTCTCTTTATGACTCCCATATGCTCTGAGTCACCTTCCCACTACTAGAGCCCTGGATGAGTGCCTTAGAGCAAGCTCCTGTGCATTGGTCCTTTAAGAGAGCACCTGGTTTCTAGTACACTGACTCCCTACTCTTCAAGGCAGACAGAGTCTCTGCTGATTTTCACTGCCAAGTGCTATGCAGGATTCTCCTCCTGACCCTAGTGCCCTGGGTTGGGGTCTTAGTGTGGTGTTGAGATCCCAAGATCCTCAGGCATGACTTTTGCAGCTGAGATATCCCACCCACTTCTCAGCTGCTGAATGTGGGTATGTGGGCCAGCCTTTGCCACACCTTCACCTTTCCTACCAGTCTCTATGTAACTTCTTCTGTAAAACCTTAGATATAATACTCCTGTTCAGCTGTCAGTTCATTTATTCAAGCTTATTGCTCTATAATTTAGCTGTAAATCCAGTTTGGTGCCAGGAGATATGTGTATCTTCCACCTATTCTGCAGTGATATTGGAACTGACCCACAAAGATCTTTTTTGACAGAGCTTTAAAATCCACTTAATTAATTTCTCTCTGTGCCGCTGAATAGAGCAAGGGATCTAATGTTTCATGATTAAAGAACAATACTGGCCACCATGTCTCTTTTGGACCATAGTTGTTGCAGTCTAAATTGATGGAACTTTGGGTCCATCTGGGGAGCTCTACAGAAAACTGTCATTCTGTTTTCGGTAAAACTCCATTGCTGGGAACATGAGTCAGGGAAAGAGGCAGCATGGACCCAAGTTGCAACTTTTCTAGTAACAGCCATGTGATCTTGGTCAAATTCCTAACCCTGCCTCAGTTTCTTCCTTCAACAAAATCTAAGTAGGCAGGTGAGTTGGAAGAGGCAGTGAACAGTACTGATGCATTAATTAAAAAACTGTGAGTTTAAGACCCCTGCCTGAGAGATCAGGCCCCTGAAGACACTAACACAAAGGGCTGCTGGAGGTCTGCAGGGTGATACACACCAGTGAGGCAGGCCCTCCACTAGACCAGAGGTGAACTGTATGGAGACTGAGATTCTCACTGCCCTATAAAAGCTTGCGGGTTTCAAACAAAAGGGCCAAATAAAGCATGGAACTACCAATTTGTAACCCCCTGGTTAAAGTGTTCAAAACCATTGGTCCATTTATGTTTAAATGGAGATAATAGCATTAAAAAAAAAAACCAACCCCCCAGTATCTTGCCTTTGTTGGAAAACATCTTACATGCTTTGGAAAACAGCTGAGATAGTGTTGCTAAAATCGGGGTACCTTCTGTTTGACTCAACTTACCTGAGCGAGTAATAATAGCACTTACGTTGCTGATGGTGACCCTACTGTGCGGACTGAACAGGTTATACCACTGTAGTCTACATGATTGTTACTGTCTTTGAGTTGAGCAGTACACACCTGTGCAGCTTTACTTCTGTATGGCTGGTGTCAATGACTTTGTTTCATTCTAAACAATATAGAGCATGCACTGGACTGATATGTCCATTTACAACAAAAATCTCTGTGAAAATGATGTAGTTCCTTACACTTTATAGCATCATTCAATTGACCTCATCAGATTCAGGTCAACTACCTATTATCTGGGCCAACTGAGTCTGTTTCTGTCTATGCCTAATGGCCTCCTCTGTCCTTCTGCAAAATAAGACCAGCTATGGCATATTCAGGTGTTCTTTTATATTAGCCTCCTCATTTTTCTTGAGCATCATATTTTAAGAATAATGTGTTTGGCAGATAATGTGGGGACAGATCCAATATCATACAAAAGTCCTAGGAGGATTTTTGTTTTATTCAAAATGCTTGAAAAAAATCAGATTAGGCCCATGTGGATTTTGGTTTTGTAGGCTTTTTTTTTTTTTTAAAGAAATCCCCCTTTACCCAACATGGAAAAATAAAATGCCCCAAGAAAATATCGTCTGGGCAGGTCAGCATGTCCTCGCGATATTCTAGACTAGTCTCTGCTTCTTCTCTGTTGCTGAAGTGTGACCTTTGGATCATCAGAAGATGCCACACAAGAGTGGGGTGCACTTTTTCCTTGTAGGGTGATCAAGGTTTTGGGTGGTCTCATCCTAACATTTGCTTGTTCTAACCCTACTAAGCATTCTCCTCTTTGTAATGTCTTCTATGCTTTCTGCTAAAAAAAAAAAAAAAAAAAAAAAAACTGGCACGAGATGGAAGGACGAAGTGTGAGCAGCGGGGAGCCGCCAACCACCCAGAGGTCTGAGAGTCCACCTGTGGTAGTGTTCCCAAGCTGGGGAATGAGGCTTCGTCTTCTGCCTCTACTTCTTTGATGCCTAAAATGTTTATTAATCTTTTGTTTTTATAATAGTTACTTTTTATCCATTATTTTAAATTTCTTTTTAATTCCATTATTACATGAGTATGTTGTCCTTGCCAAAAAAAAAATCAAACACTTCAAATAAAGTGAAAGTCCCTCTTAGCATCCAGTTCCATTCTCCACAGAGAGGTAACTGTTATCCTAATCTGTATATCTTTGCAGATCAAGTTTTATGCATCAACATGTATCATATAAAAATACGTAACCATGCTGTGTGGACTTTTTAGAAATATAGTGGCATCGTGGTGTTTATATCCCTCTGTAGCATACCAGCATACTTAGGTGGGCTCTTGGAAACCTTTTTTTTTTTTGTAAATACAACGGGTATTCATATATCATAGTTTATTCATATCCTTACTCATAATAATTGTTTTATCTATTGAGTTTGCTATTTCACATAATGCTCCAATGAACAGCCCTTTCTAAGACTCTGTAAATATGTGCACACACCCCTATGCCCGATTTCTGGAAGTGAGGGTGCTGCATCAAAGAACGTGTGCATTTAAAATTTTAATGAACACCACACAGTGGCCTCCCAAACCACCACATGGAGCCTGTGGTTAATGACACAGACAAATCTGCACTTCAGTGGCAATTTGTTCAATTTATTAAACTTTTATTTTAAAATAATATATAAAAGCGATTTAGGCAGGTGAATATTGATGTCATAGAAATCTATTTTTTTTTATCATTCTGGGTAAAAGAGATGATATAGGACATATTACTAGAATATTTAGGGGTCAGATTTTGGTAGAGAACCTTAAATATTCTTAACCAGTATAGCTGAATATTTAGTTAAATGTTAATATTTAATAAAAAAGAGAAATTTCAAAATGGCAGCCATATCAAGATCACTTCACAGTTTTAAGATTAGTCTTAAATTGATTAGTCTGATTAGTCTTATAATTTTTAGTCATAAAACTCACTCCATTCTCATAGATGTCCTTCTTTATCACCCCTGCAGTTCATGAATGCCATTCTTGTTATAGCTGAACTATAATATCCAATCAAATTATGAGCTGAAGTATGTACAGAATACTTACCATGAGTTTTGGTCTATATTTTACTGTCTTTGCACCCAATGAAATGTACTGTAAAATATCTTAATTCTATTGTCTTTCTTTGCCAGATCATTGAAGTATCAGTAAAGGGTCAGCATTAAAACTCCACCAGATTAATCAGGAAAGCCAATTCTTAAGCACATCCCCAGAATGATTTTATTACAAAATAGCCCCCTTATGCCTCTTAATGTTTTCTTTATGTACATTACTACCGTATCGCATCACGGGACATTAAGCATATTTCAACTCGTGGGACTAACTCAATCATGTTTTTAGAAATTGAAAACAAATGTTATAACTGGATGAATGATAATATTGAAGTAATAACAATTTCCTAGTAGGCGCACTTGTTTAATGGATTGCATAGTCTGTCTCTCCCTGAAATCATTTTCTTTTGTTTTGGTTTGACTTGTTTTTAAGGCAAAAGTTTGTCAATAATTTGGTTTGCTTTAGTTGAATTATTGACATTCTGGGAAGACAGCTTAGATTTGGTTTTACTTCATGGGTAACAGGGACCAGCCCAATGCTAGGCTTGATTTAAAAGTGCTGTCCTCT
Organism: Trachops cirrhosus; assembly: GCA_028533065.1. Taxonomy (NCBI): domain Eukaryota; kingdom Metazoa; phylum Chordata; class Mammalia; order Chiroptera; family Phyllostomidae; genus Trachops; species Trachops cirrhosus. The sequence continues at coordinate 50,587,752 of CM052540.1, read as the reverse complement.
TCCCTTTTTGCTGGAATTTTCTGTAACATAATAAATGTACTAAATTGTGCTGGCCTCAGCCTGAAGCACAGGGTTATGCACTCTTTTTTTAAGTTATTTAGAAAAATCTGTCTCTGCGCTTGGCAACTACTCCGACAGAAAACAGATAAAAATAAGGGTGGTTTATCAGTTGTGCTGTTCTTATCATGTTTCAGGTTGAAGGCTGTTGAAATGATGAAAAACAAACAACACTAAATAGGGTTCCGTCATTATCGCTGCGACGGGGAGCTGAATTTTTCAGGATCAAAGAAAAATGCATTGCTTTTAGAACTCCAATCGTTCATTCCGAGAGGTGCAGTGCACGCAGATATGAGGATAGGTGAAAAATAGAGGAAACTGGGGAAGGAACTGAAATACATGCTGCTATGGGAACTCGGACATTCAAACACGAGTGGGTTGGCACGCAGTTAAAAGCTCTGAGTTTTCATCCTTCAGCTTCCTAAGGGAAAAAAAATTAGTGCCTGAGGTTTGTTATTTCTGAGAAACTGGAGTAAAGCATGACCATGGCTTGTTTCCATCTCATAATTTTACCGTATAAGATCTGCCTTTACCTTTGTAAACAGGTATCAAAAATATCCCCATGCTGGGGGCTTTGGGGAACGTTCCTGTATATATCATTGATTTGGGAGAGAGCTTCATGTGTTTAAACTTATATTTTTTAAATTTTGCAACTCGAGCTGAGCACCATTGATTTCCTTGGCATGGCAGTTGCCATAGAAATTATCAAATGCAGTAGAGATGAGAAAGCCGCTGCTGTTCCCCTCAAGGAGATGATTGACTGGAATAAACATACTAACCAGGAAACTTAAACAAGGTGAGGCAGCTGCTAATAAAGAGGCAGAAGTTGTCATGGGCACCCAAGGAAGAGTAATCCGAGCGGAGACCCTCACGCTGGGTGCAGCACATGAGAGGGTCTGGAGGGAAGGGACACGTCAACAGGCAGGCACAGGGAGAGGAGGAAGACCTGCATTCACAAAGGCCCAGAGGTGGGGAAGCTTAAAATATGTCCGATTTGCCTGGAGCTGAGGGACAGTCATGACTCTTATAATAAATATATTGCCTGTTTATTGACTATTTATGAGCATGCAGTTATTTTAAGTAACTGCTATTAATATAATCATACATTTAACAAAAATGCGATAAACAGCATTTAAAATGGAAAATGAAGCTATGGAACATGCCCTTTCAGCCACCCTGACTTTCTTTTACTTATTCAAATATGTAAAACTACTTTCCATTCCAGGGCCTTTCCTTGTGATATTCTCTCTCCTCAAAACCCTTTTTACCCTTTTCACTCTTAAAATGATATCTGCTCTATTGTAGTAGTCTGCTAGGGCCGCCATAACAAAGTGTGATGAACCAGGTGCCTTAGACAGTTAAAATGTGTCTCCTCACAGTTCAGGAGGCCAGGAGTCCATCAGGGCTGGTGTCTGGTGAGAGCACTCCTCCTGGCTCCGGATGGCCACCTGCCAGCTGTGTCCTCACGTGGGCTCTGCCCATGCACAGCCTCAGAGAGCCAGCTCCGGTGTCTCGTCCTATTCTCATAAAGTCCTCCTGGGTTCATTTAACCTAATTACCTTCCTAAAGGCCCTGTCTCTAAATACAGTCCCATTGGGGTTTAGGGTTTCAACATGAATTTTTAGGGGACACAATTCAGTCCATAACGGGTACCACTTTATTAAATGATATTTCTTCAAATGTGCTCTGCCATCACCCTGTACATGTAGCTCACAGCAGTTGCTAAGATTTATACTCATAGATTTATTCACATGATTGTTTAATATCCAATCCCCCCACTAAACTGTCTTTTGCCTGAGGAAGGGACTGTGTTTATTTTCCTTACCACCTTCCTGATGTCTTAGCACATAGCAGGCACTCAGTAAATATTTGTAGGATAACAGCCTGCAGAGTCTTATGAAAGAGTATGTAGCAAATGTGGGTGGAAGAACAAAATAACAGGCACTTCCTTGTCTGTCCCTGGGTGATGGGAAGGGATGAATTAGGATAGTCAGCGTGTGCTGACGAAGAGTCACAACCAGCTCCGCCCATAGGGCTGAGGGTCATATTTGCCAGCTTACTCAGTGTAAGTCTCCCACGAGGGCTTATTCAAGCCATAGATGTGACAGCCCTGAACGGCGCTCAGTGACACCCCATTATGTGATATCTTTTCACCTCCAGAGCATAAATGTAAAATAATTAAGGAGCAGTATGTTTTGAGCCTTATCTTTATTTTTAATATATTTATTTAAGCAGAATGTCTGAGAACTTAACAGTTGGCTTTTGCCAGCTCCAGCACACCATTGATGAATAGTTGAATAAAATTGTAGAGGTTGAATGCACAGAAATGTATAATTTATGGTGCAGGGCAAGAGGGAAGAACAGGCTAAGCTGATTCTGAAATTTTAGACCTGAATGTCACAGAAAGAATGAGAGTGAGAAGAGCAGATCTGAGCAGAGAAGATGCTGATTAATCTTGGAATCCTTTTATTTCTAAAGAAACTCAAGGGCAGTTTGAAATCGAGGTCTCCCCTTACAGTAAAAAAAGGGCTCTCACTTAGCAATCAGTTGTTTTGCTGAACCATGAAGGGGAATGAGAGAAAGGAGGATGGAACTTTGGGTATATTATCTACATTTCGGGGGCTGGCAGAGGTGTGTAAATTAAGGAAAGACATACAGAAAAATCTGAAGAGCCAGTAGAATAATCAGCACAGGGATCAAATGGGAGACAGTATTACTGAGGACCGGTCTCAAAGGGTGCTGGTAGGTTTCTGAGGATGACCAGGCTCGCCTTTGAGTTTGGTTTCCAACTTTACTGAACTTCACCCGTGCCGTGGAGTGTGTGGGACCATTGCAGGGGTCACATTTCTTTTTGGCTAATGTTCTGTGCTACATGTTTCAGGTTACTTTGTGTTTGAAATAATTACAAAATTGTCTCTCTGCCTATCATCAACCCCAAAGGGGTTATCTCTGATGTTCCCCATACTCTCTCAGTCCGTGTCATCAAAAACCAAGGAAGAAAGACTTTTCAAGAAACCTGCACTAGGAATAAACACTACTAAAGGAATGTTATTGAGGAGTGAGCCACAAGAAAGTCACCATACTTGACAATCGTTGCTGACTCAAATGACAGAAAGCCATGTGAGGCAATGGTGGTATCGATACTGTGAAGTGTGGTGCTAAAGTTTAGTGTCCTAGAGCCTGCACTTGAGTTTCTGTTCAGCCATTTACCGTTAGCGCTGAGTTCAGGGCAGCTCCAAAATGGTATGAATCACAGAAGGGAAAGGAACTGGGCACCATGCCCTGTGGAGGGAGGAAAGGCACTTACTGCCATCTCATCTAGCATACTAGGATGTGGGGAAGCAGAGAGCTCCTCCAACATTAGATAGTATTTATTGGAAATAAAGGGAGAATAGCAAAAGCAGCTCAAGCGGGGTAGATTAAAGCAAAGTTTGAAAGCCTAACCCTAAATTGCCCAGCAATGATTCCATCGTAATTTTCCCACAGTGAGCACTGCCTGTTTCTTGTTGTCAGTGTTGGAGGTTGGAGTTTGTATCTGCAAAGTAACGGTCTCTTCCTTTACATTAATTATCACTGTCATGGTGGCAGGAAGAACAGAAAAACAAGGGAGAAGTTAAGTGACTTTCTCAAGGACACCCAGCCATTGGTATCTGGAAAAGGTATCTTGCTTCAAGCGAAGAGACACCTCTACCCTTTAAAACCCCCAAGACGTCTTTGTCTTAGAGAGGAGGTAGCACGTAAGTTCCCAGGGCCACCCCTTCCCTGTCTTCCATATGAATCCCCAGATCGGGCAGCCAGTAATGGTCTGTGTGTGGGGAAAGGAAAAATAAGTTTCTCACAAATCATAATTTCCCTTTTTTTTCTTCCCACAATTCATGATTTAGACTCAGGCACATAATTTATTTTTTCCCTCCCTCATTTTTTTTGGAAAAAGATGCATTGTTACCACCATGAAAAGGTTGCTATCACTTGGATCTGGAGTTATTTCCAACAGTTTTGCAGGATCTTATGGTATCTTTCTGCCAGAATATAGAACAATGCATAATCCAGACATTTGGAATGGTCTCTGGTGCATGTTTTGAGAAAAATATCTTGCCATTATCTAGAATTGATTTCACATATAAGGTCTGAGGATAAGGCTGTGTGGCTTCCACTTGGAAGAATTGCATGAAGTTGTATCCATTTAGAAGCAGTGGACAATTAGGATGAAGAAAAAACATGGAAAAAGAAACAGAACATATTCATAGTCTTAGAATCTACCAAACATGGGGCTGCCTCCCTTTTCCAGGTTAAGTCTTACTGAGTTTCTTGTAATGGCAATGCAATGGCACATCAAGAGATCGAGGATGACTCAAAAGGTTTTCCTGTCTCCCTACTGCTCATTAAGGGACTGTGGAGCAGTCTTCAGACATTCAGAACCATCTTCAGACAGTTCTGAACCTTGGTCAAATGTAGGACTTCTTTCACAGACTGAGAGTCCTGCCCCTCCTCAGTAGGCTGGCCGGATCTGGCTGCTCATTCCTGAAGGCCTCCCTGCCAATCACTCATCCACTCACTTAGTTCCTGGACACTGACTGCATGCTTGGTACAGGGCACACAAAGGTAACAGAAATGCAGTTCCTGCTCTCGAGATATGCTCAATTATTTATGGATGATGACCCTACCAGACTTAATAATTCGTTGTCACTGGGACTGTAGTAGAGTGTTAGTTAATACACCACCAATTCAAGGGATTCTGGAACACAGGGTGATGAATCCTGCCTGCAAGGTAGGAGATGGGAGGGTGGACATCATCAGGATGGGGAGTGTCGGGAAAAACTTACCATTTCACAGGTTTCTGTGGTAGAACAAACTAAATGAAATGGGACTTTGTGGTTCTCAGTGCATGAGGTTTCTGTTTGTGCTAAGAAATGTGCTTTCATTTCTAAGACTGTGTCCCAGAAGTCTTTTACATTCCATCTCAATGTTATGTCATGCTGTGGTTTAAACCTTGCGCGGACTCTGAGAATCAGTATCCAGGGACTCTCTGATTAGTGAGTTAGTTTTTGTTCCTGACAGGGTATAAAATGATGTAAGTAATTTTTAAATAGTGGTTATATCATATTCCCACGTAACCTCATCGACAAGCATCAGGGCTCTTATGTGGAAGCTGGATTTGATCTATACTGCTCAGCAGTTAAATAAAGGTATTACTTGTTGCAAAATGCTCACATACCACCATGTAGCCACTTGACACTAGAAACTGTCATTTAAATTGACTCAAGCCCCCTCGCGCTCATTAAACTCATTCATTTGGAGTCATACATTCCTTGCACGGGTGCCTCCATAAAGTTTCACATGTAGCTCCCAGAGAGCCAGCAGTATGATTGCAAAAGCCATTTCTTCTCTTTTACTGTTCCAGCCTCCTCAGTTCACTTTGCTTTCTGTTTATCAAGTTATGGTATAAATGCCACATCACCCCCCCAAAATAACACATCTTTTCTTTCTTGTATTATAAATAGTTATATAAAGTATTTTCTTCATGATAGACTCTGAGATCTTTAAGGTAGGACCTACATCATCTTTAATGTTGCATCCCCTAAGTTACTTTGAAAGTACTTCATTTCATTGAATGAAGAGATGGACAGGTGGACAAATAAATGAACACATAGTACACAAATGACAGGGACAGTGGCATGGAGTGTGTAAAGGAGGCCATTTGTTCCTTTGTGTCTAAGGTGGTGACATATACCTATACCTGTTGATTAACATCTCCCAGCCAGGTAAACATCTATGACCAAGAATTTGAGATTCAACCATACGTGACATATAAATAGTCTCAGCCTAAAGGATTTGATAAAATAGGAGACAAACAAGGCTTACCTAGAGATTTAAGAATACAGATGTGTTATTTTGATAATATTTTTTTCAACACTGGAGGAAATCCCAAAGTTTCAACTACCTGACTCTGTGATCCAGTTCCGTAAATTAGACTGTCTCCCCGGGTGGCAGATCACATCTTCGTGCTTTGTTGACCCTTTTACCTCCTCCTCTTTGGATCGGTTTTCACCAACTAAAAACTGACCTGTAAGTTCGGAAGTGATAGAGTTTAAAAATGGCTCACGGCTTCTTCAGACAGAGTGAGGCTTTTGTTTTCCCACAGAGAATACTTGAATTTTACCTGGAATTTCAAAATATATTCAACTCTGAAAGAAAAGGGAGTAAGAACTAGGAACACACCCACACTCTCTAGTGATTGCTTTTTATTAAGAATTTTTTTCCACTGAGAATACCCTATACTATTTTTAGTGTGCCACATTTTACTATTTCAATTATATACTTCCCACTAGGTTGGTCTTAGAAGTTCCTTGCTGATTTCTACAGTATGAAATATTTCAAGTTGAGTGATTTACTAGGTTTGTTTGTTTTTTTGTAAATTGAACTAAAATAGACTGCGGTGCTTTGAAAAAAATATATAGCCTAGTTAGATCTTGGCCATTTTAAAAATATTTTCTTTTTTTAAAGATTTTATTTATTTATCTTTAGAGAAGGAAATGGAGGGAAAAAGAGAGGGAGAGAAACATCAGTGGGTGGTTACCTCCCTCATGCACCCCACTGGGGACCTGGCCCACAACCCAGGCATGTGCCCTGAATTGGAATCGAACCAGTGACTCTTTGGTCCACAGGCCAGTAATGAATCCACTGAGCCATACCAGCCAGGTCTAAAAATATTTTCTAATATAAACAACCTAAATGTTTGTGTTTGTTTCTCATAATGGTTTTAAAATAATATCATTTGTGTTATGGGATCAAGTACTATAGTAATTATGGATTGAATATTTTTACATGTTGAAACCAAAGTAATTTCACTTGGTATATTGTTCCCTACTCACTGGTTTTAGAGACTTGACAATACTTTTGCCCTTAGAGTGCCTCCGAACTATCACAGTAGGTATATGAGTACAATTAATGAGAATAAAACCTACTTAACAAGAATAATGAAAATCATTTCATTATATGTTAGTTTCCTGATATATTTATTTACACTTTTCTCTTTGTTTTTCTTGTAGTGCGGGAGTTGGCCGGACGGGTTGTTTCATTGTAATAGATGCCATGTTAGAGAGAATAAAGCATGAAAAAACTGTAGATATTTATGGCCATGTAACTTTAATGAGAGCCCAGAGGAATTATATGGTTCAAACAGAAGACCAATACATCTTTATCCACGATGCACTGCTAGAAGCAGTAACTTGTGGAAATACCGAAGTGCCAGCTAGAAACTTGTATGCCTACATTCAGAAGCTGACACAAATAGAAACAGGAGAGAATGTCACAGGAATGGAGCTCGAATTTAAGGTATGATATTGGATGTGATGTGGCAATTCAGGAGCAAGTCATGCTGGGATTGTCTTTGAGTAGTGGCTTCACTTTCTTAACCTTCCAAATTTGTCAAGTTACAAGCTTTCACTTGGCCTTTGCCTCAGGTGTCTGACTATAATAAACACTCGCTTCCTCTTTTCCTTTTCTATTCCATGATTCCTAATAAGACCTTGGGCTCTGTGTACCCTAATTTAAACTGAGAGACCATACTCTTGGAATGTATTTAAAAATTCAGTAGGCTATATGGAGTCCATTAGGTAGAAGTAAAAAGCAGCACAGTTTGAAGAGTCATTGGTTTTAAAGTAGACAAAAGCGTTATGTCTAAAGAGGAAATCTTGGGTGTATTGCATTCAAACCATAGGCTAAAATTATCTTTGTTGGATTTTTTTCTCTTATCTGTTTAACAGCGTCTAGCCAGCTCTAAAGCTCACACCTCAAGATTCATCAGTGCCAATCTTCCATGTAATAAATTCAAAAATCGCCTTGTTAATATTATGCCATATGAATCCACAAGGGTATGCCTGCAGCCTATCCGAGGAGTAGAAGGATCTGATTACATCAATGCCAGTTTTATTGATGGATACAGGTATATACTTTTGTTCCCCTGACAATTCAAAGCCTTGACATTTACATGTGCCCTAGTTTCATAGCCAGAATGAATTTTATCTCCATTCAAAGCATTTTCTTCCTTCATAGGTCAGTATTCAATCCCTTAGTATTTGTTCTTTATTATTTTTAATAGGGGTAAGAGAAAGCACTCATGGAGTATTTAACCTGGCCTCCTGTCCTCTTCTTTCAGAAGCCATTTGGATGTGGAAAGAGTTAATAAAAAAGCTCTTCTGCACCACATTTCATAAATTTAATAGATTATGTAAGAGTCATATGTTCAAAATGATGCTGCACAACTGTTTCCTAAGTGATTTGTATGACACATAAAATTGAGTATTAGTGTTACACTAAAATTTAAATAATAATGATATAGACAATACATCATAATATTACCAAAGCACTTTCTTTTGCAAAGTCCCCAAAAGGCCCTAAGTATTCTTATTTGATTATATAATCTTAACAAAAATGTATGGCAATTACATTAATAATATATTTTCAGTTCTTATTACTGGGTTTGATGTTTACATAGCAAATGTGAACCTTTGAACATTCTCTGATTTCTTTCACATGCTCTTTTCGTTCTCTGTAATCCAGACAACAGAAAGCCTACATCGCTACTCAGGGGCCCTTGGCAGAGACCACTGAAGACTTCTGGCGGATGCTCTGGGAACACAATTCCACCATCGTTGTGATGCTCACCAAGCTGCGTGAGATGGGCAGGGTGAGTGTCTCCACATAAGACGTTTACTTAATGGAGAAATGAGATTTTCATTTTAGTCACTCAAATGCCAGTGCCTTTTCTTTGAAATTCAGAGCACTCCAGAAACATTTGGGCTATTCATTACTCTTGGTTGGTTTTTAATTTACAAAGCTGCATCAAGTTCTTTCATGTGTGTATTTTGAAGAAAGATCTAGTATTCTGTTTTCAGTGAAACACAGTCACAGAGACACATAAGTAAAAAGATACCCCTGTTTAACTTATACCCTGACTCACGACATATTCTTATTTCCTTTCACTCTGGACAAGCTGGAGGTTCTTGAGCAAATGTGCCATCATTTCTCTGTAGGAAGGAACATAACTTTCTTTCTTCCCTGAGGCAAATCCTTACTTGCTCACCATCCACCCACCACTGAATAAGGTGTTGGAAAGTTACATAGTTTTTCTGAGGTAATCTCAGATCTACTTTTAAAAAATGATTATTCTGAAAATGTACATGAAATAGTGTTCGAGACACATACGGACTGCCCACTTATATTCAGTAGATGCAAGCGAGCACTTTGCCGTATTTACTTGTGATATTATCTCTCTCTTTCCTCGGTATTAAATTAAATGGTAGAGATGTATCTAAAACCCAGCTTTTAGGGCCCACAAAGAGAAAAAAGAAGAAAAAACTAGGAAACTGACTTGAGAATTCTGATTTGGTCGTTGACTCTGTGAGACTTAGCAAAGTCATTAAAACTGCCTGGACTTGGGAGATTGGACCAGGTCAGTTCAGAGGTTTCTTTCTGCGTTCACACTTGATGGTTCTCTTCATTCGAAACCACAGTGGTGCAAGTCTAAGGTGGTGCAATACATGATTGATGTGACCAGCATTATGTCCGAGGGCTGGTGTAATTATTTGGATAACTCGTAGGTATTTGTAGGTATAACTCGTAGATAGTGCTTACCCTATCCAAGTATTCCACTCGATGAATGTGTATTAGCTCCTAATATATTCCAAGTACTTGATTCTATGGGCAAGAATTGAACCACAGAATTTCTGTATCAGGAAACTCATGTATTTCAAAAAACAAAAATAAATGAGTCACATGCAATTGGACCGGGCTTGAATTTTGAACTTGCATTAATGAGAGAAAGAAATATATAGATAACTAGATGACAGCCATAACTGTATTTGCATTTTTGTTTAGTTCACACTAATGTTCTGTCCTTTCAGGAGAAATGTCACCAATACTGGCCAGCAGAACGATCTGCAAGATACCAGTACTTTGTCGTGGATCCCATGGCCGAGTACAACATGCCTCAGTATATCCTAAGAGAATTCAAGGTCACAGATGCCAGGGTAAGTTGTCACAGTCTTATGCTCTTAACTGTTAGCTGAAAAGGCCTCTATCTAAAATGCCTCTCTGGGAGAAACATTTGCCAGTGAACATATTCCCAAAGTGAAAAGAAATCACTCATCCTGGAGAACTTTTTTTAAGGTAAGACTAACTTTTCTTCTCTCTGGCAATGTTCTCACAAACCCAGTTTGGCCTCTTTTCAAATGTAACATCTGGCAGCTCAACTCTGGGATTTGCATTTGGTGCGCGCTGTGTGCTAGGAAGCATTTACCGATTGGTTGGCTGTGCTTACTTTCACCTTCTCGGTTCATTCTCTTTGAAACTTTCTTGACTTCTTCATTACTTGAGGCTGTAAATATGTTGTTGTTTTGCAAAGCCCTTTAGGTCATGTGGGCTTGGAGGTTAATTTGGTATGATTTTAAAACTGCAGAGCAAATGGCATTTTTTAGAAGAATCTGACAAGCTTTGCACATTCTAATCTGATTGCTGTTGTGGTTTATTCCTCGGTGTGCTAATCTGTCTGTCCGTGAGAGCGGTGCACCCACGACCCTTGTTGGCTAATTTTCATTCTGCATTTCTTGTCTAGATTGCTGAGTCCAAGGTTCAGCTCTGATGTTAAGATGTGTGTGCATAAACTTTAATGTTGTTGCCTTAAGCCACTCTCAAACCGTGATTACAAATACATATTAGGAGGGAGGCCAGTCGGCCCAAAGCCCTGCTTTGTCTTTGGAGCTGTCACAGTGGGTGGGTCAAGTCGAACTCCACTGTAAAGCTATTTACTTGATCCATTGTTCTTTCTAGAAAGCTACTTTCTCAACCAATCCTTATATTTAGAAATCGTCTGCTAATCCCCAAAGCTGAGGCCCTGGCTGTTGACCTAAAGTGAAAGAGAAATTGGTTAGCAGGCTGCTTGGCCCAGGTGACAGGCCTGTTAATGGCAGAAAATCTGAAGTCTTAACTACTCTGAAAGGGAGTGTACACAAGGCAGCCATGCAGATCCTAGGTCTCTTTTTTGAGTTGTCCAAGTAAGAATGCGTTGGTGACCCACTCCATGCTTTAAAAAATAATAATACCCTTTCAGAATTTGAAGCAAGGTATGTGAGTGAAAATGTTCCTTGCATTGTAAGCAAACTCAGCAACCATTTCTAATGATAAAGAGTGGTTGCCAGGCTCTGTAAATGCCAGAGACACCTGCTTTACCTCTCCTCACTTGCTCAAATTAAACCTGATCACAATACGCAAAGAAACAGTGAAGCAGAAACTTGTTCATGCATTTCTTTTTTTTAAAGTCTCCCTGTGATTGAATAATTTTTCTAGCTGCCATAACATTTGCTGTCTGTGTTCCTAGTGTGTTTCTAATCTCAGCTTCTCAGCTTAGAAAGCAGGGTGGCACCTGAGAATACGATGTTAAATAGGTACCCTATAAATGGAGTCAGATGGCCTCTCCTCCAAAGAGTAAGGTTTATGCCAAAGACCTCTTCTTGCTGTAAAAGCAACTGTGGTCAGAAATGAAATCCCCAGGACATTCAGAGGAGGACAAATCTGCATTAGCCACTGGCTTCCCTTCCTGTGCCTTTCGAACCTTTTCCAGAAACAGAGGGAAGTAAATCATGCTTCCATGGTAACCAAGTTAGTTATGGGGCCAAGCATTTATTTCCATATTCATCAGTGTTCTCACAAAGTTGATGTGATCTTCCTGTTTTATATTCATTCCCAAATGATGCCAGTCAGAAATATGCCCTGTTCTAGTAGAAACCACCAAGCTGGTTGATGTCTACACATCTTGAGTTGAGCCATCCCCTTTTCTCAGTATGAATGAGTGAGAAAGACTGAGACTCTGTATATGAGGGGGGACCCCCCCCAAAAAACAGAATTATCTTCTGGAGGGTGGGCCTCTTATAATACAGGCTTCCCCAGATAGGTGAGAGTTCTGAGAACCCATCTATATCAGTGTACCAGCAGGCATTGTTGTGAGAGGCTGCATTCGGCTTCTGTGATTTTTTTTTTTTTTTAATCTTTCAATGTGTTTACCCATTTCATGATGGGTGATTTATGAGTGAACCCGCCCACACCATGATGAGTGAGTGTTCAGTAGTTTTTAACCGAAAAACAGCATAACCCCCGTGCCCCACCCTCCCTGTTCACCCGCTGTCACCCTCAGTGCCTTTTTTGTTGTTTCCCTGATGAAAAAAGTCCTCAAAAAGAAACATTTTGCCAATGCAGAAGAGGAGAAACAAATAAACAACAAAAAAAGCACAAGCACTTAAAAGGTATAAAAATCAACAAGTTCAAAAACTACTTTGAGCAGTGGAAAAAAGTCTCAATAGGTGTATTGCCTTAAATGGAGAGTACTTTGAAGGTGACAAAAGTTTAAACATGTAAGAATAAATACACAATTTTTGATAAATAAATCCAGGGCTTATTTTCAGGGTCCCCCCTCATACTTACCCAGAATCATGGGAACATGCTAACCAGTATCCAAAAGAACTTTAATTGGGGGAGAGGTGATACAAAAATGAAAAGGGGAACAACTTAAGTCCTTAATTGAGAGCAGGGCTTCTTCAAGTGGGCCCTGTCCTCTAAGCTTATAGGTTGGATTCTCTCTCTGTTGATTCTTCGTACAAAGGTAAAAGGCATATTGTTATTCCTGCTTCTGTAAGCAGGAGGCCCCTTCTGCTTTTGTTGTGCTTACAAAAATGCTGTGAAATTCCAGGAGGAATCAGAAATGCCTTTGTATTTTCTTTTCAAACACTTTATACTTTAACTCAAAGCAATTTTGCCTAATCACTGTAGAAAAGAAAGTCTTCTTTTGCATCTGGCTTGTTTTCTTTCTGTGTTTAGATCTGTCTGAGTTAAACCCCCATAGACGCCTTAATTCCTGCCATCAGCCAGGAAGAGTCCTTTTTGAGAATGCAGCGTTTATTTGCTAATAATCTCTTTGATCTACTTGAGGGATGCCTCACTTCCTACTCCACGGCATAGCCGGTCACATGGCACACCTGTGTGTCCTGCCATTGTCTGCACACTGTGTGCCTCTGACACGTGTGGGCCATGCAGGTTAGCAGCGGCTCCCTAATTTGTGTCAGATCTTTTCAGTGTCACTTTGTCACTTGACAATGACAGAAATGAGCAAGCATAGCAGATGTGAAGTTGTGTCAATAGCAAACGCTGCATTCTAGGTGACATGCCTGGATGCTGTTTTCTATATTAAAAAGTTACTGGGTTCTGAAGGCAAAGTTTGGGTCTCAAACATGTGATAATATAGGAACTAGCTGGCTCTTTACTGTATGAGGTTTGCGACTGGGCGTTGAGAGAGCAAACAAATTTGCAATGTAAATATATGTGAATGGAGACAGTGTTCAGCGCAGATAAGACACCCAAGTGTAACTAAGTTTCTAGTTAAATATGCTAACTTTCCCCCCTTTTTTTGGTTTTCCTTTTTGGAAAAATGATCATGCTTTCTGCTGTGGCCTGCGCATTGGCTGAATCCTCCTGGCGTCCTTCGCGGTGGCCGGGTATGGCGTTCTCCCTGAAGGATGGCCAGTCCCGAACAGTGAGACAGTTCCAGTTCACTGACTGGCCGGAGCAAGGCGTGCCAAAGTCTGGAGAGGGATTTATTGACTTCATCGGCCAAGTCCATAAAACAAAAGAGCAGTTTGGCCAAGATGGACCCATTTCAGTCCATTGCAGGTGAGTTAAGAATCAGGAATGATGAGTTTCCATTTGTGATTAATGTGATGGTAACTATGAAAATATGTATTTTGCCTATTTATTATTGATATAAGGTTCTTGGAGTGAATCTGCAGAATTGAAACTTTATTCTCAAAAATGTATTGTAAAGCCTAAAGCAAGGACTCATTTCTCTTCCCTTCCGTAAAAGGAAAATAACTAGAGGAAGACTTTTATCCCAAATTTTACCTCTTGTAACAGAGATCCAAACTGAGTTTCTGTGGCCTATTTCACCTTACCAGAAGTGACTGGTACATCCCCTCGTCATAAGTGTTCAGTTAATCACTCCTTACTTGTTTTGCATTCACAGTGTTACACTGATAACTCTCTGTAGATGTCTTACTCCAGTGTTTGTCCTCTTGGGAAAACCATAAATAGTTTTCAAGCCTTAATGACAATACTAATTCTTGCCAGTCAGTAAGGGATTAGAATGGTACCTCAGTTAAAATTGTAATTTGTTTGAAAATTGTGGCTATCTCAGAAAATGAAGCACCTTAAAGTTAATTATTTTTAATAGTTTCCACAGAATATCATTGAAGTTAATAGAAATAGAAAGTGAATGGTTCAGAATGATCATTCACCATAAATTTAGTATTTTGGAAGTTTCTCTGCAAAAACTTTCCAGCAAAGGGAATTCACCTACTTTTATTTGAACAAATATACTTTAGGATTCTAGCAACTTTTGAACTCTTCAGTTTCTGATTTCTTTATGGTCAAAATCTTGAGAGAATTTATTTAAAAATTGATTTTGCTTCAAGAAAAAAAAAAAAAACTATAGTTCCCAGGGTCCCAAACAGAAGAAATATTAGACTCGGGCCCTAAACCGTCTGTGTTCTAGCTCCCGTCTGCCACAGCATAGCTCTGTGGCACCAGGACAGCTTCTCTGAACCTCAGTGTTCTCAGCTGAGCTCTGAGACCCTTCCTAGCACCCTGTTTCCCAGACTTTACATAATATATGATAAGAAGACCATATTTAAAAATATCTGTTTTGGTTGAGTTATTCAAAATCCTTTGCTCTAGACAACCAAAGAGCACGTAGGGAACTGCACGTGGACGTGCATCCAGAGTGGATAATATATATAGGCCTCAATATATATATCACCTGGATAGTCCCCTGAATTTTCCACATAATTTGCCCAAATGCTAATTCAAACTTTTCCAATACAAAGAAAAGAATATATATGATGCATATTTTTAACTTTAGCCATTCCCATGTGTATATAAGGATGTGTGTGAGAGACTTCCCATTGCCTTTGTCACCACTAAATGCTTTAAACACACTGATAGTATAAATGCTATGACATATTACTATATACCATGTATATATTAAAGACTTCCAGTTATTTTCTCTTATCTGGGATTATCCTAAAAATACCACTTCTTTTATTTATAACTTATTAAACTAACATGATAAAGTCAATAATTCAGAAGTCATAAGACCAATATATGTTATTTTCCTGAAAGCATCTGGGAGAAAGCCAAAAAAATCTCTATTTTTGTTACATTTGAGCAATTAAATCAAGATAAGTAAGACTCTAGAGTACCTAGACCATTCAACAAAAAGATCATAAATCATAGCCTCTCACGATTAAGACAGACTTTCAAGGTTGAAAGGGACCTTCAAAGTCATCTACTCCATCTTAGCAGAGAGCCTTGAAAGCCCCTGGACATCCTCAGCTACTTTGTAAAGACTGCCCATGGATTTTAAAGCCTCAGTTAACATTTGTTAGGACTCTTTAGAAAACCCAGCTTATAAAGGGACACACTATTTATATGCCTGTCAGCTACATTCCTAAGTAAATGAATCCATCCATTTTCTACAGCCTGTACCCAAGCGTTACTCAGGCTGTTTAATTAGGATCCAGAAATGTAGGGATCTTTCAGATTATTCACTGTTCTCCTCATTACCTAAACCTCCAGATACTTTCCAACTTCTTAAGAACACAAAAGCTATGAATTAATTTTCTTCTCTTACTGCACTGAAGAGTCTGAAATTATCTTAAAACAATAAAGAAAACAGAAATGCAAAACCTTGCCAATGTAGTAAAAAGAACCCTGATGTTTTAGCTCCTGGACATTTAACAATGATAGATAACTGTATAGCTAAATGGCTCCTAACCAGTTTTTCCCTTTTAGGTTAGAGGCCCCTATGAAACAGAAAAATATATACCTTACACAATCCATACCTGGAAGATATTCGTAGACACTTCTTGAAGACTGAATTATGATCCCATCACAAAAATACCCTGTTAAAATATTTCTTTTCTCATATCAGAAATACATAAATTTGAATCATCTATACACCTTATTTATGTATATGTCTAGGCGATGGGATATCCTGAACAGATTTTAAGTGACTATGTGAAATAACTAACACGCTATAAAACTTGACAGTGCTCGGTTTATCTCGCCTTATCTGCCTCCTATTCCAAAAATAGGAAGCAGACAAGGTTTACAATTTCAGGATCTACATGAAGAGTGGAAATCTATAATTACTTACTCTTCCTTTTATTTTACAATGGGTTTTCTTGATTTTTCCAAAAAGGCATATGATCCCAGTTGAAAAGTCGTTTTGCTTTATAAGACTTAATCCTAATCACTCCACATTCATTCTCACACACTACCACGACGTGTCCCCCCGACAGTAACCATTTTGTGACCCTACCACCACATTTTTTCAGAACATTGCTGTGCAAAAGCATGATGTATTATGAAAGCTGGTGGACATATGTCCACTTACAAGAAAATGCCGCTGTGACTATGAGCATCTCATCCAGTAACGGTGCCTTTGTTTGTGCCACAGTGCGGGCGTGGGAAGAACTGGCGTCTTCATAACACTCAGCATTGTTTTGGAAAGAATGAGATATGAAGGAGTTGTAGATATCTTCCAGACGGTCAAAATGTTAAGAACACAGCGACCAGCCATGGTACAGACAGAGGTGAGAAAAATCCTCATGATCCAAACAACAGATTTAATTAGCCAGGACCCCCTGGAGTCCAGGGACTCTCAATACCAGAGGCAGAATACAGGGAAACATTGTACAGAAAGCATCAAATGGTTAAATCCCCTCTTTGAATGGTAGTGACAGTGTCAGTGGCTTAGAGTTGTTTTGAGAGTTATGTGAGATTACATATTAGATTGAACCATATTACATTGTCACTAATAATTTTTGGCCTATAAAATTACACATATTTCTATGTAAATATATTTCTATGTAAATATATATCAAAATCACAATGCCTGGTTTATAATAGACTCTCAGCTCATTTTACATCTTACATCATTTCCTTCCTGTATGCCAAGGTGTTGCACATTAACTATATTTCATTTCTTACTAATGGTTATTTTAAATATTTGGAATCCTGGGTATGCCCTAGGGAAATTAGCCCCCCACCACCATTTTCTAGTCCAATAATTAATGTGGAAATTCTCATGTTTCTCACAATAATATGAGTTTATGATTTAGCCAGTCTGGCTCGTTGATTAATCATTTCTAAGGATAATATGACTGATAGACTGTGTTTCTGTTTTACAAAAGGCCAACAAATTCTAGAATTTTTATGTGTTCCTAAATTCTCTACTCACAATATCTTTCAGACTTCGATTTCAAAACAGTGCAAGCATTTGGCTTGTGATAGTCAAAACATTATGTCAGCTCGACAAACTTAATGGGTGTTGGGGGTGACAGAGGGAAATTGGACGTTTCAAAAGCCTTAACACTTAGCCAAGCAACTTACTGTGACAAGATAAGAAAGCAAACTCCATTTATTTTGCATTACCATTTTTATTGTAGAAAAATGCACATTTAAGCAAAATAGAAACTATCTACTTTCAGCCCCATTGGCTACTGAAAATAAGTTTCTTTTATGAAGAAAATCCTACTTTTTCTCATCCTTTTTCCTCTGTAAATTATAATTTTTCCATCTCTCCAACAATGCCCCAACATATTCCAATATGACAGTGTTCTTCCCTGTCTGAAAAAAGGACACATTTCATACCGTGTTATTTTAGAGTGGGCCTTCTTAGGACAGACAGCTGGCAAGCATGCTAAGTTAGGTCAAATGGCACAGGGATTTTTTTATGTGAGCAGCCAGTCTTGTGTTGCCATTTTCAGGGGCTGAAAATCTTAAAATCCAGAGCCCTAAGTAAATGGCTTTGTATGCCTAATGTTCCCCACCAGACACCTTTCGGCTGCCTCCCTCACTTACACAAGAACATGAGAAATGATGATGGGTAATTCTGATGGGAGGCAACAAGGCCTACTGTCAAGTAAGGTTTTTTTTCTTTTTTAATTTAAATTCTGTTGACACTAGCCCAGAAGATAAATACATCTAAATTTTGCTCAGGACAGTATGTGTCTGCATCAGCTTCTCTCAAATACACACATTGATAATTAGTTACATTATGCAAATAAGCAGATAATTGTGAAAGACGACTGCGGCACACAAGGGGCTCGCATGTTTAGTTGGTGGTGATTATTTGACACAACTCGGAGAACGGTTCGCACTTAAGCTGTCACTACTTGGTGTTAGGAGACTATTTTAGTCCAATTGATTAGCGAAGTTAATAAACACACCCTGTAGCTGATCGTTCTTTGCTCACTGAAACTGATTGGTCATTGGATTGAATTGATTGACAAAAGTAGTGATTTTTGTCCCCATCATGATGCGACTTTGTTTTCTGATGTTGATTTCCATTTTGCTGTTAAAATGTGCTCACAGCCCCTTCTCTTTCCTGCGCAGGACCAGTATCAGTTCTGCTATCGAGCCTCACTGGAGTACCTGGGCAGCTTCGATCACTATGCAACGTAGAAACCCCTGACCCGTCCTGGATTTTTACAGCAGGCCCTTCAATACCCATGGAGTCTCTTCTGAGCCATACAGGGCACTTGAGAAGTCCTTCTTAACTTCTAGGTAACAACCACTTAGTGGGACTATTACACACAAAACAAACTAAAAACAAACTCTTCCAGGTGGACCAATAAATCACAGTTTAATAATCTAATCTGAAAATAATAAAGAGAATCCTGACTGACGAGGTATCTGGAGGATTTTATTTACAGATGCCTCAAAGATTCAAAATAAAGGGAAGAAGAAATCACAACAAAGAACCAGCATCTTGTTCGGGATTGCTCGCTAGGTACGAGGGGAAACGCGAGGGCTGCGGTTCAGTGTGAGAGACGTGCTGGTGTGGCTGCTCACGGCCCAACAAACTGCTTCGACATGACCTCTTCCCACCATACTGCTCATAACAACATTTTAGGGGGAAAGGGGGGGAATGTTTAAAGAGAAAGTCTTTGATTTAGTTTTTTAGTATTGTAAGATACTGCTTACCTGTGCTTCATTTTTAACTGTGCAAACTTTTTTTTTTAACAAAATGTATCTATCATTCGATAAAGTGAATTTTAAAAAGGTTACATAACTCTTCGATTTTTAT
The DNA here is from genome assembly GCA_028533065.1 of Trachops cirrhosus. Lineage (NCBI taxonomy): Eukaryota > Metazoa > Chordata > Mammalia > Chiroptera > Phyllostomidae > Trachops > Trachops cirrhosus. The sequence continues at coordinate 50,568,500 of CM052540.1, read as the reverse complement.
TTCCAAATTGTAGGTTTTTTTAAACTGTACAACTGTTATCTGTAATATCTTGCTGTAGAAATATCAAATAATTTGAAAATTTGCACATTTTTGTGCAATACTCTCAATCTACAGTATTGGTCTTATCAGATATTACTTTTACACTTCAGTTTTGGTTGGTAAGAAAGTACCCTTTTTTTTTCCAAATAATGAAAGAGAACTTTGTTTTGTTTTTGGAATCAACAGGGAGGCGCAAAGTATAAAGTTGCTGCTAACATATATACATATATATCCGTATTTTATGGGGTGTCTATGTATATATATAGACAGTGTGTTCACACAAAATGATAGATATAGCTATCATTCAGTTCTTCCATGATTTAGTATTTTTTTAAGATAGAAAATCTATTATAAACATTTTTTTCAATTTATTATTAATTTTACGTCGGTACTTAGTATCACAAAATTTTAATTTTTTAAGGGAAATGAGGAATGCACATCAGTGATTGTCAAACCTCACCCCCTAATTTCCTACCCAGTACCCGCCCCCACTCACCCACCTAATCGTATTCACAAATACCATTTTGTTAGCCAGGCTTCCAACAAAGTCAATATTTCTAACAACTCTAGTGCAATAAAAAATTATTAAATATCTAAGAGGTGTGCATGTGGGAAAGGTCAGTGCATATCCCTTTAGGAGGGGAGAATGTTGTAATATATCAGCTATCAAGTTGTTTAAAAAACAGTGTATTCAATCGTATATTGTCTATAGTATGTGCTATGAAACTTGCATTTATGATATGTAACAGGGGCAAAGCCAAACTCATGTTACTCTGTTCGGTCAGAAACATTTTGTGGCATACAGCATTCCTGGGAAATGCTGTTCTTTGTTTTCTTTTGCTTTTAGTTTTGCATTTAGAGTGCCTTATAATTGATGCCTATTTTAATAGCATTTCTTTTTAGCTTTTGGTTTGTATTTCCATTAGTTGTTCATATATGTTACTCTTCCTATTAAAGCATTATCTGTTTACCACATGTACAAAAACTCTTTGAATAATATGCATTCCTAGTTTTCAACCAAGTCGGGGATGTTAGTGATTGTACCAGCCCAAAGCACTTGGATAATCAGGGCCCTTCTTCCTTCTATAATTGTCACATCAGGAAAAGCTACTAGTTTTATTTATAATCCCTTCCAAATTTGCTCTGGAACATTCAGAAACTGCACCAAACTTATTTTAGTAACACACAGCATTGACAACTTTGGAAGATATTTATTTGCTATTCCATTAGGATTTTTCTAAAAGGGGAAATTTTTTAAAAAATGTATATATATCTCCCCCAAACTTTCCACTGTTGTTACTCTAGGAAGCCATGGACGATGGCATGAGTTTGCCATATCTTACATAATTTTAAAGAATCCTCAAAATGTCCAAGGAACTCTTAAAGAGTTTGATATGGGTATAATATTTTGGTTTAATTTTAGTTCCATTGATGTTCTGGCAATCAAGGATTTTTTGTTTTCTACGTTTTCCCATCACTAGCAGGATGAAATCCAAGAGACCAAACACTTGCAAGCATCATATATGAGCACTTTTGTATTAAAAATAAAAAGAAAGAAAAAAAAGAAAAAAATGTATAATACTTTTTAAAAAAAAGTATCTAGAAGGCTACCTCAGAATGAGACTCTCTAACCTACATCAGAACCAGAGAAGAATGTGCACTACATGGGTCTGTTTTCTTTTACTTTGTATCCTTCGGTGATTTATCCAAGTGCCAGATTACTCAGTGCTGTAATTTTCATTTAGTGAAACAACCGGGGGTCATCAGACAGACATTGAATTATGCCAACATGCCACGTTGGCCATGTAGCATCAGATGGTGTATTTGCACACCAGAACCATTGTCCAATGAGCAGTTTCTCTCCCTGAGACAAAAACTGCCCGTTTGGCAAAGGGAAAGAGGAGAACGATCACAAGAAGAAAATGAATGGGATGCATACCGTAGACGAACAAGGCGGCGACTCCTCCACATATCCACTGTTCAGGAGCTGTTCCGAGAACTAACTCCCTACTGTCATTGATGTGCATTCCACTCTGTGCTTTTCTGTACAAACCATTCTAGTTTTCTTATCCCAGGTAAACATCTTTATCTACCATTACCATAAACTATCAAGTTTCCAATTATTTTCATCATCATAACCAGTACGGTGCTATTATTTACCTATGTATGTGTAGTTATGTATAATTTTGTAATTAGTTACAATGGTAAAAAATCAAAATATATAAAAAGTGATTTGTACAGAACTTTATTTTAGCTCTTTTTAAAAAATGATTTGCATGGTTAGACAACGGTGAGGACAGCCAGGGGAGGGAAGGGCCTCTAGGGAACTTTGCACTTTCTATACCTTTGTACTATGCACTGCCCTATTGATTCTACACCCAATAATGTTATTACTTGAACCCATCTGTAAGAAACTGCTTCAGAAATTCATTTGTGTGTATGTAAATAACACAGCGTAGAAACAGGAAGGGGAAAAATTCTGCAGTAATGTACAGACTTTTTTTCCTTTCCTGTTTATTTTTTGTTCTGCTTTGTTTTAGTCCTCCTTTTTATTTTTACCTTACCTTTTCTTTTTCCTTTTTGGGTGTTGGTTTCCTTTGGGTTTATGGGTGCCCTGATACTCCAGCAGAGATCAGAAGGCTACAGATCCATCCTATCCATCCGTTACGTGGCTTTGCCATCCAAGCTTGGAGTGTCCACAAAGATAATAACAGTTGTGTTCTTTGCTCTCATTTTGGATGCATAGACTGAAAAATTTAAAAAAATTAACTTGTAAAATGGCTTGTTAAAAAATACAATTACCTCTAATCAGTAGTACGCGTAAATGTTTTACAGAATGAAAGGCGTGCTTTTTATTTTCTTACTTCGTTACATTGGTGGCGAAAGACGTCTGTATGAAAATCAGTTCTTTGCTGACACAAGTTCCATTTGTTACAGATGAATTCTAATAAAAATGTCAGTGTTATGCAGCCCTGGTCTTTGCTTTTGTCCACTCAAGCACTTTGGTTTTAAACTGACTGTACATACGTTCCCTCTTCTCCTCTGGTTACCTGGTTAGTCTCTTTGTACTAATAGTAATTCCACTTACCAAGAGGCTATCTACAAATACCTGCCTTGAGGTAAGCACTTCTTGCTGGTAAGCAAACTGAGGCTCAGAGAAATAGTCTGGCTGAGTTCTCGCAGCAAAGAAAGAGGTCTTGGTTTCATTGTCAAACAACCAATTGCTCTCATGCACCTAAAAATAACTCCATAATATTAATCCCTTAAACTCTTTGGGAACATAGCTAAGAAAAGCATGGCTTGCATTGTTTATTCAGTCATTCAGTACTGTGGCATGCCAGTAATGGGTCAGAACTGTTCTAGGCATTAGTGATGCCACTGTAAACAAACGAGATCATAACCCTTCTTGCCTGGAGACCACAGTCCAGGGAGAGAGACTGGCATTACATAAATCATTATTAAAATTGCACTCTGACAAGTGCTATGAGGGAAATCAGAGGACCCAAGAACTTAGGACTTTTCAATTGTGAGTAAAGGTCTGACTCAACTTGGCTTACACAAAAGAAAAGTGTTTATGGGCTCACATATTAAAAGATTAGGAGTACCCAATTTTCAGGCATAACTAGATTTGGGGCTCTGGTGACGTCTTCAGCTTTTGGAGTCTCTCACTGTCTGCCAGCCTTGTTGCTACCTTCTTAGTGTCAGCATTAAGCAAACTTTGTGTTTCCTTGAATGTTTGGAATCTTACCACCACAAACCAGGCAAGTGGAAGAGGGTACTTACCCCACAGAATGAAAAGATACTGTCGAATGGAACAGATCCTTCCTGACCCTCCTTGACCTGACCCGGGATGAGTGATCATCTCGGGAACAACAGTATGTGCTTACTGAGCTGTCAAATCAAGAAGGATTCAAGGTGGCTGTCATCTTGCCAAATAGCAATGAACACGGCAAGACAAACAATGGGCTACAGATCGAACAAATGAGTTAAGGTGAGTCAAAGGACATCACAGGTGTGCCTAGAAATGTTACAATGAGTTGTTGCCATAGAAATGATGAGGAAATGAAACAATCCCATCATCCAAACATCATTTTGGACATCCTGATACTGAAGAGATCCTTTTCCCCCCTCTTCCTTCCTCTCCACCTACTGGCCTTTAATTTTGCAGATTTGGTCATCCCATTGGATAGGCACACATTTCTAACAAGAAAAACAGGACGAAAAGTTCAAGGTGAATCTTAATTGATATTCTGATCACTGTGATGCATTATTTTAAACAGATGTCTGATTGGAATGTCAAACATAACAAAATATGAGCTAATTTACCAATATACATACATGTAGGAATTATTAGTTGTTGACTGGATGTTCTTTTACTTAATCACGTAAATTATTAAACTCCATAACAGAATTTCAATACATTAGAATATAACAATTTCCTAAATTATACATTTGAAAATATTTAACTATGATTTTTAAAGGATTTTGCAAATATTAAGAGGATATATAAGAACTATGAGATATGAAATTGTCTACTTTATCATTTATAATAATAAAATAGGAGTAGAAACACCCTAAGTGTCCAATAGGAAATGATTAAACACATATATGTGAAATCTTATGTGTTAAATTTTATAAACATGCTGTAATGCCATGTGTAATACATTATCATTTAGCCATTAAACAGTTAAGTAGTTTTGGGGGAAAATGACATAAAAATGATTATTAGTTTTCAAAATAGGGTATAAAATTGGTGTATATAAAAACAATTAAATTACTGGAAAACTATAGCCATATGAAAAGAATGTAACTAAACTATCATCTTACACTGTACACAAAAATTAACTAAAAATGTAATAAAGACTTGGATGTAAGACCTACAGCGATAAATATACATAGAAGAAAACAGGCACTAAGCTAGTGGACATTGCTCAAAAAGGTGTTTTTATGATCTTGACTCAGAAGACAAGGAAACAAAAGCAGAAATAATAAACGGGACCACATCAACCTAAAAAGCTTCTGCAGAGCAAAAGAAACTATCAACAAAACTAAAAGGCAACCAATCAAATGCAACATCTGCAAATCATATTTCCAACAATGGAACTAATATCCAAAATGTATAAAAAATTTATACAACTCAGTAACAAAAAATCAATCTGATTTTTAAAATGGGCAAAGGACCTGAATAGACATATTTCCAAAGACCTACGCATGCCCAATGGACAATGGACATGAAAAGACGTTGAACATTATTAGTTATTAGGAAAATGCACATAAAAACCACAATAAGAGATCACCACACATGTTAGAATGGATGTCATCAAAAAGATAAGAGATAACAAATGTATATGAGGATCTGGAAAAAAGGAGACACTCATGCACTGTGGGTAAGAATGTAAATTGGTACAGCCACTGTGGAAAGGATTATGGAGATTCCTTTAAAATGTAAGATAGAACTGCCACATGATCCAACAACCCCTCTTCTGGCTATTTACTCCCCAAAGATATAAAAACACTAATGTGTAAAGATATATGTACCCCTATATTCTCTGCATTTTTTTACAATATTACAATACAATTTGCTTAACACTATTTACAACATGGAAACAACCTAGTTTTCCATCAATGAATGGATAAAGACATGACTATGTCTATATAACTGTGTGTGTGTTTATGTATAACTCAGCCTATGAAAAAAGATAAAATATTGCATTGTGATAACATGGATGGATCTTAAGAATATTATACTAAGTGAAATAAGTCAGACAGAAAAGACAAAACAGTATGATTGAATATGCAGAATATAAAACAAAAAAGTAACAAACTACATAACCACACCAACAAAAATAAACTAGATAGAAACAGAATGATGGTTACCAGTAGGAAGAGGGGTTGTTTGGGTAAAGAGGGTTAAATATGTGGTAACAGAAGGAAACTAGACTTTAGGGGGAGGGGGAGGTGGTGAGCATGCAATAGAGTATACAGATACTGAATTATAATGTTGTATACTGGAAATTTATATGATGTTATTATTCATTGTTACCTCAATACATTTCATTTTTAAAAAGAGAACAAGCAATTAATATCAGGAATTTGAATAGGAACATAATGCTTCAGAACATGCCAACATTAATACAACTAACAAGGGCTTTATATTCACAATTTATAAAAAACTCCCAGAAATAATATAAGAAAAAGGCAGATAACCCAAGATAAGGCACTGCTAAGCTTGGACATTCATGTCACAAAAAAAGTGTAACCAAATTGCTCAAACCTATGAAAAAGTACTCAGTTTCATAAATAACCGGGAAAATGCAAATTAAAGCTACAGTGCAATACCTATACACACTCACCAGAAGAGCTAAAATTAAAAAGACCAGCAACATCAAGTGTTGGTGACGATAAAGAGTAGTAGATCTGTAAAACAATGTTTGCTGGCATGCAGTTTTACAAACATTTTGCCACATGGTTAAGCATTCTATTGTAAAGTGGAATAAATAGATACTTTATCCAGTAGTTGTATAGGCTGTAGTTATATAATAAATAGCAATGTATGTATAATAGGGGACCATAATAAGGCTCTCTCCATTGCAACATTAATCATAGAACCAAAAATTCTAAATAAGAAATGTCCGTCAACAGTAGAATGGATAGACATTTCAGTATAATGACACAATGGAACACAGTAAATGACCACCATAACACTGAGCCAAAAAATGTCATATGCAACAAATGCATACTATATGATTCTCAAGTGGTTTCCTCTTGGGAAGAGAAAGGTAGGCAGTGACTAGGAGAGCACAGGCAGACTGCTTGGGTATGGCAATATTTTATTTCTCAGCCTGGATGTAGTTCCACAAGTGTTTGGGTTTTTTGATAAATCACTAAGCTGTACACATTTTTCTATGTTATATGTCAATAAAGTTTTATTAATGACTTATCTATGCACATATATACACATGTGTAAAATAAATTGGTCTTCAAAATATGAAAGATTGCCATACTTGGGATGGTAAACATCTGTGATGCCTCACTACTGAGAATGGGGGAAAAAACAGAAGTGTACATAGTATTTAACTTACAGATATTAAAGTTGAGATGTGGAAGGATGTCCAGCTAATGGTAACTATCATTGGAATAAATTACTAAGGAGGCTACAGACTGCTTACCCTTTCAGGAATCTTGAAAAGGCATAATTATAGGGTTAGAATACATTAATGGAAAACATTGAAAAAAACCAACTGTGGTCAATTTTCAGTTAATTGTATCATTGTCAGCATACAGGATCCAGTCCACTATTAAACCACAAGGGATACTGGTAACAACATAGGCTTCCATAGAATGTTTATGTGGGTAAGGACCACTCACTCATATCCTGTTGACCTATTTGATGCTAGCAAAATGTGGTATGGAAAATTTGTTGTTAAATTTTGGTCCAACCAAATTATCCTCCACTCTCTAGTTCTTTATTATCAATACTTTTTTTTTTTCCTACTAGGAACTGGAACTAAAAGAGGTAGACAGAACATAGCAACTTTTACTCTCCAGTAGACTACTGAAATTATTGAAGTCTTGGGTGTGACCTACATGTAGGTTAGAAAGACATCTAAAATATATAAGGAACTCATATAACTTAACAACAAATAACAAACAATCTAATTTAAAAATGATCCGAGGACCTAACTAGACATTTTTCCAAAGAAGACATACAGATGGCCAACAGACACAGGAAAAATATTCAACATAGTGACAGGAAATAGTCATCAGGGCAATGCAAATTTAGAAAAACAATGAGAAATCACCTCACACCGGTCAGAATGGATATTATAAAAAAGACAACATGCCCTGACTGGCGTAGCTCAGTGGATTGAGCACAGGCTGTGAACCACAGGGTCGCCGGTTCCATTTCCAGTCAGGGCACATGCCTGGGTTGCAGGCCAGGTCCCTGGTAGGGGCCAAATGAGAGGCAACCACACATTGATGTTTCTCTTTCTCCCTCCCTTTCCCTCTCTCTAAAAATAAATAAGTAAAATCTTTAAAAAAAAAGATAACAAATAAGTGTTGGGGAGGATGAGGATAAAAGGAAAATGTTGTGCACCCTTGGTGGGAATAAAAATTAGTGGAGACATTACAGAAAATAGTGCAGAGATTCTTAGAAAAATTAAAAATAGAACTACCATATGACCTGAGTATTTATTTGAAGAAAACAAAAACAGTAATTTGAAAAGACATATGTCCCCCTACATACCTTGCACCATTATTTACAAGAGCCAAGATATGGAAGCAACATAGGTGTCCATGGGTAGAGGAATGGATAAAGAAAGGTGATACATATACACAATGGAATATTATTCAGCCATAAAAAAGAATGAAATTTTGCAATTTTCAACAATATGAATGTACCTATAGAGTATTATGTTAAGTTAAATATGTCATACAGAAAAAGACAAATACCATATGATTTTGCTTACCTGTGGAATCAAAAACAACCAAAACAGATATTCAAAATGAAACAAAAACTCATAGATACTGAGTACAAACAGTTGTCAGAGAAAAGGTGTGTGGGAGATTGGGCAGAACAGGGGAAGGTGATTAAGAAGTACAAACTTCCAGTTTAAAATAAGTTGCAGGGATGTAATGCACAGCATAGAAAACACAGTCAATAATATTGCAATATCTATGTATGGTGACAGATAGTTACTAAACTTAGTATGGCACTCACTTGGTAATGTATATAAATGTAGAAACACAATGTTGTACCCTTGAAATTAATGTGTTGTATGTGAACTATAATTAAACTATTTTTTAAAAAAATAAGACAAAAGTTATTAAATATATACACACACATATACAGTCTGTCCAGAATGTATCCAGCCATGAAATATGAAAAATAGAGACATTTATTGAAGAAAATACAAGATAGAAGAAACATTATGCAAAGGACAATGATGCCTTCATCCCCTTCCAAATGGGCACCTTGGGACCTCACACAATTCTAAGCGCCATCAGCTGCCCCATCATATTTTCTTGAATCTTATCAATATCTGAAATCTCTTGCCTTTCAAAGGTGATTGTAGGTTTGGGAAAAGCCAAATTTCGCAGGGCACCAAATCGGGACTGTAGGGGCACTGAGTCACCTGGGTGACTTGATGTTTTGAAAAAAAATTGCACTAGACATGATGCATGAGCAGTTGTGTTGTGGTGAAGCTGCCAATCACTGGGGGCCCAAAGCTGCGGGCTTCTGTCCTGAACCATCTGAACAGTTTACACAAGGCAATGTTCAAGCTTAATGAAAATTTGATACAGATTTGTTGCACTACTCACTCAGTCATTTTCAATGCAACTGCCACACAGTACACATGCTGGCTTAAAATCATCTAACCACCCCCACTGACTAGTACAGTGAGGTTGTCATTGTTCACACATGTGCCTTCCAGTTCACTCTCCTTGGCTGCCAGTTTGTATCTATGTTGTACAAACCATTCTTGCTATATTAACAATGGCTGGGCTTTTTCTGGACAGACTTCATGTATACATTTACATATATATGTATATACATAAACACACATATATATAATTTTGCTCTAAAGAACATCTTGAAGATGTGTCTAAAAATTGCAGAGAGTCTGACAATAGATATCAACTAACTGGGTTCTGTTTGCCAGACATTTTTATTTGGCTAAGGATTCAAAAGTGAGTTAAATACAGCACTTACATAAAGTACATAATAGGGGAAATAAGTTAATTAATCAGGGCCAGATGTGACAAGAACTTAAAAAGAGGTACAAATAGAATATTATATGGTACAGGGGATATGTAACGTGAGATCAGAAAGGCTTATCTCATACCAAACTACAAACTCCAAGATTTCAAACTTTTAGTTGAAAATATCTATCTTGGGACTTCCAGCCAAGATGGAGGCATAGGTAGACACACCGTGCCTCCTCGCACAACCAAGATAGGGACAACAACAATTTAAAAACAGATTTTAACAACCAGAACTGACAGAAAATTGAACTGTATGGAACTTTAACAACCAAGGAGTTAAAATAGACACATTCATCCAGACAGGTAGGAGGGGTGGAGTCAGGCAGCCAGGCAGAGAGGGTTCATGGCACAAGGGGCATTGGGACCCAGCGCAAAAGACCGCAGTGGGTGGACCCTGGGCGTGCAAGCCACGGCTGGCAGACCCGGCCCAGAGATGTCAACCAGCAGACCCAGCAAGGCAGCAATTGCGAAGCAAGGCACTGCGCCACAAGCCAGGATCCCAGCGCTGGGAAGTAGAGCCTTGGGGCACTGATTGAAAACACCTATGGGGGTTGAGGTGCAGGAGGAGACTCCCAGCCTCACAGGAAAGGTCGTTGGAAAGTCCCAGGGGGTGCACAAGCCAACCCACATGGGAATCAGCACCAGAAGGGCCCAATTTGCTTAGGGGAAGTGGGGGAAGTGATTGAAATCTGACAGTGAGTGGAGCAAGTGCCATCGTTCCCTCTCAGACCCACCCCCCGCCCCACATACAGTGTCACACAACCCAGCAACTGGGTTGCCCCACCCTGGTGAACACCTAAGGCTCCACCCCTCATATATAACACGTGCCACA
>CM052540.1:50526331-50557361 GCA_028533065.1 Trachops cirrhosus | reverse complement strand
GAACAGGAACAGAACCACAGAAATGGAGATCACATGGAGGGTTAGCCACAGGGGAGTGGGAGGAGGAGAGAGGGGTAAAAGGTACAGAGAATAAGTAGCATAGATGGTAGGTAGAAAAATAGACAGGGGGAGGGTGGGAATAGTATGGGAAATGTAGAAACCAAAGAACTTATGACACATGGACATGAACTAAAGGGGGGAATTTGGGTGGGAGAGGGTGTGCAGGGTGGAGAGGAATGAAGTGGGTAAAATGGGACAACTGTAATAGCATAATCAATAAAATATATTTAAAAAATTGAATAAATCAAAGCAGGACTTCTCAATATAAGAAAGATATAGCAGATAGCTCTAAGGGCCCATGATGAGTAAAACTAGGAACTCAGCATGGAGCTATAGAAGGAAGGATTTTTCTATAAAATCAGATTTGTCCAAAGAAGGACTAACTGCACTATGGTATTCTAGCAGAAGGTGATCAGCCACTTGCTCAAGGATGCTAAATGGGAGACCGAGGTCAGAATGGGTGGCCTAGATGTTCCCTTAAGGCCCCTTTTATCTGAACATCCTCTAATAAGTCAGCTTCCCTCAGAATACATGTTAAATCACAGTCCATATGAAAGAGTTCACTCCTATTCACTCAGGGAAATACGCCCACTTTGTCCATAGCCCACAAATAGGTTCAAAGCTCCCTCATGTAAGCATCAGGCACAGGCAGGCAACCCAACTGCTCTCCCACCTAAGAGTTTGGAATATTTTCATCTTTTAAAAAAATATTGGAGTTGTCTCTGCTTCCATTATGAAACAGGGTAATTTATGGGAAATCTGTTTGAATCACAAACCCTGTTTTGAATCCACTAAAGATACATACTACACAAAAGAATCCCATGAAAAGTGCATCAGGAATTTTGGGGTCACTCTTTTATTTACCATTTTTTTTTTTTTTAAGATTTTATTTATTTATTTTTTAGAAAGGGGAAGGGAGGGAGAAGGAGAGAGAGAGAAACATCAATGTGTGGTTGCCTCTCACGTGGTCCCCACTGGGGACCTGGCCTGCAACCCAGGCATGTGCCCTGACTGGGAATCGAACCTGCGATGCTTTGGTTCGCAGCCCGAGCTCAATCCACTGAGCTACGCCAGCCAGGGCTTTTATTTACCATTTTTTGAAACCATGTTATGGTCACCTGTAGAGGCAGATGGACTTGCACCAGCTTTGGTTCCGATGTCACGGCAGATGATACCACACACAGAGCAGGCGGGCATGAAAGGTTTCTTACTCACTGAGCTGAGGTGTCTGAGATGACAGGGCATTGTTCTCAGGCAGGTCTGAAGTGATCTGAGAGCAAGGGAAGAAGACTGGCCTGGGTTTTTGCTGTGGTGAGCAGGGGGGCTGGGTAAGAGTCACCACATGGCAGGAGCCTTATGGTTGGAAGTGCCAGCTAGCACCAAAGGAAGAAGCGCAAGATTTTACCTGCTTGTCCAGATGTCAGGCACAAGGGACAGAGGGAGAGTGAGGCTTAAAAGCTGTCAAGGGGTCAGTAACCAAAAACCAGAGTCAAATTCCTGATCACAGTTCATTATAGTGGATGCATTCTGCCTTTGCTTTGGTTAGCTCTCATTTGAACCACTTCCTAGGTTTGGAGAATCCACTGTCATGTGACTCTTATACAGAAGTAAGGACTTGCCCTCCAGTCCTCAGGAGTCAAAAAACACAAGACAGTGCCTCTCTGAAACCAAAAGGCTTAAGCGTAGATTGACAATCCAAACTAAGTCATGTAGGAGGTGACGGTTAATGTCCACTGCTGACAGGAGCAGAAATGCCAGTAGTGGCCCATCGTGGGGCACTGATCAAATTCTTCTTATGGTATAATTTTAGCTACAGTCCTGGCAACCTGCCTCTCTTAATTCTTTCCTATTTGTAAGTTTAGGTCTGCAGGCTTCCCATCTGTTTGTGAGCCAGATAACATCTCCCCATAAATTCTTTACTGCTTAAGCTACCCAAAGTCAATTTTTGCTGTTTGCAATAAAGAATTGATTAGTTGATGAGTCATACACATTCATTCACACACACACACATGCATTCACACATACATGTACACACACAAAGTAGGTTAATACAGTTATAGAGTGAATGCAAGGGCAGATCAAATACATAAATTGCCTGACTGGCTTTTCAACAAGTCTCTAGTATGTCGTTCAGTAACTGAAGTGACTATACCTGAGATATATTTTCTATAAAGCAAATATTAAGACAGAAATTATAAGTCCGCAATTTTGTATTCAGCAATTAAAAACAGTTTGAATTAACATTATTGACAAGTAAAATTGTAGTTAGTGAGAATAAGAGATAAGATGCATAATGCAAGTGCCTTTGAGTATGCAAAGCTGTGAGTGTGTAAATATACTGATTAAGTCACGTATAAACATCACCTATATCTTGACAATATGAGATTGAATTAATAGGCAGTTTGTTTGCCAAGAATGACCAGCCTCTTCTGACATTCTGTTTTTTCAGTACATGTTTTACTGTTATTTCTTATAGAATACAGTCTTTAACCTTGAGGCAACAATTACTACAAAAATGCTTTATATATATATTTGTTATTGGAAATTGTATTTACTCTCTATGTTGTTAGAGGAAATTGTATTTGTTAGAATGTTTGTTGTAGCAAATTGAATTTAGTCATCTAAGTTGTGATGTGCACATCAGTTTCGTGATGATTTCTCATTATAAATGACTGTGCTTAACGGTATGTTCTCCGCTCACATAAATGCCTTGAAGTTGTTCCCTAGTCAGAGAGCATTATGACCCTTCGCCCATTTTTTTTCCTTGCATTCCAGTTTCAAAAAAAACTACACTTGTAGTTCTGAAAGACTTATTTACAAAGACAATGAAAATCTTCTTTCAGCCACAGGAGGAAATAGAAGTCTTTGTCCCCTAATTGTAAACAGTGAAAAGTTAAACTTACCCAGGCATATAATTATAGTAGAAGTATCTGAACTGCATACCTATATTTCTGAAAACTTATATGTCTATTATTCTAGAGAAAAGAGCAAAATTCATCTTTGGAGGTGGATAGTTTTTGAACTGGTACTCTGTTGGGCTTTCAGGTTATTAAATATGAAGTGAACCTCCTGTTCCAAATGTATGATGACTGAAATCCTATAAAAGGTTGTCTCCTTTGTGAGAAGAGTTATCTCTGTAAAGTACTATGTTGACTGACAGCAACTGCCTACTGACTATAACTCAGCTGTTTTTCCCTTTGAAATTGGTTACTTGCTTACCTAGCCTACTTCCTTTCCTTCCTGGGCATATACTTAGACTAAATCTCCCAGATACCCTTGCAGGTAAGTGTGGCCATGTGACTGTGGTCTAGCCAATGGAAGATGAAGGCAAGTAATACCCTGGGGCTCTGTGTTCCATTCCTTTCCTCTGGCTCCCTGCAGATGAGCGCATTATCCTTGGGAGCCATATAGAATTAAGAGCACAGAGTTCAAGGTGTGTCCCTGAATTACTGCTCAAAGAAGAGTTCAACTGTAAAAATCCTCTTTGAATTTTATGGGAATGAGAAATAAATGTCTACACGTTTGAGTCATTACACATAGCTGGTTCAGCCTGTAGGGTGGACTGGCCTCTGCAATGTGGTTTATGGTAAAGACTGGAGAGACCTATGGCCGTTAAAGTAACTGTGGAGGAGCGTGGCCTGGGGATTGTAGGTACAGTGATATGTAGTATCCAGTAAAAAGTGGTATTTTCTGCACTGTCATTCTGTGTTGTTAAACATTATCAACTTGTCTTAGATATATTCTAGGAAAATGAGAGAAGGAACGGTTTATACTCTGTGTCAGCATTTGGAGTGGATGGCAGAAGGAACCTTCAAGGCAATGGGAGCAGTCCAAAGTGGCTGTTGGAGATACAAAAAAAAAGTGTGAAAAATGGAAGAATTCCATGCAGATACTTATAAATACTTAGGGATGGAAACAGGATAAAAGCTACAGCCACATGACTGGGTTCTACATCACTTGTGAAATTAAAAGGGAGATTGTCCCCTGAAGGCTAGAGAAATCAGCGTCTCTGAGTTATATAGTTGCACACATGTGGCAAAATAATGTTTCAAAGTATGCAATGCCATGCTAATTTAGCCTGACTCACCATAGCTTCAGACTCCTGCCCACTCTGCAAATAAACAAAGGAGCATCATTGCAGTAGAAACAGCCCCACCCCCATCCCCATGAGCCACATTCTGAGCTTCTAAATTCAAAAGGTGTCAACATGGTGTGAATCAGAAGTGACTGGCTCAGTGATAACAGGAAACATTTTTTTTCTCCAGATGAGCTCATGAATCCTCTAAGCTGAAGAAGTAGAAGTACAGAAAGTACAAAAAGAAAGAAAGAAGTCCTACAGGAATGTGTCTTGCCCACCACCCCTATTCTGTATAAACACAAAGGACTGAGGAGAATAGTAGAGAATAATATGTTAGAAGATTGGGTGCTTTTAGAGTAGGAGAATTGGTGTCATGCTTCCCTTATGAAAGGTTTTCTTTTGTTTACTTATCTTTTTTAAGAGCTGAAGTTGGCAAATATTTCCCAGACCACATCCTTAGTAATGACAAAGGTCAGTAAAGATGGTGACAGGCAAATCTTAGAGGGGCCTAAGATCTTGAATTTCTTTCCTGTTAATGGAAAACACAGAAAGGCCCACTGGACCTAGAATTCTGCACAGGACACTGTTGAAAGACAGCCTATGGGCCTGCCTGAGAACTCCCTGGCTGGGCCAGGGAGGAAGGCTCCACATCAGAATGCGCAAGTAGACTACCCAAGCTGGAGACTGAGAGAGGATATGGCTGAATCCTACCTCAGAGAACTGAGTCAGTACCAAAGAAACATCTGCAACCTGTCCAGTCACTACCTGAAGCAAACAACTGGCATCCTTGGGGGCAAAACGCATGCTGGACCAGGCCAGCATCAATGACTGAGAAGAGATAAAACCATAAAGTGGACCCGTCCCTCTCAGCATCATTGCTGGGCTTTTGCCAAAGATGTTTGAGTCTGGATGGAGGTTAGAGGAGACTCTGGGCAGGAAAGGATTTGGGGAAGACTGATTAGAACTAATCATAAACTAGAAATAACTGGATTATTACCAAATCACCTTTTAAAATAACCTAAAAGTGATTGAATTTTTTCCACTATTAACAGAAATGGCATTAGCCAGATGCAGTCTTTTGGAAGGCTGGCTTTGTGATGCAAGGGCCAAATCTCCTGTTTAAAGGCAGAGAGGTGAGTCAGATAACAAAACGGTGATATAATTATAATATATTTAAAATAGGGAATTTCCTAGAATTTTAGGTTAAAGCCAGATTCTAAGTGGGGTGTTCGTGCCCACAGGGATCAGAGTAAAGGTATGTGGAGGGAAAGATGGACAGGAGATAGGGACCTCAAACTCAGGCACCCAGACTGCCCCACCCTGAAATGGAGAGGCAAATGAGGAAGTGAAATTTGTAATCACCTCCTTCCTTCCTCCCTTTTTATAAGAAAGATAACTCGATACCTGCATTTCAATAATTCAGCATATATGATCCCTCTTCCCTCCTCTACTAGATGACCATTAATCTCAGATTCACTGTGATCTTCTTTGTTGTTTCATGCTCAAGAACACTATTGGCAGTCTCATTCATTCCCCCATTTAATCGGCAAAACCACAAAGCTCCACGTAGAACACACCGTTCCTTAGCTCAGGTGAACTCTCACTGTGCAGCCCTGAGGTGCTGCTGCTGGTGGATTCAACTGGCGGTGTCAAAGCAGCACTGAAAACTCTCAGGCATTCTCTCCTAAAACCTGGGAATCATCTCCGGGAGACCTCAGCAGGGGAATGCATAGTAGTGCTGGAGTGGAAGAGGAAGGGAGACCCTCGCTTATAGTCTTTCACCCAAAGAAATGACAAGGAAATAGAGAGACAGTGTCAGTTCTGAAAAGAACTATGTGGCCAGAGAGCACGATAGGCAAGAAGAGCCTCTGCCCACAAAAAGAGTCCTTGTTCTCAACAACAATCCTTTTTGCCCCCTTAAATCTCATGAGATGTCACCGTGAGGTTATCCTAAGTCTCCTATGTAAGTATTTTCTAATCAGAATTCCTTTCTGTTGGGCGTGTTAGAACATCTAACATGCTAACGCGTTACCCCTTAACATCTTAAAATGCTGAGATGCCCAAAATTAATTGGAAACCTGAATGGAGGGAGGGAACAGAGTAAATATGCAGGGATTTTCCTCATTCCATATTTATTTGGCCCAACAATCCATATTTTCCTAGAACTCCAATTAACCTCTTGTGGAAATCTAGGGCTCCAAGGCATACAGCTATGGAAGTATTGATAAATACCAAGCTCCCAAGGGAAAGAATATATCCAAAAGCTTGATTGCAGCATTTCCCATAGAAGTTGAACTCTTAGGACTTTATTTATGCATAGTATTCCTCTGCAAAAGCATTCCACACTTAAACAGGATTCAGGAAAACTGCCCTTGCTAGAAGTTATTTGGCTTTTTGTCCACCTAAATACCAATGGATTGATCTATGTCTTTTAACTTATTGCCTATGTTTGCAGTGTAACACCTTGTGTAACAACAGAATATAGTCCTAGGCAGAAGAGAGGTCTTCCTCCAATATCTACCCTGATGATGGGCCTCTCATAGTCAGCAGAGCTGTGCCATCTATGATATGCCCAAACCTTTTAAAAGCCACAATATAGTCTGCTCCTCTCTCTGGGGTGTGCATTTTGCATATACTTGGTGAAAAAGAGCAAAATCCTTTGACTGGGATTAAGTGATGTCCAGGGGCTAAAACCAAACTTCTGGGATGTTGTCCAAGGCTGGCTTAGCATGTGGGGTTCTTGCCTTGAATACTGGCAGCAATATCTCCATGGAGATAAGTGATCCTTAGCCCAGTGAGCAGATGTTACCAGAAAGGTGGTATGTGTAACAAAGGAGTGCCCCAGGCCTTTGATAGTTTCTATGGTGGTTTTAATAGGAAGCTGAAGAAGCTGGCACTCATGGGCAACCTTCAACTGCTTGCCTATGTTGTCCTTGGGCTAAGAAAGCTACCCTGCGTAACAGACCTGAAAGTAAAATTATCACCTTCCCTCGGTGTCATTTTGCCATTCCACAGCTCAAATACGGTTGTCAAAGAAGTAAACAGTTTGCCTGCTTGTGATTATTTTGCCCAGGATCCCAAATTATCCCAAGGTATCTGATTCCTGGTATTTCTAGCTATAAATTTGTGAAGGGAAGAAATGGAAAGAACACATCTTTCATAAATGTGTTCATTGTTCATTAAGCAACAGTTATTTTCTCTATGTCTCAAGAATTGCTGCATTGATTCAATAATAATATACCTGGCTGATTCACACAAACCTTGGACACATAAAAAGTTGCTTCAATTTCACCTCTGGCAGTCACATAGGTTTCTGGCAACCACTATCTCTGCTACTTCTGTTCCTTAGCTTTCTAGAGTCTCATTCCCACTTTGGCTCTGTCCTTAGGCTTCTACTCTCCTTCTAACCAGTTAGGTTGCATATCAGTAGACTTCTTAAAAGACACAGAATCAAGAGAAGATAAATACAAGTTAAGACCTATTGCAAGGAGCTGACTCATGTTTGTGGGGGCTGACAAGGCTAAAATCTGACCAGGAGGCTGGAAACTCAGGCAAGATTCACCATTGCAGAGAAAAATCTGGAGGGTAGGCCAGGAGGTTGGAAAATCAGGCTGGAGTGGATGTTGTGGTCTTGAGACAAAAGTGGTAGGGCAGCCCAGCAAGCCAAAGCACAGACAGATTGCTCTGTTCTTGTCTTGAGGCAGAGTTACTTATTCTCCAGGAAGTCTGTTTCTGCTCTTCAGGTTTTGAACTGATTGGATAAGCCCCACAGACACACTCAAGAGCAATCACCTTTGCTTGAAGTCCATTGATTGCAGATGACTATAAAGTCAATGGATTACAGATGTTAATTACAACTCTAAGACACCTTCACAATATTTTGACTAGTGTTGAACCAAACAACTAGGTACCATAGCCTTGTCAAGTTGATGCACAAAACTTAACTATCACAGTTTGATATCCTGGATTTTGTATTTTCCCCCCTTAGTAATAATGTGGGATGTAACTTTCAGTTCCTGGCTACTCGTTTCACATCTTTGAGCGACCACCTACATCAGGTCTGGGGGTGGGGAGAGACTCTGAAAATGGCAATGTGCATGTAAAAGAAATTAGGACCCAAACCTCAAGGAACTTCTGATATAGGTAAAGAAGCATTACTTAGAATTACTTAGATTATACACCTAAGTCTCTACAATAGGGAAGTACAGGTATACCTCATTTAATTGTGCTTTGCTTTATTGCACATCACAGCTGTTGCATTTTTTAACAAATTGAAGGCCAGACCTTCCACCAGCAAAAAAGATTATGATGTGCTTTATTGCAGTGGTCTGGAACCAGCTCCGTCTCTCTGAGATGTGCCTGCACATGCAAAACGCTATAGTGAAAAAGTGAGGGGGGATTAGTTCCATCTATGGAGGGAGGATGAAAGAAAGAGAATTCATAAAGTTGAAATGATATATCCCCTGAGGAATATAATGGTTTCAGGTGGACAAATGGCATGAAAGCATCCTGGTCAGAGGAAACAGAAGGCATAAAGGCATGAAAGAAGTCCTTTTGTTCGCTTATCTGGAGAGGAGGAGGAGCAAGTAAAGTGGAACATGGGAAGAGAGTATCCAGAACAGATTGAGAAGGACTCTAGATGCCATAATTAGTGGGTGTCACATTACCCTATAGGCAACAAAAAGGCAAAAATGTCACACAAAAAAGGGATAGAGTGTGAAGGCTCCTGGGTACAAGGCTTGAGAAAATGGGGGGTGAGGAAAGAGGCAGCCTGGCCAAGGTGGTTCTGCCTGGTTTTCTGGGCTGAATTGAGCACTGCATTGTTATCATCAGCCGTTAGCATTAGCTGGCACCTTCTCGCAGGAGCCCTGCCTTCTTCACCTGGAGGCCAGAGGCTGCTCACCCAATTTGTAGCCTGTCATCTGCTGGGATTTGCAGCTTCACTGGATCCACAGCCTCATTAGCTCTCTGTACAAATGCCCTGGGATTTCTATGGCTGGGCAACCTTGGTAGCTGCCCAGGAGGTCAGCTTGAATTTGTGAGTTGTCCCTGATATCCTTACCTGCCTATGACACCTTTAGCTTATTAACTTAGCTTATCAAAAGAAAGGGGACTTTTTCCTTTCAATTGAAAACAAAACACAAAAACAAGGATGGGGGGTGCAGGTGAAGGGGAACACTTCATTCACTATTTGACTTGGTGATGTGGCTTAGAAATTAAGTGTAATTTTCTCAGATATATGAAGTTATGTAACTCAAGCAAATACTAAAAATTATTTCCTGAGATAAAGTAAGGCTAGAATCAAGACGTCAAGTGAGGTTTTATGTTGCTTACTTAAGGTGCCCTCAGAGTGTTTCCAATAATGTGAGCTTCAGGAAATTGACCTGGGAGGCCCACGTACAAGTAGAGCAGTATAACCGGGAGGGGCCGGTCACTCCTGTGTAACCTGTTCCCTTTGTTCTGATAGTCCAGAGTATTGACCAGGCACCTTGTTCATAAGCTTCTGAGCTGAGTATAGAGGAGTTTGAGTCACTGAGATGCTTCAAGACCTTAATATCATTTCTTAACTTTCTTCAAAAGACCTCAGAGGGCAGAGATTGTCTTTCTGCTCCTACTCAACACAGAATCAATCTTAATTTCTCTCTCTCTTCTCTTCTCTTCTCTTCTCTTCTCTTCTCTTCTCTTCTATTCTCTTCTATTCTCTTCCTCCCTTCCCCCCTCCCCTTGCTTTGGGGAAAAAATAATAATTAAAAAACATAAAGATAAGTACTTCCAAATCTATAATACACTCCACTCCATGTGGTCACCACACTGTTTGTAGTAAGCACATAATTCAACTGGAGATCCACGTCGTTGCATCTTTAAATGGGGTTCCAGAGAGTGGGTGAAAGACTCAAAACTCCCTCTAAGTCTTGTGATAGCAAAGTTCACTTATATCCATGCAATTTCCCCACCTTTAGAAAGGCAATATCCTTAGAGAAGAGGTAGCAATTAATCCAAATACTAGTGCCCTGTCAACTCCTCAAGCAATATGATGCGTGCTTAAACTAGTTTAAAGAAGATGAAGAAGGCCTGACCGGTGTGGCTCAGTGGGCTGGGTGCGGTCCCATGAACTGTAAGGTCCTGGTTCAACTCC
This sequence comes from Trachops cirrhosus, assembly GCA_028533065.1. Lineage (NCBI taxonomy): Eukaryota > Metazoa > Chordata > Mammalia > Chiroptera > Phyllostomidae > Trachops > Trachops cirrhosus. The sequence goes on along the minus strand of CM052540.1, from coordinate 50,547,087 downwards.
AGGTCAGAGCATGTGCCTGGGTTTTGTGCCAGATTCCTGGTTGGGAGCTTGTGCAAAAGGCAGTCAATCAGCGTTTCTCAAGCACATCTCTTTCCCTCTAAAAATAAATAGATAAAATCTTTTAAAAAAAGGAAGCTGAAGAAGAGCAGTGAGGGACCAAGACTAATTCATAGAAAAGGTCCTGAAAGAGGGACATTGTTTTCTGTGCTTAATTTCCTACCAAACAGTAGCACAGGGCACTCCCTCACTCCCTCCCACCTCCACTCCTCTAATCGTGACACTGCTAAATGCGGGCTGGTCTTACAAGTGACTTCCTGAACACAGGCTTGCCCCCCAGGTGTAGTTACCATGCAAAAAGTACTATTTAACTCAGCATTTCCAGAGGCTTCAGTTGGTCCTCCTCATTCCTTTTGTGCTCAAAGTTTAGAGAAAACTTAGAATTAGCAATGTCACTACCTGAGAGATGATTTCAGTGAACCAATTAAGTACAAACAAGATTTCTTTTCTGAAAATTTCTTCAATTTGTAATTGTCTCCAGAACAATCTCTGTTTCTATCAGGTGTCTCTTTGGGTTTAGTTGGGGGGTTTTTTTGCCCAGAAGGCAATCTGAGTATATGAAACCACCTTTCTGTAAATTGCAGTTTATGGGAAATGCAGGTGACTGCTCCCTGTCAGTAGCTGTAATAAATCACTACACGAAGAATGGCTGATAAGCCACACCCACGGGTATCCACTCGCTTGTGTGTCCCCTCCACCACCGCCACCAAATTGACTCTGGGCGCGGCCATGGGACTTGCTCCAGTCATTGGCAACACCCAGTGCATTGCTTAATAAGTGCTTGCTCATTGGGGTTTAACCTCTTGAAACACGGATGTTGCCATGTATGATACTCGGTCTAGCTTTTTTAAGGGTAAAAGACCACAGGCAGGAAAAAAAACCTAACATTAATTTGCATCCTCAGAAAAGCAGATGCCAAGATGGAATCAGATATGCAAGACATTTGTTGGGGGGAAAGGCCAGAAGGAAAAAGGGAGTCAGTAGATGTAGGTAGGGAGTGTGAAGGAGAGTGGCTAGGAAAGGGTGGAGGATATGCTGCACCCAGTTCTAGGAGAGCTCTGTGCTGCTGAGGAGTCCTGGAGCCGATGTTGCCTGCCTCACAGAAATGGGTCTGCCTTCCCGTCCCCACCATGCTCACTCACTAGCCTGTGGAAAGTGTGGCCTCCACGCTGAACAGGGCAGCGGACACAGAGCTGAAGCTCAGGCCATGGGTCAATTACTCTTCCCTAAGCAAGAGATGTGGCTGGCCTATTTTCATGGTCCCCTTCACTATGAGTAGATCTAAAACTTCATAACCTTCAGTTCCCTCCACCAGAGAGACTGACACTTTCCCCTTAATTTGCAGAAGGATCTAAATGGCCCAGCTGGGTTTAGTGGCAAAACCTGTTCTAATTAGCCATGTCCAGAGAGGTAATGTCATATGTGGTCACAGACACATGGAACAGGGAGTCTGTTCCAACTGAGAGTGGTACTGGGGACACCAATTCTAGAGGGGACACACTGTGAGCCAGGCAGTCACCAAGGTGAAGAGGAAGAACAAATAAATGCCACCAGAGGACTTCAGCACACAGCAACTGTCTGATGAGGTCAGTTTGGGAAAGATGGTCCCTTTAGCCTTTGAGCTTCCACCTGTGACAACCGTCCTTGAAGCCTTTCCAAGCTCCTAATATAGGATAAACTATCCCTTCTCCAAATGCACAGCATGTTCCCCTTATCACACTATGCTCTCTATGAAGGTTAAATGTATCAATACATTTAAGGAGTTTAGAACAGGGCTTGGCCTATGGCAAGTAAGTGTTCAAGAAGTGTGAGGTATAGTTATCACAATTATTATTAATTTAGTGGGATGCATACCTGTCTCTGTCACTAGATTATATGTCCCCTGAAATCAAGGACTGTTTCCTGGATATATTAGAACACTGTAGAGCAAACCAGTTTCCCAGTGAACGCCTGACAAACTGAATCAAATCTACTTTCAAGATTGCTCTGAGGATAAAGCATCAAAAATGCCAGAGAGCCCTGCACTTCAACAATGTGTGAGTTTTGGTTCGGCAGTCAGACCTTAATTAGCTGTGTGTAGAGTCTTCATTTCTTGGATTAGCCACAGCACATGTTTAATCCCCTGTCACCAAAACGCTTCTGGGACTCTGCCCTGAATTGGGATCACTTGAGAAAGAAAAAGTAATTCTAGTAATTAGCCCATGCAAACCATGATCAAGAAGGTTAATTTTTAGTCCCAAAAGTATGCAATGCGGACATAAATGATTTTTAGATTCTCCACCCTTCTCTCTCCTTGCATTAGTGTGAATAACTGAGGGTTTTCTATAAGAATCACAATTATAGTTTGAGAAGAGTGACAAGGACTAGGTGGTAGGATTTGAGGCAATTTTCATTTTTTCAATTTTGTTTATATGAGTTTTCTATTTTTTTAAATGAGAAAGTTCTCTTTGTAAAACAAAGTTCCTGCCTTCCCCCTACCTACACAATCACTATTTAATTGTGTTAGGATAAATTTAATGGTGCTCATAAAAATTCCAGAATAAATTAACTAAAATTAAATACACCATTGTGTGATCTTGGTTAAGTTTTTTAGCTTCTCCAAGTCTCAATTTTCTCATCTATAAAGTGGAAATAAGATCATTAACTTAAAAGGTTGGCATGAGAAATAAATAACACATAGCACAGCACATAGTTCATGCTCTTAAAATGTTTTAATTTCCTTTTTTAGAAAAAACTGAGTTTTTGTGATTGTGAAGAGCACACACCTCCTCAGAGAAAAATCCATGCATGCTAGCCATAGAATTGATAATAAAGAACCCCATATGCTATATTTAAACTGTAATATTGCACACAGTCTCTTTCTGAGGTGTTCTTAATAAATGTAGTGTCTCCAGTGTATGGTATATGAGACCCAAGGTTATTGTTGGGGATTCTGATGCTTTATCAAAGTAAAAAGCATTTTTTCAAGGCAATTGGGTGGGGCGGGGGGGCGGGGAAGCTGTCCCACACCCATTCTGCCTTATCCTATGCCCCTAGGCTTTCTCTTTTTAAACCAGTTTATTGAGGTATGATTGACATACAAAAAGCTATACATATTTAATGTATATAACTTGATGAGTTTAAAGTAAATATATGTCCATGAAACCATCACCACAGTCTATGACTCCAAAAGTTTCCTTTCATCCTCTTAATGTTTTCTGAAGAGAATGGAAAGTAGCCCTACAAGGGTTGTACATTTAGAATACTGTGGAGGCAGGCAATTTTACCTGTATGGAGACTAATAATAAAACAGAGATGGGGAGAAAATATCCCAGGTGAGAGAAATTGCCTTATGTACTGCAAGGACACTGCAGCATTCAACAAAAGAAAGTTAGAAAATTTCAGAAGAGAAGAGCACCTTCCAACTGTGGCAGCAATGATGATCGGCACCCATCCCCCGATCATTGGCTGAGTGATTACCGTGTGCCATGCACTAAGCCACGCATTCCACAGGTACTATTTTACAAGAGCCCAGCAGAGTATCTACTATCATGCCTTTTTGCAAATAAACATACTTAAGTTTTCAAAGGTTAAATCGTGTCCCTAAGATCATACAAGTAAATGTCAAGGGCCAGATTTGTCTGGTTCAGGAACCTAAGCACGTACCATTAGGCATTAGGGCAGAAGAACTGCCTTGACCTTGACTGCCTAATAAAGACTCCTCACTTTGAACATAAGAATGAACCCACAGGAAAGGCAGAGAGTGTCCCAAACTGGAGGAGGGAGGGAGTTTTTTTTTTTATACTGAGTCATGCAATAGGCTTCTAGTAATGATGCATGATCAGGGTAGCTGTAGCCCAGGAACCCCAGACCAGCGAGCTGCTTAAGTGTTCGTGATGTTCTACCCAGAGGACTAGCAGATGTGGACATGCCATTTATTACTCATTACAGGGAGGGCACCGATGGCAGTGGGTGGGTATGAGAGAGACCACATCTCCTCCAGTCTCAGGCTTCTCATAGGGTCCCAGACAAAGGTGGCATGGGTCCAGGTTGCACAGACCTATGTGTGGCCTGGAGCTACATTACATCAGTGTACACGTGCAGAAGGAAAAGGTCAGGAAGCAGTCACAGGATAAGAAGCTGCTCCCAAGAGGAGATAAGGAGGGAATTACAATCCATTCCCAAAACAATACACATTCCTTTTGGCTAGGGGCCCCCTGGATGTGTCTGTGTTTGAGGGCAAGAAATAGCCTGTGTGTGTGTAATCTCAGGGGTCCCCTGGCCAGCCCTCGTCAGGGGTGGTGGGAGAGCCATGTAGTGACCCCATCGTAGCTATTTTTAGAGGAAATTAAAAAGACTCTGAAAGTCTTTTATAGGAAGGAATTATAGAGGTGTGTCCAGGGTTAGGGAGTCACCTGGTTGGACTTGAGATCTAAGGAATTTGGAGGGGGGCACTATAATTATGAAATCAGTTTATGTTTAGTTTGCTTATGAGAGGTACCTTGAAATAGTATTACTATTTCCAGCGCTTTTCCAGGGCTGCCATAACAAAACACCACACAATGGGTGACTTAATCAACAAAAATTCATTTTCTCACAGTTCTGGAGGCTGGAAGACCAAGAGTGAGGTGTCAGCAGGGTTGGATTCTGAAAGCCATTACATAATGATCGGTTCCAGACTTTTCTCCTTGGCTTCATAGATAATCACCTTCTCACTATTTTGTCCTAACCTGTTCCTCTGTGTGTCTGGTCTCTCTTCCTCTGCTTAGAAGGATACCAGTCCTATTGAATTAGGAGCCACTCTAACAGCCTTATTTTAACTCAATCATCTCTTTAAAAACCTTATCTCCAAATACGGTTATGTTCTTAAGTACTTCAACATATGAATTTTGAAGGTACAATTCAACCTATAACACTGTCTGATTGAAATAACTGGGGAAGTCTGTGCAAGTTGAGCCCTGTGTAGTTCCAGCTGCACAATACAGCAACAATGGGGGGTGACCCTCCCACGGCGGTGCCCCCCACTGTGTCCCTGTCAGATCCCATCTGTGTTTTGAAAATCTACATCGAGCAGATGCCCTCTGTCAAGTGAAACTCCTTCCAACACTTTGGGCACATTGTAGGACCAAGCTGGCCAGAAGAGAATAGTCTCAGAACTAGTACTAGAAAGGGACTCAGGGCAAGAAATTATAATGCCACTACTTCTCCATCCCCTTCATCAAGTTACCATGAAACAAGGTCCACAAGAGGGTTGCTGTGGTCAAGGCAGTGGTGGAGTGACGCGGCTAGAGAGAATCTCAGTTAAACAGAGACAGACTGACACAGTGCCAGAGCTGGGTAGGCTGGCAATAGACCCTCACTGAGAACGCCCTCTGTTGTTTTTTCACATGGTCACTTGCTATGTTGAGTGGATTCTGTATCTTTCTTTTCTCGTTCTCTACTCCCTGCTTCGAGACAGGCTTTAGGAAGAAATGGCACATCGAAGGAGGCAGAGATCTAAGCAGTGGTAGAAGCAGGGTGCCTCAGGTCGGTCACAGGTGGCAAATGGAACCATGTACAACCCTCTTCCCTCCACCTACAGGAATTGGGTCTAAAGAACCCCTGGGAATGAGGAAGGGACTCATACATGGGCTTTATAATTAAAACCCAGACTTCTGAATGTTTGTGTAGAGTACTGGTCAAGGAGAGGAAGAACATATTAGAAGACAATTTCTGCCAGGATCTCCTAAAAACCCAGGCAGAGTCTTCATCAAGAGAAAAGGGTGCCTTGCTGTGGCCAACTCAGTAACCCTGCAGGCACCTAAGGCCAATAGTTGTTCCAGGTATTGTACAACCCGAGTTCAGCCCAGTATCTTCATTTGGATGTTTTTGTGTTTGGGGGCAAGAAATAGCCTATGTGTGTATAATCTCAGTAACTCAGCAAACTCAAACACTTGGTGACCGAGCAACACTTCATGAGTACTGACAGAGCACAACTCATAGGTTGCAACCTTGCTTTTCTCTTCTTAGATGAACCCCAAGTGCCCCTGCACTGTGTAAGATTAGGGCCAGTGACTGGCTGAAATCTGCAGGAATGGCACCTGAACTTGACAAAGACAAACACAGTGGTGGTTGCTTCGCATCTGCAAGTGTCGTGTAGAAGCTTCTGTGGCAGGTCTAGAGCCTCTGTGGGCATTTTATAAGGGGTCAGTGTGCTCAGGCTTCATGTTAGCAACATTCAGATGTAATATTTATGTGACAACATCTTTCACCATAAATTGGTAAGGCCTGAGCATATTGGGATGATCATTTCCTTTCATAATTTTCTTTAGGTGAAAAAGTTTTTCCTTTCTAAGCTGTTTTTATTTCCCACCAGAAATAAATTATCTTTTTGCTGTTTGACCTCAAGCTTAGTAGGTTAAGTTTAAGTAGTTAGGACAAGATTATTTCAAAATAAATATGATGGTAAAGAGCAAAGAGGAACCTGAGGCTTTTGGGAGGACTCCTAAGAATCTAGCAAATGGAAACAGTCAAGAACTATGATTTAACACTTAGGAGGCACCAGGCAAGTGTTTAGTACAAGATGAGTATATCATGAATCTTAGTTCTTGTTAGTGATCTCTTCCTGCCTTTCCAAACACCACAGCACCTCAAGATCCAGGATCCTAACAGCTATTTATACTCAAGATGTTTCCAACTAAACCCATTATCTTCAGCAATGAAGCTTCTAAGTGCTGGTCAGTGGTGAAATCTGGATCTGAACGCAGGTAGGGCAACACAGAAATTCACATGCTTAATCATTATCCTGTGCTGACCATCCAGCCTAGTTAGCTTCCTCATATCCCCACTTCTCTAAGTCTGTTTGCTCCTTCCCATCTCAGGGTTTTCCTCAGCCTGAAGGATGAATGGGAAGTGGACTCCATCCTCCTGAACCTCAGCCAGTACAAAAGAGAATATATTAAGTGGCAAACAAATGGTACAGACAAGTTCCTCAGAGAGAGAAGGAAATGTGTTTTTTAAGGCCACAGTTTTGTTTAGTTTTGTTTTGTTTCCTGCAGGGATTCAAAAAAATGAGCTCTCAGCTTCTCAGGTCTGCAAGAGATTTCTTTCATTTCTGAACTTTCCATAGTCTTCTGATTTATAAGGTGTGCTCTCTGCAGATTGTCACAGAACAGGAAACTTGCCTAACTAAGCATAATGGAAGCACCAGACCTCTGCTGACATTATCGGGGAGCTTCGGCTTGCCTGCTGTGGGGTGTGAACAGTCATCCAGAAAAAAAGAAAACAACATAAAAAGGGAGGAGACAGATTCCAAAGAGGAGAGCAAACTGTGTTCAATAGCAGTTCCAAGAAGTACTTCCTCCCTGGCTTTGTCTGTGTCCTGGTTTGTGCGTTCCAGGATTAGGAAGCTAGGAAGCGAGTATCTGTCCAGTGTTATAATCAAGTGGAATTGGATTCTAGCCCTGTTTCTTTTATTAATTAATGTGGTGTCTTAAAGCAAGATCCTGACCTTTTTTTAAGACTCAATTCCCTCATTTCTTAAATTGATATGGTAATATCTGCTCTAAAGACCAAAAGATGAAATAGATGTAAAAGAATTTTAATTCATTCGTGTGGTCCATAAACATCCACTGAGCTCCAAATTCCAGTCAGCCTCCGTGGTCTGTGGTTGTAGTGGGAGGCCCACCCTCGAGGGCCTGAGCAGGTCACCGGACCTTTCTCCCTTCCCCTCCCCCTGTCAATGGGAACCCAACCATGTTTACTTGCCTGACGTTCACTGTGAAAGTGTCCTAAATTTAAAGGAGAAAACTGGATAAAAAGAAAAACATCAGTAAGAACACATGAAATTGTATTTTCTGTATTAGTATGCATTTATTAGGCACTCACAGATCCATGTTAGTGCATGTTACAGCCCTGCTGTCAACGCCATGCTCTCCAGGGAGAGACCACACTGCCTCAGATCCTGCTGTGTGCTGGCTGTGTGACCTTAGACAAGTCCCTTAGCCTTCTTAAACCTCCCGGTCCCATGGTTTCCAAAAAGAGAATGCAGATAATATCTACATCACAAATTGCTCTAAGACAAATATATTAATGGTTATAGATGGAAAGAAAGGCAGCAAAACTTAATGACTCAAAATCTGAGTCTAAACAGGGTCTGGAACAGATATACTTATACTCCACTCAGCACACTACTGGCTAAATGCTTAAAATTATATAATGTGGTATCTATACTCTCAAGTACATATCTCTGATGTGTGTGTGTGTGTGTTTATATATATATATATATATATACACACCACGTTACTCCTGTAAGTCTACTCCAAGAGACTCCAACTCCAACATGAAAATCATGATAAAGACAGTAATAGTGATAATTACCACGTTTTGAACATCCTGTGTTAGAACCTATGCCCAGTAATTTATATATATTATTACTTATAACCCTTTAAAAAATCAGTAAATATGACTATTTTCACCACCTTATTGTTGGAAAACTAACGCATAGAAAATGTAAACGCCATGCCCAAAGTTGCACAGGTGTAGGTCATGGTAGAATGAGGCTTTGAAACCAGGTGTTCTTATAATGTCTGAAATCTTAACCACTGCTTAGGCCGAAAAAAACATTTCTCATGAGCTTCAGCCATCTGCCTTTTGTGGCCTAGTAGACCTGCATCTTATGAACCAGTTGGAGGCACTTAATCAGTTCCTGGGGTAGGACTTGCCAGCTTTTTCAGCTAAGTCGCCTGTGCTATTGTGAAGGAAGGACGAGGATATACCTCAAGTTCTAACCTAGGAAAGGAAAAGAAGGGAAGGAAAGGGGAGGGGAGGGGAGGGGAGCTGTGATGAGGGGGTGGGGTTGTAAGGGCAACAGTAGCACAGTTTCAACCTGGAGTTAGCTCCTAGAATTGGTGTGGTGGTTAAATTAATTATTTGACAGTGTAGCTGAGCCCTCAAGAGCTAAGAGGTCCCTTTGGAAGGGCCTTAATTATAGTTTATTCAAATATTTGAACATCAAGGTGGTCTAATTCTTAAAGGTAGATACTCTTCAGAGAAAATGACATTTTTTTTCTCCCAGGGAGACAGATCAAAACAGACTTAGGCAGAGAGATTAAGTGTAGTACAAGTTAAAAGGTAGAAAGTCAATGGGTTAACTGGTTAGATAATGGAAAATGAGAACTAAGATTAAAATTTACTATTATATACCTTGGGTATGGCATTTCTTAAGAAAGGGAGGAAAATACCTGGGCGACAGGAAGTGAGTTAGTGAGGATGCTGAGGACTTCTTCCAAATCCCTGCTTCCTCAGACCCCATTTTTTGTTGGCCAGGAGGCCGGAGGGCTGGTGTTACTCTTTTCCTCATTGGCTCAGGCCTTTGCATCTGCTCTGTCCTTCCACAAGCTGGAGTCTTTCATATACAGGGGTGCAAAAGCAGGTTTATAGTTGTGAGTATGTGAAACACAGTTTATTCTTGTAGTATTATTTATTAATTATTGTATTACTTCCCAAACAAAAACTTGTAAACCTGCTTTTGTCTAGCCCATATGTGTGAGAATGCAAGAAGAGAGTAAACACCAGCACAGAGAATAGTCACTGAGCAGCCCAGCAACTCTAAACAATTGTCATACAAGCTTCCCCTGAACTGGCCAGCATCCAGCTCCTCCCACCACTTCTGGGTCACTTACATTTGAAATAGATGACACTTTACAGTAATAATAGCTAGCATTTGATAGTAGGATGCCTATATAATATAGTGTCTAAACCACAATTCTGTGACAATGAAAAGGTGTGCCATGGTACGCATAAACCAAGATAGTCCTGGACGAATCACAGGTCATAGGGTTACTCTGTTTATTAAGCACTTACTTTGTGCCATGCACTGAGCTAAATGCTTTGTAGGCTTTATCTCATTTATTCTTGCCAACAGTCCTCTAAAGGAAGTGTTATTATGAGACTCACTTTATCAGTAAGGAAACTGAGATTTGTGAGCTTGCCCAAGGCTGTCATTCCAACACAGGCAGAAGTGCTGAGTGTGCACCAGCCTGGGAGAGGCACCAGCCCAGGGGCTAACAGGGCTCAGTTGAACCATCCGAGCAGCCACAGCTTTCCCATCAGGCTGCCTGTCAATCTTTCAGCCTGAAGCTGAGGTCTCCCTTTCCCACTAGGAAACAACCTCCCCACCCCCATCACCTGAACCAAGTTCACAAGAAGCCATGAGTGACAACCTGATGCACCAAAATTAATATCACACAGAGCCCAGCAGCCATCTGATGGCGTGGCAACTAAAAATGTCTCTCCTTTCACTGGGGATGTGAGAGAGAATGTTTCAGAGACAGTTGCACTGCAGCCCAAGAGACAGCAAACATAAAATGGGAGGCAGTGGATCAGAGGAGAGTCGCATTCTCTCTTGTAAAATTTAAACATGAATTAATCCGCAAGGAAGGCTTTTACCTGTTGAAGAGATGGCCTCTTTGCGGTGGCTTTGGAAGGCAGATAGGAGAATATGCTGTTAAATGGGAAAAAGGGAGAAAACACTAGAATTCCTTTTCTTTATTCATACACTGAGGAAGAGTGTGTAGCTGTGCTATTCAGCAGCTTTGTGCGCATGGGCACATTAATCTAATTCTCTGAAATTCAATTTCCTCCTCCATATAAATGGAAAGAACATCTACTTTGCAATATAGTAGACATTATTATCTTCTATAATAGGGTTCAAGGACATGATCTAAATAGAGTACCTGACTCAATAGTCTATAGCTACAAGTATTTCTCATACAAAGAGAGAAAAAGGCTCCCACCCCATGTTTCAGGATGAGCACCTGTCTGGGGCATCACAAAGACCAAGTCACTCTGCATGAGTCCCCTGCTACACACTGAGGATGCTCGTGAAGCAGAGTGCACTCCCTAGGCCCACATTAAGCACAGGGCCCGAAGCAGGCCTTTGCACATTTGCAAAGCACAAGACACCCAAGCAATCGGGAATAAAAAACCTGTTAACCCACCAATAGTGATAAGGCTGCACTGGGCAAGTATCTCCCTGGATGAAATTTTGAGTCCAACCAAGTTTAGCTATGTATTAGCTATGTTTTCCTAAGCAATCTTTCCCCACCTTACAGTTTCATCAGTAAAAGGGGATAAAAGAACAACCAACAGGACAATTGTGAAGATTAGAGATGATGTATATAATGCACCCATGGCTAGTTCAGACAGTATAAGCACCTTTTATTTCACTCTTGCACACAAAGGAAAAAAAGATTCCTATCAGGACAATTTAAATATTCTCTTATAGTAGCAACATATTAAATACAAAGAAAATAGCTATACAATCACCGTAAGGCTAGAAATTAAGAGACAAAATGTTTGGTTAAGTTACAACTCTTGACTAATGTCAGCTGACAGTCAACCATGTGGCTAAGGAGTTACCCCTAAAATATAATAGAAAATAGTTTAAACATTTTATTGGTTATTTTCCTCCTCCAGGACCTGGTGAATTTAATGATGCAAGATTTTCTGCCCCAGACAATGTTGCAAACCTTCATCTTACCCTGCCTAGTACAGTACCTGATATATAGGCATTGTCGATATGAAGTAGCTATTCCTGAGGCAATGAACAAAGACAGAAGGACCACCGTCAAGCACGTAAGCCTCCAAAATAAGACAGTCATCTTTGAAATATGCATCAGTAAAGAAGAACTCAAGCATAGATAATGTAAAGCAGGGGAAAAGTAAAAGAAAAAATTCTAAACAGGGTTTAAGAAAAAGCTAAATAAGTGTTCTAGCAGCAGAATTCAATAATCTAGTCTATGAGATTCAGCCAATATTTAATTAGAACTGTTCCCTGAGTAGATACCAACTTATGGTGAAGAGTAGAGAGAAGCAGCTTTGGTTTTTATATTCTCCCTGACTTGGAAAGCAGGAAGCCAATGTAAGTAAATAATCAATGTTGCCAGCAGCATCAGAGTGCCTGAAAAGACAACAGGGCCACTTCTTTGACCCCTCCCCCCACCAACCAACAACAGGATGGCCTAGGATTAGGTTCTGAACAAAGAGCATATTCTTTTCCAAAAAGGAAAAGCAGATTCTTTTCCAAAAGCCTTTAGTTTCATGAAAATGCCTGATTTCTGCCACCTACCCCCCAATTGCTAAATGCAGTACCATTACAGCATTCCCCTGGTTGGTCCTACCATAGCTTGTTTCACTTGGAAAACATTCAGAACTGAAAATGTAGTCAAAGCACCAAATGAATTTTTCTGCCCTTCTGCCTCTTAGAATGATGAATGGCAATGGTCAAGGTCTTTTAAGTCCACCACATTAATGAACCTGAGCTTGAATGGGACAGGATGTCTCAGGATGTCACAGCCATGCCCACTGTGGATTCCACTGTGTGTTCACTCGTATTTATGAGTATTAATGAATATACATTCAAAGGTGCATTAATCAAAGGTGTATTTCATAATTTCTTGATTATTTTTCCTCTATATGTTTACTCGGTGGGATTTCACTGATCTAAACCGAGCAGGAACCTGATGTGACCTCACTGGTCATCAGTTTACTTTCAGCTGTGGCTCAGCTGTCAGTTTCAGCCGTCTGCTCTCCACTGTCATCCCAGAGCATAGAACAGTGCCCAATGGTAGGAGGCACTCAATTAATAATCAATGAATGAATGTGCTGAGTAATATCTAGCTATTTTGAACATGGAAACCAGAGTGTGCATTACACCTCAAAGGCTTCAACTTACCCAGTTCCAGTTTGTAAATCATGGCATTTGCTTTAGGCCTATAACAACCACCTTTCCTAAAGTTATAAAGCTCCATTAGAGCCTCCTCTGGAGTGACAGAATGCACAAGTAATCAATCTTGCTGGCTAAGCCTGATTCATTCTCAGAATACTGCTCAACACAGAGCCTCAGATAACTGCTTACCAATCGCTTGGCACATAAGAGAAAGCCAATGTGCTATTGCTACTTAAGAAGGACTGCCTATGGCTCAGGATGGCTATGAATATGGCCCAACACAAAACTGTAAATTTACTTAAACCTTGAGATTTCTTTGTGATTACCTGTCACAATGTATTTAATGTGTGGTCCAAGACAACTCTTCTTCCACTGTGGCCCAGAGATGCCAAAAGGGTGGACACCCCTGGGCCTAGGAAAAGAACCAAAAATCTCCAATAGAAACTTCAGCTGTAGAGCTATGTAATGGCTAACTTATATTTCTGCATCTGTCTTGCCCTTGCCACTCTGGATACATGTGCCTGTGAACATGTACACTTACACACACATCCACACACATACCCACACAGAACATGTGCCAAATATCCTGCATGCCTCCCTCCTCGAGTGTGCTGGAGGCAAGAGACATCAATCGTGTGGAAAGTCAGCAGCTGCACTTGATGGCTTGGCCCAACTTTGCTCAGCCAGCTCATCGTGGGTGATTATGTTCTCATTTCCACCCTCAGACTGCTCAAGGAGAAAGGTCAGCTGGTCTGGGATCCCTTATACAGCTGTTACAGATGTTTGTGGAAGAATTTGATATCCCACATCTTTCCCAGAAGTTTTAAAAAAAAGGCTTGTGAATGGGATATTGAAAGCTCTAAAATCATGGCAGTGAGAGAACAGATTTCTTTGTTAACTGACCCAGAACATTAAATTGATTATGTAATTTAACATTGTTGCTCTACTTGATAGCTGCCCATTAATACTGAACCCTCCTACATTATAGTGCACTGCAAACTCTAGAAATGGAAGAACGTATTTATTTTGCCTGGAATTTGCAATTTTCTGCCATATGAACTATTAGTAATTTGTAATTTCTTTCTCCAAGGGGAGCCTATTACCCCAGGAGAAATGATGATCACCCTTATTTGAAACATCTTGGGCCTCTTCTCTGCCTTTCTCATTCCCTGCTGCAAGTGGATATGGGATTCAAGGACCTTGAAAATTTACCTATATTTTCAGGTGTGATTTCTAGCTTTGGGGAAGATTAGACCTACCCAGACTCCCTATCCTTGGTCTCAGGGAAAGACAGCAGGCAAGAGAAGAGAACTCACAGCAGAGCCACCAACAGCTATTAAATAAAAGACAATGAGCTGCAAAGAGGGTACAGATTCGCCAAAGATGCTTGTTAAAAATGTAGATTTCTGGATTGTACTCCAGACCAACTGAGTCAGAATATCTAATCCAGATGATTCTTAGACACAGCAAATTTGAGAATGATAGTCACTTAGAGATATGATGCCTAAAGAAGACATGGAAAGCAGGGCATAAGAATATTTTACTCAATAAAGAGGATTTTCGGGCAAACCAAACCCGCAGTATCATACCTGCAGTATCATTCTCGGCAGAACCCCACTTCAGATAACCTCACCCCCACCATGGTTTTTCATTCAAAGACCCAAGATGGGGTGTGATCTGCATCCTGGCATACCTTGGTTTCCCTCAGAGCCCTCCAAATTAAATTCAAAATACAAGTAATGTCCAAGCTTTTCTAAGGATAATCTTTCTCTAGTTGTTATGTGCTACATGGGCTGAGTCCATGAAGATACTATCTCTTGCTTTTCCTTATTCTTAAAAATAAATAAATAAAAACTGTAACACAAATCCCTGCTGGTATTTTCCACATTCCACTTCAGCCCAGGATGATGGCTGGGACATGACCCCAGGCAGAGCTTTCCAAAGAACATTCCAGCCAAATTGTGCTTTCAAAATCCCCAATAACAGTTGAAAAGCGCCAAGGAGGCCAGGTGCTGGGCAGGAGGTTATTTTAGGCTTGGCTGATGGTCCAAATTGGATATTTCCTCTTGCCTACCATAACTATCCATTAAGAAGGGGAGCCTTTTATCTTTCTCCCTACCCTCTGTCTCCCCTTTTGCTACTCTGCACTCCTCCCATTTCTCTGTGAGCTGTGTGGAATTATTTTTGTACCATGTGATTATACATATGCAACGTTTTAACTGGCAATATGTATGATCTCAGTGTTAGAAAGGGAAGACTGGTGGCTTGGTCCCGTAATGGTGCTTCTTTGACCCTGGTAGAGACTGTAGAACTTTAGATGAACAGTGGGGATAAGAGGCACTGAGTTATATACATGCATCTAAGAACTAAAAGTAGCTCTAAGATAATTATCAAGCTCAGATATTAGGGACATATTCAAATGCCTTAGCTATTATCACAGGGCCATCAGTCTAGGGAAAGCCAGTCTCCAGTCTACCAGTGCTGAGGGCTTCTCTAGAGAGTGCAGGAATCCTGCTTTACCTTCTGTATCCTGCCACACCCTGGAGCCCAATCAGTTTGCTACAACAGTATGTTTTCAATTGTCCCCTTTCTTTTCATCTCCACAACCACAAATTGAGCTAAGATCCGCATTAAATCTTGAATTCTCATTAAACTCTTTTCAGTTTATTTTTTAATCGTATTATTTTTCATTACCATTTATTTCCCATTATATCCGCTTCCACCTCTACCCACCCTTGTCCACCCCACCCACCCCCAGCAATCACCAACCAGTTGTCCACGTCGTCCATCCGTGAGTCCTTTTGCTTTTTTGCTAGATCCCTCTACTCCCCCACCCCCAGGCCTGTCAGCCTGCTCTTGAATAAAATAGCCTCTTCTCTCTCTGCCTCTGGAACAATCCCTTCCAGTCCACACTGCTGCCAGTGTGATTTCTTGTACACGGTTCTTATCACATGCAGCATAAACACCTCGGATGACTCTCCCATTACTCAAAGGAAAGAACCTAAACTCCCTAGACCTTCGTCAAGTTCCAAAATACCTTTTCAGACTTATCTAAGATCCTTGAGCACACCCTGTGTTTCTCTGTATCCAACATCTCAGCCTTCCTGAAAATGCTGCTCCCTTTCATATTTTCACAGTTCTTGAATGTCCTTCTCACTCCTGTAGGCATTCTGAAATATACTTATTCTTTAAGGTCAGCTTAACAATCACTTCTGTTAGGTTTCCCTGATTTTCTTGGTGAGAATTATTCTCTGTTGTGTGCCACTAAAGCATCTATTTTCCCATCTACTTCAAAACATCTTATAGTCAGATGGCTTTCTATCTATCTGCCAGACTCTAAGCGCCTACAGGTTAGGGATGAGCTTATTCAACCCTGTACAAGTAACAGTCCTTGTCCATACAACAGTTCAATATATGCTGATTTGTAATAAGTGAGTGATTCATGTTCAAAGCAGGCAGCTACCCTCCACTGTCTGCATAATTAAGTTGTAATTTTCAATTCTGCAGAAAGCCTGTAAGATAGAGAAGGAAAAGCCCAGAATGGAAGGCAGTAGAAATTTTTGAAAGACACCTGCCCTTCAAAGCCTATCTGCATTTCTCCCTACACATCCTACACAAAGACCCCCTTCCAGCTTCTAGACTTTCACATTCCTATCTCAGCTGCACACAGCTTCTTGGAACTGGCTTTACTGAATGCATTTGGGGCAGTTACTGATCCATTAGCACCCTCTTGCATTCAGCTGTAGCAGATAAGCACTGAGAAACTTATTTTTCTCAATTAAGAAAAGTTGCAGCTCCAGAAACGACTGAGAGGCACCTTGGCCTACCCAGGATGCAGTAACACCAGGACAAAAATGACAGTTGCTATGCCTTCATAGCTAGTATTCATGTGGTTATACTGAGATCCTGAGCCTGAGCCAGGGAAACCTCTCCTGCAGTCACCAGATACCCCTGGCAGAGTTCACAGCCCATTCTAATTCTGAAGATCAACTAGGGGATTCGCTTTCAAAGCTGAAGGGCATGAACAAAAAGGTGAAAGATCCAGGAGCAACATTACTGCAATAGGTAAATGTTTCTACTCTGATCCTGCTTGCCCTCTGCAGAGGGTAGGTAGCTTTAAGTCCAGCACTCTTGATTTTCTGGGGATCTTGAGGGTTTGGGTATTGAGTTTGGGCCAGGAACTGGGAAAGCTCAAATACTGTGCATAATAAAGAGAAAATAATTGAGCATTTCCAGATAGCAATCCATATAGAAAGGAAAGAGGAAAAAAGTAAGAAGAACTAAAGAAAGGAAGTTAGAAGGCAGTGGATGACACTGTTCTCTGTCATGTGAGAAAAATTTCTTATGGAAATTGATGGAGCTTCAAAATTTCTCAACCCAGGTTGAACATGAAAGAATTAGTGTTAACATGTACAGATATGAGAGCCAAAAACAGAGAAGTCAAGGGCCTGGAAAAATCTTGCCTCAAAGTTCAGGAATGTTGAATCTTAGCTGTAAGAAAACTCTTCCTTAATCTGAAAAAAAAAATGATGGACTTGATAAATCGTTGCTGGTATTCTTGAAGCACAGAACAGCTTGATAATTTGTGTACCTCAAAACAAAGGAAAAAAAGAAAACTGTGAGATATTCTACAAGTTTATGTTTAAAACCTTTTCTCTGTCCTTAAAATGCCGCTCATTTACCATTTTGTATGGTTGGTCTTAGATAATAGGAAGTCCATACCGCAAAGAAAAAGCAAGGAAGAGTTGTGATTGGATGCCACTGCTGTCAATCATCTCAACTTGAAACTGGAGTTGCTCATCTTGTTCCTCGGAAGCTCTGAACTTACATTGTTCATGGCTGTGTCACTGAAATCTTTTTGTCTGGTTCTCCTAGCAGGAAGGAGATAAGTCTCTGCTGTTTGAATATTTAAAACAAAACAAAATCTCACTAGCAGAGGCCTGACAATTCAGGATGGGAAATATCTGCTTAGTTGATATTGTCTTGAGTCAAAACTGAAAGGAACTTTGTTGGGGAAAAAGAAATCTCTTTGATTGAGTCTGTCTCAGAGATCCAAAACATTTGTTCACACTTTTAAGAACAGAGCCAACTAATTAATTTAGGACCCAGCAAGAACAGACTCTCCCTTGATAATTTGTCATGAATGCTCTTGGAGAGGCCACGGGCTACAGCCAGAGGAACTCCCCAGACATTTGGGAGAGGCTTGGAGACTTCACATCCTGAGTAAGACTCAGTCAAGCCCATCTAGAAACGTCTGGGAGAAAGGGCCCCAGCTGACATGAGGTTACATGAAGAAGATTAAGGGGACACGAAGGAGAGGCAATCATGGCAAAATGAGAGAAAATGGGGCAAATTGCAATCAATAGCCGGCAAGACAGACAATTGAATGTAAAACAAGAATGTGATAGATAAAGGAGAGTTCCAGAGATAGAAGATAACAAGATTTGGGGAAGGGATTTGAAGGTCAAGGGTAAGCTTTTGACGTGTAGACCGTGTTTCTCCAGGCCTCTGGGCCTTCGGAACATTTGAGTAATTGGGTGCCACGTTCCATCCCAATCCGCTGTCTGTACAGCAGAGCCCTGTGTCCGCTCCTTTTCCTGCAGCCTTGGGCCTCTGAGGCCTCCTGGAAGGTTGTGTTCCGTCTTCCTCAAAGGTGAAAGGAAGTCTGTCTTTCCCTTTCTTCTGATCAAGTTTGTGAGGTATAGACTTGGCAGCAATTGTCATTTTTAGGTCCCCATTCATACCTGGGCACTGAAACTACGGAGTGGGTGAACAGGGGACAATGCACTGGCTGTAATATTCCTCAGCAAGGCTGGGGAGGGGGGCCTCTGGCCTACACATTTCTCTCTGGCTCTGCTGTGAGCCGCAGAGGCCATTATCTATCCAGTTGCTTACACAGTTCTGAAAAGCTTGACCATGTCACATTTTTTGGTCTGAAGCTGGACTTAAGATGGTTAGTGCTCATCCTAAATCCATGCCTCTCCATAGGCACAAGTATGTGTATGTGTGTGTGTGTGCACACACCTCATGATTAACACAAAAGAAAAAGAGTTTCACATTCCATGCACGGTGATTTCTCTGGATCCCCCGGCCCATGCTTTCTGCACATTGTTCTATTTAAGCATCTAGCAGTTTCTTTCCCTTCATCTCTTAGTTCCGGACACCTTTCTTCACCACCTTCCTTCTCCAGAATCTGCTGATGGCTTTGCCTCCTCAGAGTATATTTGATCTTTCCCTCTGGCTCCTCCCCCTGCTGGCCACTCAGAGGAGTGTCCTGTCTAAACCTTGGCCTGAACCCTCTGGTCAGCACTCCTGCTAGGACGCCGAGTCAGACAGATAGGGCCCTCAGAGGGTGTCAGGTCACTGCACAAACTTGGCAAAATTTTGTACTTGGAAGGGTGGTATTACCACCATAAATAGAAAGGGTACTCTCTAAAATTGTTCACAAAATTCCATTAACACAAGGGGAAAAGGGGAAAAAAGGAAAAGAAAGTTCCAGCATGTTGCCAACTACAGAGTGCACAAACTCTACTATCAGTTACTGTGACCCAGCTGAAAAGATGTTTGTCATCTTTTTTAAGTGTCATGCGGAGCCTTTTGAATTTTTCTTTCCAAATAGAAAGTGACATTTCAAAAGCACTTCAGGAACTACCAATAGGTTCGAACCTGCAGACTGCCGAGACCCAGTGACAGAAATGTTTTGTGACAAAGATTCTGTGTAAAGATGACAGAGAAAGGGGGCATGGGGGTGGGTGGTGCAGTTTGACAGAACATTAGAGACACTGCGAATTCAGAAGCACTGTAAAATGGCAGGATTCCTCCACCTCAGAAACTCACCTGTCTGGAGAGGCGGTGTCGTCACCCTGGGGAGGGTTCCACGCAGGAGTCCAGCTGGCCGTTCAGAATCCCAGCTCAGACTTCTGGTCAAGATGGAGACATAGGTAGATGCACTGTGTCTCCTCGCACAACCAAGATAGGGACAACAACAATATAGAAACAAAATAAAAACCAGAACTGACAGAAAATTGAAGTGTATGGAAGTCCAACACCCCAGGATTTAAAAATAGACACGTTCATCCAGACTCGTAGGAGGGGCGGAGTCGGGCCAGGTGAGGGACACTGAGTGGAGAGCTTAGCAACCAGGGCAGCACACAAGTCCGCAGCAGGCAGACCCTGGGAGCACAAGCAGTGGTGGCTGGCGGGCCCTGGCCAGGGGGTGGCGACCGGCAGACCCAGAGAGGCAGCCATTGTGAAGCAAGGCACTGTGTGCAACTCAGGGTCCCAGCACTGGGAAATAGAGCTTTGGGTCACTGACTGAGAAGGAAGGTCCCACGGGGTGCATAGGCCCACCCACACCAAAATTGGTGCCAGAGGGGGCCAGTTGGCTTGCGGAAAGCCGCGGAGGGGTCTGGGGTCCTGCAGAGAGCAGAGCAAGAGCCATTGTTCCCTCTCGGACCCCACCCCCACATATAGCCTCACAACCCAGCAACTGGGGTGCCCCGCCCTGGTGAACTCCTAAGGCCCTGCCTCTCACTACAGGAGCTCCACAAGACCAAACAACAACAACAACAACAAAAAAAAAAACAGCAAAAAGATGGCTCAAACAGAAGAATTGAAAGCCCCAGAACCCATCCTTTTAAGTGACCAAGAGATAGCCAACCTATCAGATGCACAGTTCAAAGCACTGGTGATCAGGATACTCACAGAATTGGTTGATTTTGGTCACAAATTAGATGAAAAAATGCAGGCTACAATAAGTTTAATGAAGAAAGATGCACAGGGAACCAATGATGATGGAATGAAAGATGGGTCTCACATCAATGGAATAGATCAGAAGGAAGAAAAAATATATACAACCAGAAAACAATGAAGAAATAAGAATTCAAAAAATTGAGGAGAGGCTTAGGAACCTCCAGGACATCTTTAAACGTTCCAACATCCGAATTCTAGGAGTACCAGAAGGAGAAGAGGAAGAACAACAAGTGGAAAAGATATTTGAACAAATAATGAA
>CM052540.1:50487858-50525831 GCA_028533065.1 Trachops cirrhosus | reverse complement strand
GAGGGGAGAGGGGAGGGAATTTCAGGGGAGAAGGGAAGGGTTTACAGGAACAAATATAGAGGACACATGGACAAAACTACGGGGCTTGGAAATGGAAGGGAGGTGGGGAGGGATGGGTGGGTGGGCTGGAATGGGAATAAAAGATAGAAACTGTACTGAATAATCTAAAATAAAAAATTAAAAAAAAAAAAAAAAAAGAAAGAAAACCTGGAATCCACCTGGGCTTCTGGGAATTCATGATCTGCGTCTTCTTTATGCCGTTAGAGAAGTTTCTCTGTGTCTTGGGGGCATTAGGCATCAGTTTCTGTATGAAATAGGCATAATAGTAGCATCTACCACAGAGTGCTGATACAAAAATTAAATGAGATCACATGAGAAAAATTCCCAGTTCGAATCTGGCATTTAGTGCTGACACTTTCATCCATCTCCAAAAGTTGGCACTGCCTCCACCTCACTACCCACCCTTGCCATCTCCCCCACCCCCCCCATTCGCCCGTCCTTGCCTTGGCTCAACCAATTCTCTTTCAGTTTGCAAACTCACCCACTCTTCGCAGGCCCTGGGTAGAGGCCCAGATTAAAGTGGACTTTGGCTCTTCAGTTCCCAGCAAAGCTATCCATGGAGACTTGATTGAGTCCTGGCAAGACAAAAGTGTGAGACTTTAACTGCCTGCATCCTTATACCACCCCAGACAGTGTCGTAGTAAAATTGTCGCTTCAGCCCTCCTGCTGCAGGGTTTGTGGCAGCCATTTGCACGGTGAAGTGGGCCCATTTCTTTTTTCCTGTTAAATACCCACAGGCAATAATCCTCATTATGGGCCAATGGCTTGGAAAATGTTATTATTAAATCAAAGCCATTTGCAATAAAGGGAAAAATTCATCTGCGACAATAAACTCTGTTGCTTATAGCTGGGCATTTAAAAAAAAACAAATGGTGGCCAAGGCCCCTCAAGTCTAGCACTTCCAAGCTTACTCCCATGACAGCTCCTCCCGGGTCTTCTGGAGACAGCAGACCCAGGGGGCAAATTCCCAGGTGGGGATCGTTTCTCGTAGGAGATCTGACTCGGGAGCCCTGGCCTGGGAGCACGATGACCTGGCTGTGACTCAGAACATGCTGTTGCCCACCTAGTGTGCTTCTGAAGTTATTAGGAATGTTTCACTTGTATGGGGCTCCCATTTCCTATCATACAGACACTTCGAGTGTGGGCTCTGGAGTCAGACATACCTGGCTGGTGATTCTAGATGTACCAGTTATTGGCGACGTAAGAAACATCCAAACCTGTATGAAATTTTATGAGTTTTTTTGAGCCAAACTGACAACAATTTCTGGGCAAAATCTCAAGGAACTGAGAAATCTCAAGGAACTGAGAAAATGGCAGTTTTACTACTTATTTTATGCATCAGAATCAAAGGGGAAATCTTAAGGCAAGTTACATGACATTCATTGGTGCTAGATTAGGAAGACAGAAGAAAGCAAAGTGGAGAAATCTCTGGGACTGGATAAAAAGTTAAAGTAATAGACAAATACTTCTTTTACATAGGTGGGTATAGGATAGTTAACAATTAACATGATAATAACAACGAGGGGATTTGTGGTCTCTGCTCAGGTGTGCTTTGAAGGGTGGGGAGGGAGAAGGAAATTATTGACTTTCCAAAGGTATGTCATCTGAGATGCACAAAGATAACAGTCAGGCTCAGTTAGGTGAACATTAACTTTTGTTAGGGAAAAATACCGGCCTAGGACGTGACTACCCACTGTGAACTGCTTTTAGTTAGAAACTTTTAATTTCAGACCTGCCTTTGTGGTTACTTTACGTCTCTGAATTTGTAAGTCAGACATGCAGGCCTCCCTGAGTTGTCAGGTTTAGTGCGTGGCCCTTTTTTCATCCGCAACAGCACGGCCAAGCATTCCTCACAGTGAGCAGTGGGGCAGTGAAAATCAGAACACCCAGCTGACATGTGGGGAACATGGGCCAGTTCTTCCACTGAGACCCTCTTGGCGACCTGTCTGTTGTCAGCCTCTGGGATGCTTTCTGTCCACCCCCTTCTCACGTGTCCCAAGGAAACACAGCCATGCAGTGCAGCCTCTTCATCCATGCTCCTTTGGGCGAACCAGCTGCTAACTACTGCGGGGCTTGGTGGCATGGCTCCACGAGTACCCGCTGTGATTTCTTGGTCCTGTCTCTTTTCACTCCTAGTTCCCATTCTCCTCAAAATTTGGCTCTGTTGCCCAGTTTCATTGCTCCCTGTCCTTCTGAATCCCTCTCTCAAGCCTCCCATTGATGAATTAGCCAGTCAGCCCTTTCCTTCCCAATGAAGTGCTTGGTACTAATACTCAAGTTTTAGTACCCCCAGCACCTCCCTGGCCCACCTATCATACCTCAGCCCAGGGTATGGCACCTCTGGGGCTGTTCTTTGCTGTGGGATGGTAACAGGGAATATTGGGTGCCCCCAAAACAGAGAAAATCCCCACCACCACGGCTGGGGGAGGGGGAAGCAGAGGACAGCCATTAAGAGTTACTTGCATATCAGTAACAGTTGTCTAGCTTTGTAGATACATTAAGTAGCTGTGGCCAGCTCTGGGAGCCAGGGAGATGGGTGTGACTCTAACTTGTGATACAGCCAGAGGGGCGTTGGGAGTCACAGCTTTCTTCAGCAGAGGGCAATAGAACCCAGAATGGTTATGTTACAGGATCACACCACTGATGGAAGCTGTGAAGGGAGGCAAAGTCAAAGCTTCTGGTGAGGGACTGAGAGGAGGCTTCTCTCTGCCTCTGACATTTTGATGACTTAATATTATGACAAATAGAATTATGAGCAATCACCTGTAAAATGTGTAAAGACTATGAAGCTTAAAACTGACCCTAAAAATCACTGACATCCACCCTACAAATTCCCTCATTGTACAGAGGAGCTCACTGCAGCCCAGAGAAGTTATTTAATCAGCTTGTTAAAAACAGTTCTGTCAATAAAATAAAATCTTTCAGAACCTAAAATATCATCTCTACATACATAAAACAAAAGGGTTACAACTGTATACTTCATACCTGGTAATCTCAGCGGTTATCAGTTATGAGTTTGGTCTCCAGAGCCCCTTTTACACAGCCTACCATGAAATGGTGCTTTTTAGAGTTGTACAGAGCAGAGATCCTGATTGGATGGAAACTATGCAGCAAGACTGGACAAGCTTCAGGATTTCCACTTTGTCCATACCAGTGGTCTAGGGTCTGATTTTCTAGCTTCCACACAGAAACAGATTCTTGACTTAGAGATACTGGCTCACACTAACTCACTCACATAGGTCTGGAATATATAAATCATAGTGCAATTTATTCCATTTATTATAAGAAACAGAACTGTCAAGATGTTAAAGCAGATTCCTGATTTGGTTAGACGAATTAAGGATAGGGGATAAATCAGATTGAATTAAGATATTTCATGGCCATAAACATTAAAAAGAGTACGATACTCATTCCATAAGTAATTCAAAATAAAACAAGTGTCTTTTTAGCTTGATGTAGTCCCATTTATTTATTTTTCTTTTGTTTCCCCGGCCTGGGGAGATATATCTAATAAAATATTGCTACAAGCTATGTCCAAGATTTTGCTGCCTATGTATTCTTCTATAATTTTTATGATTTGGGGTCTAATATTTAAGTCTTTAATCCATTTTGAATTTATTCTTATGTGTGGTATAAGAAGATGGTCTGGTTTTATTTTTCTGCATGTATCTGTCCAGTCTCCCCAGTGCCAATTATTGAGTAAACTACCTTTGGCTCATTGTATGTGCCTGCTTCCCCTATCAAATATTAATTGACTCTAAAAGTGTAGTATTGTTTCTCGGTTCTCTATTTTGTTCCATTGATCTGTCTGTCTGTTTTTATGCCAATAACATGCTGTTTTGATTACTGTGGCCTTATAGTAGAGTTTGATATTAGGTAGCATTATTCCTCCAACATTTTTCTTCTTTCTCAGGATCGCTATTGCTATGTGGGGCCTTTTGTGGTTCCACATAAATTTTTGAAATATTTATTCTAGTTCTGTGAAATATGTCATAGGAACCTCGATAGGAATTGTGTTGAATCTATAGATTGCTTTGGGTTGTATGGGCATTTTAATGATATCAGTTCTTGCTATGCATGAACACAGTATGTGCTTCCACCTATTTGTATCTTCTTCAATTTCTTTCTTCTGTATCTTATAATTTTCCAAGTACAGGTCTTTTACATCCTTGGTTAAATTTATTCCTAGGTATTTTATTCTTTTTGAAGCAATTTTGAATGGGATTATTTTCTTAATTTCTCTGTTAGTTCATTATTGGCATATAAAATTTCAAATGATTTCTGGATATTAATTTTGTATTCTTCTACTTTGCCAAATTCATTTATCAGTCCTAGTAGTTTCTTAGTGGAATGTTTGAGATTCTATATGTACACTATCAATTCATCTGCATGTAAAGACAGTCTTACTTCTTTCTTTCCAATCTGAGTGCCTTTTATTTCTTCTTCTTGTATAATTGATGTGTCTAGGACTTCCAGTACTATATTGAATAAGAGGAAAACATCAAAAAAATAAAAAGACAACCCATAAAATGAGAGAACATATTCACCAATACATCTGATAAGGGGTTAACATCCAAAATATATAAGAACTTACAAAAGTCAACACCAAAAACACCAAACAACCCAATTAAAAAATAGACAAAAGACCTGAACAGACACTTCTCTAAAGAGGGCACACAGATGGCCAATAGACATATGACAAGATACTCAATGTCACTAATCAACAGAAAAATGAAAATTAAGACCACAATGCGATACCATCTCACACCTGTCAGAATGGCTATCATCAGTAAGGCAACAAAAAACAAGTGCTGGCAAGGATGTGGAGAAAAGGGAACCCTTTTGCACTGTTGATGGGAATGCAGATTGGTGCAGTCACTGTGGAAAGCAGTATGGAGACACCTCAAAAAATTAAAAACGGATCTTGCTTTTGAACTAGCAATCCCACTTCTGGGAACATATCCAAAGAAACCCAAAACACTAATTTGAAAGAACATAAGCACACCTATGTTCATTGCAACATTACTGACAATCACCAAGACATGGAAGCAGCCCAAGTGCCCATCAATAGATGAGTGGATAAAATAATTATGGGACATTTGCACAATGGAATTCTACTTGGCCATAAAAAAGAAGAAAGTTTTACCCTTTATGACAGTATGGATGGACCTGGAGAACATTATACTAAGTGAAATAAACCAGTCAGAGAAACACAAATACCTTATGATTTCATTCATATGTGGAATCTAATGAACAAACTGAACTAACAAGCAAAATAGAGACAGACTCATAGACAGAGAACAGATGACAGCTAGGGTGGGGGGAAGGTAGAGGGTGGAAGGATTGAGCAAGAAGGAAAAAGGTCATGGACATGGACAACACTGTGGCAATTGCAGGGGGGAGGTACGTATGAGGGGACTAAATGGTAATGGGGAAAAATACAATAAAAAATCATTAAAAAATAAAACAAATGCTTTAACTTTTTCCACAAAGATAAAGTTAATACTTTTTTTCTTTTAAATTTCAAATTTATTCCAAAAATCTTTTTCTTGTTGCTACTACAATACTGTGCCTGGATTGACTATTGTATTATCTCATAATAAATAATTCTTGTCCCTGTCTTCCAAAACACACACAGGAATCAATAGAATAAAAGATACATATATATTTGGGTTCAGTAGACAAAGAGAGAAAGAATGGTATATAGTGATCATATCTCTTAACACCCCCATTTGTTTTACAGGCAATCTGTCTAAAGGCATTGATGGCTGATATAGTTACCAGTTTCCTGCTCTACCCCCATTTTAATTGCTTATCCATGGGGAGCTAGAGAGTCAAATGGGTTTTCAGCATCTCGTTCTGTTGAACAAGATGCAGACCAGGGCCATGATACCACTTAACCAGGTTCTACCTCATTCATATAATTAGGAATAAGTAATGCAGACCCCGGCTCGTGAGATCCGCCACATTGTGGATGGGGGAGAGACATTCACACAGACTACTGGGTCCTGTGGAGAAAAAGGGCAAGCATTGCTTTTTCTCTCAAGGGGAGCAAAAGCCGCGGCCCTTACTGTGACAGGCCTTTACTGGGTTTCTCGGCACGTTACATGATGGTCCTCATTTACTATGCACAGGTTCACTTTAGGTGGTTACCTTTTACAGAAAACAAAGGAGCTGATGCTGCTAATCACATCACAGAAGAGAGATATTTGCAAATGCAAAGGGAAAAGTGGTGAACCGCATACTGGGGAGGTTTAGCACAGACTTTAGGAAGGTACCATAAGCACTTGCTGCCTCAATTCAGGGTGAGGGAGTTTTAGCAAAAAGCAAGTCTCCAAGCGACCTAGGTACATTGCAGGCCTGACCCCACGGGAGAACCTATCCGTGGGTGTGGGTCCTGTGCATCTCCGAGTGGGAGCTGGGCCCATGCTGCGCAGAACGGTCTCCTACAAATAAGGCTATTATATACCTCACTAGGGCATTCTACAGTATACCTTATTTTACTTCTTATTTAATTTTGTACTTTGGCGTTTGAAGGACCTAATAAGTAGTAACTCCCCAAGTCCAAATTAAGTGATAAATAAGACATAAGAAAATGATAGATGATCAAAATATCAGTTTTTAGTATTGATAAGGTGATTGGAGGGCATGGCTGTAAATGTGACCAAAGAGCTTCTTTTTCCCATTTTCAGCCTCTTAGTCAAGTCCCAGGGAGAAGCTCACCTGAAGGAAAGTTTGATTCCATAAAACATTACAAGGATGCTTGTCTTGCATCAGTTCAGGTTGTTTAGCAAGTCTTAGCTTCTCCATGGCAACATTTTTAGGAAATATACCTTATCTGCTGATAAATATTCCTTTCCTTTTCCTCACTTTTTTGTGTATAGCTTCTTGTGTGTGTGTATGTTTAAATAACTAGATGATAGAATATGTATAGAATATATAGTATATATGAGTAGATCAGAGATTATTTATATTTATATTATTTATATTTATATTTGTATTATTTATATTTATATTAATTTCAGAACCTGACAAGACCAGTAACTTGCCAGAGGGTAGAAGAATGAAGACAGCTTTTCCAGGCTAGCAGATTTTTAAAACCAAAAGTTCTCAACTCCTCGATTATCACAAAGATAGTCTGATTCTTTGAAAGATGACTTATCTCTGATAGGTCAGAGAGCTCTGACTTCTCTGCTTCTTTCTCTTAAAAGCAAAAACAAAAAAAAATACCAAAACAGGTTAAAGAGTACAGTCTTCTGTCCCACCTCATTCTTCCCAAACTCCATGCCCTCTGGGGATCGAGAAATATAGTTTTGGTCCTCAGCACATTCTGCCCACTGATCAGAAATAATATTTTGGGGACAATTTCTGAAACCTATTTTGGTGGGGGATATTTTTCCCACTGAAATTTCCTTGCAATTATTTCTTCTTGCCCTGACTGGTGTAGCTCAGTGGGTTGGGTGTCATCCCACAAACCAAAAGGTTGTGAGTTTGATTCCCAGTCAGGGCACATGCCTGGGTTAGGGGCCCAGTCCCTGGCTGGGGATAGGCAAGAGGCAACCGATCAATGTTTCTCTTACACATTGATGTTTCTCTCCTACTATCCTCTCTTCCCTCTCTCTAAAAATAAATGACTAAAATCTTTTTTAAAAAATGTTTCTTCTTATTCTTAAGGGGCTTCAGTGCAAAATCAGCTATTTTTGCCTTCATCTGAAAGTATTTTGGAATCTGTCTTCTAATTTTTCCAAAAGTTGGGTTTTTAATATTTTCCATTCTTTTTGCTACTTTTGGATTGTTTCCAACAGAAGAAAGGGAAAATGCTAAAACTGTTTGGCCATTCTTCACTCTTAATATGAGCAAACAGTTGAGGATCACCAGACATTTAAAGGAAGTACCTAACACTAAAGAGAAAGATGAAAAAAGCAAAAAGAAAAATAGAAGTGACCTTGAGGAAACAGAGAAAAAGAGTAGAATAAAATTTTTTTAAATTCCTTACACAGATAAGAGAAAGTGCCACATTTGAAATAATATCAAAATCCTATAGGTAGAAATAACCAGATAACTATAAAGATGGTGAAAATTAAAAATTAATATCAAAAATTAAAAAATTCAAATACAAGATGTTTACTGTAAAAATCTTTCAACTTTGCTATGAAACTGAATATTTTATTTAAAAATATGGGGAAAATTCAACACAAGACCTGAAGTATAAAGTTGAGGAAATTTTCCAAAGGGAGAACAAAGCAAGAAGAAAAAAAGAAGAAAGACAAGAAGGCAGTCCAATGGCTGACTAACAGATATTCTAGAAAGAGAAGCAGGCAAAAGGAAGAGAGAAATTGATCATAAAATGAGACAAGGGAACTGTTACAGAATCAAAAGACATGAACTTCAGATTCTAAGGTTCAGATGGAGACATAACTACTTCAAGACACCCCGTTCCAAGATTTCAGAACCAGTGATAAAGAACCCAGCCTAAAATCTGTGTGAAGAAAAAAAAATCACAGTTTTCATAGAAAGTATTAGAAATTCAAGACAGTATTTCCTCAAGTGCAACATTGGATGCTGGAAGAGAACAGAGCAGTGTCTTCAAAATTCCAAAGGAGAATATTTTTCAATTTAAGATATTCCACTCATACAAATTATACTCAAGTGTAAGGATAAAGTAAAGATATTTTCAAGCAGAGTGTTTTTTGGTTTGTTTGTTTATTTGTTTGTTTTAATGTAGCTCCCATGCACCTTTTGCCAGGAAAGGACTGGAGATGTGTCCAGGAGATCTAAACCAAGGAAGAGGAAGACAAGGGATTAACTTTAAGGGGATCTGACACTAGAGGCAAAGGGATTTCTCAGGACTACAGTGAAAGACAGCTGCCTAATGCCAACCCGGGAGCCAGCAGGAGGCAGAGGGTGTGGCAGGATGTGGGACTGGTAGGTTTTCTGCCTTGCTTGGCCCTCATAGGAATCATTTTATACCCTGCAGGACACTCTGCCAATGACTTAGTGATAGACAGAGAGGCAAACCAATTTCCCATCCAATTCCCTTGCCAAAGGAGTGATTAATTCCAGATAAAACAGAAATTTTACAGGAAACAAAATGCAATCATAATACATATGGCGGTGTGTAAAATAAATCTACATAGTGAAAATAATGTAAACACTGAAATTTGATTTAAAGAAAAAAAGAATCTTTTTGAAACGATCACACCTCATCCTCTATTCTCTATCCCCTCACCTGCTTTTTTCTTCCCACACCTGTTACCTACTGGATAAAGCATCTTGTGTGTCTATATTTGTTTCTTTTTATCTGTCTTTCGTATTGGAACTTAAGTCCTATGAGGATAAGAATCTGGTCTATTTTAGCCACTGTTGTATCTCCACATTGCCTAGAACAGTACTGAGTACATAATATATTTCAGTAATTTCTCCTAAATAAATTAACATAAATTTATGAGTAAAAGTCTGCATGTGCGTGTGTGTATATGAGCTGTCAGAAACATAAATCTTTATTTGCATCATCCTCAACAGATAATGTCTAAAATAAAACAATGGAAAACAGAGCAGTGAACCATGCTATGCAGCAATGGGAAGGTGAACAGCTGAAGAGCTGTAATAGTTCCAAGTGGCTCCCAGGGGAGCAGAAGTGAGAGGACTGGGACAAAGTCTGCCACGTTTTGTTACAGGACTTGTAACTTTATTTGGCACGGAAACACGGCACATGTGCTACTTCAATAAAAACATAAATTTTAATAAAGCAACTAGGGAAGGTCTAACACTCTTTTATCTTTTACACATACCACTGTTTAATATCTGTTTTTTTTTTTTTTTAAGAGAAGAGCCTAATAGGAGATTTTAGATTTGCTTGGTACAGTAGGATTAATTTCTAAGTTCATCAAACCAAATTTCTAACCTGGCTGAGAGCAGCCAACTTCTTGTGAAATGTTTTGTAAAGAAATCTAAACATCCATTTACATTAAATACCTTTGAATTGCTTCTTCATGCCTAGTTAGATTCTTTTGAAAAGTGAGGTAAAGAACAGTGGCAAGACACTGTTTATCTCTGACTCTCAACACCTCCAGTTTTCTGAGGCATGAACTTTAACAAGCCATTTAACTTTCCTGAGCCCTCTTAGTTCCTTTGTTTATAAAATGGGTATAACATGCACCTCATTGGATTACATGGTCTATCAAAAAAAAAAAATCTGTGTGAAGTTCCAGCTCAAGCCAGATATTTGACAAATGCTGGGTTTCTCTCTTCCCTTCTTATTTCCTGGGACTGACTGGTTGAATTAGCTAATCAGGGGGGAAAAATCCACCATGTCAGTGACAGGATTTAAGCTTCTCTAAGTTTATAAAGAATTGGAGGGAAGTTTGTACTTCTTTCCCTATTATTGGATATCTCCATGGGGATGTATGATCCATATATGTCAGTGTCAGGGAAGGAACAGTTTATTCACAGCATTATTATTTATTGTGAAGGCTGTCAGGAGAGAAAGAGGACACTCCTGCCAGCCATCACTCATCTGTGCATTCTTCAGGGCACCTAACATTTCACAAAGCACTCAGTGCCTGTGAACTTGGCTAGTACACTGAGACTGAACGAGTCTCAGTCAATATGAACGAGTGTGGATACCCTGTGATATTCCTGTCCAGGTGTCATTTAGGACAGGAGTAGGTTCACTTCAACTACAAATGTAAGGAGATAGGTTATCAGCACAAATACTGAAATAAGCAGCTTGTTTGCCAAAGAGATTATACAGACTCCTTCTCTGGCCAGACCCTGCATAATGAATTCTCTAATGGACCTGCTAGCCTGTCTACAAAAGGTTAATTTCTTCTTTCATTACAAAACTTTGTGAATGGTCCCCAGGGTTGTTCTCGGTAAAGAAAGAGAGGGTCCTGTTAAGTATTAATGATCACAGTGGCAGGTTTACAATATCACCTCGTCCCTGGGAAAGAAAAGATCACTTCATTGACATTTATCAAAGGAGCTTCCACTGGGGACAAAGAGCACAGCTGTCATTACTTTCCACTATGGGCACAGTGGAAAATGGCAGATTCTCTCCCATCTGCCATTTGCTACAATTTCCTAATCCAGAAACAAATGAAGCTACAAAGACACAACAGGAATAGAGAGGCAGAAAACCAGAATTTTAATTTAAAAATGAATTATTCTAATTCTACCTCTATAATTTAAGAAAAACATTTGCTGATATAATTTGTGATACTTTTCCTTATTTCCCGTATCTTTTTATGAAAAAGCTTCTTTGAAATCCAGGAGAGTTAAATAGTCAATCTCATGTCAGTTTGGCCATTTCAGGCAAATAACAATCAAATTTATTCTACATGGAATATTAGATGAGACATTTTATAAGAATGTGGCAGAATTGAGTGAGGACTACTTGAACCTCCTCCTCAACTCCATTAGAAAAAGAATTTAAAATTTTGAAATTGTAAACATTTTCTTTGGTGATGGCTGTCAATGGCAAGGAGTTTTTCCATTAATTGATGCACGAAGCATTCCTTTGGCCCCTTAAAAGATCATCTTCTAGGTTCACAAAAAGGGAAGTATCATTTGTTCCTCTATGCCCCAGCCTCTGCACACACTCCCTGCTCCCTTCGCCCAGGCTGCCACTAAAGAAGAGTCAGGAGATGGGACTGGTCTTGGGGGAGGCTTCCTCCTCCCACGCCCAGGTGACAGGAGCACTACTCATAGTTCTTTCCACGTCTTCTTTCAGGTTCTTCTGCGCTCACCCCCCAAGCACAGAGGTAAGAAACTTCTGATCACTGTGGGTTACAAACTGCCCTCTCATTTCCTTCACTTTTTGTAGTGAAGGCTTGACTCAGTGAATACCTGAGGTCCTAGAAGGGCACCAGAGTCACTTTAACCCCACTGCAGTCTAAGCTCAGCTACTTTGTCAGCTACACTCTAGTTAGATTACTTGAGGCATAGCATGGCCGGAGAATCATTTTTATAATCTGAGCTGTTGAAAGATCAGGCATGCACATATAAAATGTTCAGCCTAGTGTCTGGCACAAAACAAGCACCAAATAAAAAAAGTATTAACTTCCATATATGATGTGTTTCATAATATTTTCCTGATTCATTTAGCTATGGTTTCACTCTTATAACAAACAAACAAATATCTACTGATCCCTTAAAAAACTAGTACTACACACTTTAAAAATTTTAGAAGACATACAGAAAGTACCTCTCTCTCTCTCTTTCTGTGTGCATATATATGGGGTATGACATGTAATATAATGCTTGGTTTTATAACTGAGACCCAACAATGTATAACCATATGATTAATTTCCAATGTTTCAAATATCCTCTTTGCCAAAACACACTTTTGAGCTGAATATTTTCATGGATCTCCATAAAGAAACCACCAGCAATAGTTATAAACTAAGAAAACAGAAGTAATTGAAGCTAGGAAAGACACTGAAGAATCATAACTTAGACATTTGAAGGGTAGCACTGGTGAGCAGTGCTTGCAGACAGCGGGCAGTGCTAGGAGGCCTTTGCTTTACCCCAAATGAGCCCTGTTCCCTGCACTCTGTAATTCTGTGGTTATCTTAAGTCTATTACCTTAAATAAACAAGTACACTGACAACATTAAAAGCGTTCTATTTCTTAAAATTTTAGCCTAAGATTATTGGTATCCCAGTGCCTATATTGTACTTGTCACTTATTAGGTCTGCAGTCATTAATACAACCATTTAAAACTTAATTTGATTCTTTGAGTATGGGGTGTAGTATGGGGGAAGGTGGGAGGGAAAAGGAGAAAGAACAGCTAAGCACTGACATTAGCTAGTACACCCACCAGGTACCACATTGTTTGCCTCCCCGAGCAGTAGCAGCCAACAGTCCCTCCGTGTTAAGAATGCTTGCAATTCCCAGAACTCCAAGAAAACATACCCCTGTTGTACACAGGCTGTCTTATCTATATTCATTTTATGCACTACCTAGTCTCTAGGACAGTGAGTTTCAACCTTTTTCATCTCACATTACACTTAAAACTACTAACTAAAACTCTATGGCATGTCAAAAAATATATATTGTGCAGATCTGACAAAAACTAGGTATAAATTTGATTCCTTCACACCAGATGGCTATTGCTGTGTTGGCTGTTGTCATTTTTTTACTTGACAATCTAAGGGAAAAGAAGTCAGCGCTCCTGGCTACT
This sequence comes from Trachops cirrhosus, assembly GCA_028533065.1. Lineage (NCBI taxonomy): Eukaryota > Metazoa > Chordata > Mammalia > Chiroptera > Phyllostomidae > Trachops > Trachops cirrhosus. The sequence goes on along the minus strand of CM052540.1, from coordinate 50,512,588 downwards.
ACTGCATGCTTTAAAAGTTCTTGCGGCACATCGGTTGAAAATCACTGCTCTAGGACACGGTAGGTGAGCAGTTTCTTCTAAGTTGTCTGCCGCTTGGACTGTGCCTTCCATCTTCTCTGCCCTTCAGGACTGTTCTCAGTCCTAGAGCGCAACTCAAATGTCGGCTTCTCCACGGTCCCTTTCTTGACCACCTTCACTTCAAATAAAAATTCTAATATTTTCACCAAATATTAGATTTGAGCTGCTACTTATACTTACTCCATTTTATCTTAGTTGTTGTTTGTTTTTATATGTAATCCTCCCTACTTCTTTTGTAGGTATTCTAAACATGATGAGAATTTTGAGTAATGATATAGTTATTATGTTTCCAAAGGACCTCTCTCACTGCTGTGTGGAGAGTAGACTATAGGGATACAAGTATGGGAAAAGTAAGGTAAGTTAAAAGGCTATTGCACTAATGTATGTGAACAGTAATGGTGTCTTTGACTTGAAGGTAGCAGTGGATTGATGAGAAAGGGTTGAATTTTAGATATCAATTGATATCTATCCATAAATATTGCTAGTAGAATCAACAGGTGTTGCTAATGGATTAGATATACAGTGTGAAAGAAAAATAAAAATAAAAAGTGACTCCAAAGTTTTTGACCTAATCAACTGGTTGAATTTTCTAAGATGTAGAAAGAGGAAGTATGGAAAGTAGGGATCAAGAGTTCTTTTCTGGTCATAACTATTAGACTTCTAAGAGGGATGTCAAGAGATTGTTGTATTTATGAGTCAACCCTTTTGAGGAGAAAATTCTGGAGCTAAAAATTTTGGAGTTTTCTGTATGCAGATGGCTTATAGTTGTAATACAAATAAATCATACAATAATTAATAAATAATCATATAAGAGCAAACTCTGTTTTGCGTACTCACAACTGTAAACCTCTTCTTGTCCACATCTATAAATATATCCTATAGGCCTGGATAAGACAGTGTGTCCACAGGGAAGACAAGAAGCCCTAGGGGCTCCAGTGGTTAGACATCAGGGTTTTGAAAAGAAGTAGAAACGGTAACTGAGAAAAAGTGACCAAAGAGGTAGGAGAAAACAGAAAAGTGTGATGAAATGGAAGCCAAATTAACATATTGCTCAAGGAAGAGATAGTGATCCATTAAATGCTTCTGGTTGTTCAAGTATAAAAGGAATGGAAATTGCCCATCAACTGGATTTAGCTATGAGAAGTCATCCACGAACTTGACGTGAACAATTTCTGTAGAGTGATGGAGGCTGGAGTATGACTGGAGTGAGTGAAAGAGAGAATGACCGAGATGAAAGGGCAACCATGAATATGGATGAGTCTATCTGAAAGTTTACTACAAAATGCATCAGAACGGAGCACGTTGCTGATGGAAGTAATTGAAGGGGAGTGGACACAAGATAGAAAGGTAGTTGATTGTTTTTAACATGAGAGAAGTAACAACATATTTATATTTTATTGAAAATACTATGGTAGAAAGAGAAATGTTCCTAATCTGCTTTAGGAGTGATGCTTTTGAGGAGGTGAGAGAAGATGGACATAGAAGACAAGAAGAAGAATTAGCCTTAGATGAAAACATGGAAAGTTTCTTTCTTGTTTGAATCAGTTGGTTGTTTTAACTATTTTAACTAAAATACTGTTCTAAGAAAACACCATTATATATACATCAGGTTATATTCATAGTGGTCATTTATTATGTTTTCCTGCTTTTGAGCATCTTTTGACACTCTAAACTTAGTTCACCTCCTCTTGGTAAAAACTAGGCTACTCATATCCAAGCCTCCACTCCCAGCTAGAGTGCAGTAAAATGATTCACTCCTCCACTCATGAGACTTCAAATGAGAAGTGACCGGCATAATGGGCAGAAACTGTCTCCCAGGATGTGTGGCATCAGTGGTGACTACGCTGATTCAAAGGCTGCACAACTCCTGTAGAAGTTTGTCACTGGAGAGATAGATAACTGTAGTTGCAAGAAAAGTTGAGTTCCTGACAGAGATAAAAACTGGAGCACCTAGAGCTTGATGGAGGTAGGTTTTTTTGTTTTTTTGTTTTTTTTTTATCAGATTCAGTCTGTGAAGTGATTTAGGGTATTGTTTCTGGAAGTTTAGGATTGAACCAGATTCTCTAGCCTCCTGTGAGCCTGAGGCAGCTTCTCATATTTTTTGATGAAGTCCCTTTTTTCCATCATCTGCCAAACTGGGTTTCTGTTGCTTGCAATTAAGAACTCTGCCTAGTACAGGGTTTAAGGCATCTAGCAAAAAGATAAACTGCTAAATAACCTCCTCAGATTACTTTTGGTTGTGGGGTTATTTTGTCGTTTGAACAAATACTCTTTAAGACTAAGGAAGTAGAAGCCTTGCGGAGTGCAAAGGGGTTGTGATGGCTTCCGGTGGGGCCCGTGTGAACGCTGGTAGCTGGGCAAATGAACCTTCGGAAATCGCAGACCACGTGGGAGATTGGCTTTGGGGCCATCTACCCCTTTGCCACCAATAGAAATGGCTTCAAAGGAACTTGATCCTAAACTTGGGGACTTTAAAAACCCACGCTGTACCTTCCAAACCTTCCAAACACAGAGCCTCCAATCTGGGACCATCACGAGACTTGCCCTCATGGCAGCTGCAGTGTGATTCAGATGGGTGCCCTCCCTTCCCTGCCCAATTCCTTTCTCTTCGCTGAGCCTACTCAGAACTCCATTCTCTGGTCAGCAGTCAGGCTTCAGCTAAGGTGTTGTCCTCCTTTTTGTAAAGTTCTGTACACAGTTCCTAAGCTTTTGCACAGCGCGATTTTTGCTCTTGTCTTGAGAAATAACCTGATGGCATTTCAACAGTTATTTAAAATAAAGACTGTACACACACACACACACACACACACACACACAGAACACAATAGACTAAGGAAGTAAACTATGATATTGAGAAATGAATTTTCACCATCGGCAAAAATCTGTTAATTCTCAGAGCATTTGAGGACCATAGCAATAACGTATCTGTGCTACCTCTTTTGTGATAAATGTGAAATCATAACTGCTGAAGAGAAAATCATGATAAATAATCTCACAATGATAAGAGGATTGATGGAGACATTAGGCCAGAATATTTAAAAAGGGTAGTTTCCCAGAATATCTAGGACGTACACCCACAAGCACGTGTGTGCATGCATACGTCGTTGCACACCACGGGCACAGGCGTAGAGTCTGAAAACAAGGATAACATGTAAACAACTACCCCATCCCCTAGCTGTAACCATAGCAACTGAAACTATTCATTTTCTGTCTCAAATAATGTGTGCAAGTCTGTCTCACTAACAGTTCAGAAGGGGACATTGACAAATGATCACTATATTCACCCAGCCATTTTAAATAGGACGGCATTTGGCTGAATTCTAATTTGACCAATGAATATTTAACTGATAATGCTGCCAGATAAGATATTGGCCAAAAGAGAAAGAAGAGAAATGGAGCTGAAGTAGCTATCGTGCAAAAAGACTTTAATGAAGGGCATGAAAGAACGTTGTGAATTCTGGGCTGCAAATCTGTTCTGTGTTGGGAGATGGCAGAGCAGCTGACCCCAGATTTAGAAACGTTAAAGATTCTGTGACCTCTAGAATGTCTATGTCAGGTAGGGTGTTTTTTCCCTCCTTTGTTTAATGCTTTGTATTTTCAGAAGAAAAAAAATGCCTCAAAATGTTTTAACTTCAAAGCCCCAGAAACCAGGTGAAGTACTGGATTACATATCGGAAAGTTCAAAGAATCTGCCCAGGTTTTAGACTTGTCAAACGTTTCCCTTCACAGATAGTTTTGCATCATAATATCCCAGACAAGCTCTTTGATTTATTCTGAACCTACACTGGTCCCAGGAATGTTCAGCACTAAGGCTCAAGCAGATGCAAACTCAGGTTAGATTTTCAAGCGGATTTCATAATAGCAATTAATATGTATTGAGTATTCATTGTTTAGGCCTTCTTCATAGTATACTGGTGCCTTTAATTTTCACAAGAATTCTTTGAGACAGGCACCACTTTTTGTTATATTTTGTAGCGAATGAAACCAAAGTTCAGATACGTTAAATAACATGGCCAAGGTTGCACTGACATTAAGTAAAGGAGGCTCCGGAGCAGACAGACCCGGCAACTTCTCTCTGCACAAACCAGGTGCAGAGCCGCCGTGCTCCACTGCTTGCTGTTTCTCCCATCTTCATCTCCTCTGCCCTATCTTCTCCTTTCCCCTTAGTCAACGGTTTTCATAAACTGCAAAAACATAGAAATTAGAGAAAGAAAAATAGTGAATGAAGTATATAGTCATGCCTAACATATAGTAACCATTCAATAAATTTACGGATGGTAGTTATTTATATGCACACATTTAGTATTTGCAATATTGGACTTGATCGCTCAGCCTCTTGTCTTTGTGTAAGGAAGTTATTTAGTGGTCAAGTTATAACCAGTAGGTCATTCGGAAAACATTAACAGGGAGCGAGATGATATAGTAGAAAATCATAATGGCTAGAGCCATCAAGCTAAGAGAAACCAGGGCCCTTCTAGGGCCTTTCTGTCTCCTGCATATAATAGACACAATGCCTGGGATGGTTTTCTCATGGTCTTACTAAAGTCAGGTTAAATCTCGAGAGAAGGTCAAAAAAGTTAGCTCTAAATAAAAAAACCCTCCAAAATCAAACAGTGTAGATGTTTATTTCTCTTGTCAACAATATGAAACATTATGACAATTTCACTCATTATTATATTTTGATGTGGTTGGAAGGGATTTGCAAGCATCCCAGAGAATATACGATGATTTACGAGAAACTACGTTCAATGATAAATTAAATGAGTGAGCAGGAACCACATCTTTTTGAAAGCAAATTAATAAGTTTCTTTTACTCCAAAAGTATATATTTAATGAGAATGTGGGTGCATTTAAAGAGCCCTGGCCAGTATGGCTCGGTAGGGCATTGTCCTGGAAACTGAAAGGTCACTGGTTTGATTCCCAATCAGGGCACCTTCCTGGGTTGCAGGTTTGGTCCCCAGGTGGGCATTCATGGGACACAACCAATTGATGTTTCTCTCTCACATCACTGTTTCTCACTCTTTTTCTCCCTCCCTTCCCCATTCTCTAAAATTAAAAAAAAAATTTAAAAAATTTAGTATGTTTCATATGGTGGGTAGGTAGGACCCAGGAAGTATGGCCCTGCATCCACCTTTCATAGAGGGATATTCTCAGTGCTGAGCAGATAAGAATTAGGGAATCACCTCACCAGGAATTCCTTTTTCTTGGATAGTTAAAAAGGCAGGCCTAACCATATAATTTTCTTGAAGAAAAGTTAATTTTTTTACATGGTGGGTAGGTAACTACAGATGGTCACATGTCTCATTTTTCCCTCAAAAGGCTAACCTCCCACTATTCATCTTTGCTTAGCCTGGGACGTACTTTAGGTTGGTTAGCTGCCAAATAGATTGATGATTTCTCCACTCCAGAAAATATTTATAAATTGGTTTATAGAATGCTGCTCCCACACATCTTGGCATTCTATAAAGTCACCTCAGTACTAACAGAGGCTACATTAGCACAACAATAACAGGCCAGATTAAAACAGCCCAGAAAGGAATTGTCAGCTAGTTTCAGAGGCAGAGAGTTCTTGAAAGTCAGACTTACTGTGGGGCATTCAGGCAAAATGTTGGTTAGTCTGACCCACCGAAAAGCAATTCATGGGTAACCAAGACTCCGTTATTTCTAAAAGCCGTGATCAAAATGGGGCTTTGTTGCCTTTGGTTATTTACTGCTTTCAACACATGTGGTCTGACCTTGTGTCCCTCAATCTCCTCATGAAACAATTCTCTAACAAATTCCCCAGTGCCCTGGATGCAGACCCACCCACCCTCCATCACCAAGGGCCCTGGGGCCCTGGGGGTCACACATTTCCACTTGCAGATCAGAAGAGGATTGAGCCAGGGGTGTCCCAGGACTAACAAACCTGGTCTTCATAAGGTTTCTAAATGAGGGCAGTGTATAGTTGAACATGGTAGACAGGCCTACAGAGAAGAGAAAGGAGACCAGGAGTTAAAGGTAAGGACCATAAAAGGAATTGTCTAATTAAAAAGGAAAGTGAGAGAAAACAATAGGGTTCTCACAGTGGGTTGAAGGAGCAAGTAAGTTTACCTGACACCTTTGGGTACAACTACTGTGCCCAAATTAGGTATAGATACAATCATGAAAAGTGTTGAAAATTGCCCACCTCCTCAGGTAAAGAGGCCTAATGAATTTAGCATGGATTTTTAGATCGGAAAGATTTGGCTTAGAATTGCAGAATGAACTCTCTGTAAAATGGGGTTAACATTTATTTGCAGGGTGCTGGTAGGAAAAGGGATGTTAATTTAAGCATTGACAAAGTGTCTGGGGCACATTAAGTGTTCAGTAAATGATGGATTGATGTAAATCAGGAGATAAAAGTATGTCAAATATATACATGCCTAAAAAGAAAGAATATCCACTGCAGGAGTTTCCCTGTTCCTTGAAGTCAGTCGTGCTTTCTCATGTTTATGGCTGAGCAAGAGAGAAAGAAATTTTGATTGAGGAGACTTGTTTTACTGAACTAATTCAGCAAACATTTATTATTAAGTGCCTACCATGTGCAAGGCACTATTTCAGGCCTCCCTAGAGTCCCAGGAGGACTAATCTCAAATTAGATCAAGTATATAAACCCCTAATTGACTTAGTGAGACAGTATGATATCACTAACAGCACAGCTGCCATCTTGGAATTACTGACTCAAAAAGCTGTGAAAGTTGGTGGCAGTAAGCATCAGGACTTTAGAGCGACTGCTCTTGGTGCCCACCTACCCCTGCACAGGGCTGAATGTATTTGTTGTGTCATCGTGACGCACTCATGGGGCTGCTGGGAGTCACAAAAACTTCTCTACCAGAGCCCTCTTCTTCCTGCTTAAATAAAAACCATCTTCCCATCTTTCAGTACCTGGCCCTTCTCTGAACAATTACTGCACTTATGTTTCCATCATAATTTAGTGTTTCATTTTATAACATATGTTAATATTTGATACTTGATTAATGTGTAGTCGTCATATCACCCCAAAAGGATTTTCAGCCCCCTGAGGGCAGGTGATCATACCTTATACTTCTTATAGTTTGCATCCTTAGTAACCAAAATAATACGTAGAAAATGAATAATAAGAGCAAATAAAATAGCTCTTGATAGATGGATTAAGATGGATTAGACATGACTCAAGCACCTCTATTTTGAAGTTGAATTTTTAGGTTTCTTTGAGTGATAACTTGCTTAATATCTAACTCTTCAACTGGACTGTAAGATCCATGAAGGCAGGAACCAGTTCTACTTTTGCTCCCTGTTTATAGTGAGTTAAATAGTTTTTTCCCTCAATTCATTTCCACCCAGAACCTCATAATGTGCCCTTACTTGGGAAATAGGTTCTTTGTTGATATATTTAAAGTAAAAAGTGAGATAAAAGCATACTGGATTAGCATGAGTCCGAGATCCACAGTGAATGTCTTTACAAGAGACAGAAAAGGACACACAGACACAGAGCAAAGAAGATGATATGAACACAGAGGCAGGTGAGATTGGAGTGATGCATCTACAAGCCAAAGAACACAAAGGATTGCCAGCAAATCACCAGAAGCTGGGAGAGAGGCATGGAACAGATTTTCCCTCAGAGACTTCAGAAGGAACCAACTCTGCCCTGGCTGGTGTGATTCAGTGGATTTAGCACTGGCCTGCAAACTGAAGGGTCGCCGGTTTAATTCCCAATTAGGGCACATACCGGGTTGTGGGCCAGGTCCCCTGTAGGGGGTGAGCAAGAGGCAACCACACATTGATGTTTCTCTCCCTTTTTCTAAAAATAAATAAATTCAATCTTTCCAAAAAAAAAAAAGAAGGAACCCACCCTGCTGACACCTTGATTTTGAACCTCTGACCTCCTGAACTGTAAAAGAATAAATTTCTGTTGTTTTAAGCCATCCAGTTCATGGTAATTCATTACATCAGCCCCAGGAAATGGCTTAGGTTTGTTAATTATCTCTCTTCCTCTCCATCTTTTCTTAGTGTTTCTCTAAGTATAATCCTGGACTACCTCTTTCAGAAACACCTGGGTGCTTATTAAAAATGCAGGTTCCCAGGACCAGTCCACACGGGTAGTGTCAGATTCTACAGGCTTGGGAGGGTGTTCTGTAACACACTTCGGTGGCAGGTCTTGCACCCATGAAAATTTTTGAACTGGTGTTCTTTTTATTATAATTCTCAAGGCTCTTTGGATTTTATAAAAGACATTTCTCTAGCCCTATGGACAATGCACCTGGTGGTAGATGCTTGCCTCTTTGCAGGAGATGTGAGGCTGACCTCCTCATTAACGCAGCTGGGAATTTCTGAAGCAGAATGCTCCAGCTGTCTGTTCCTTTTTTCCTTGAGGATACACCTGGCCGCTTGGCATGACCGCCAGTCCTGTCTAGAGGTGAGGTTTTCATTTTGGTAGCAGTTTCCTTAAGAAGAGAATCAAAGTCAGAAGGAGACAGATGTAGAACCCTTCCATTCTTAGATTATTTTCTCCAAACGGTAATATCCTCATAGCATTGCACACAAACTTTTGCAGATTTCTAACTTTCAACTTTAGCCACACTTCACCTCTAAAAAAACTTCTCTCCCAAAAGACAGGTGACAGCTTATTACAAAAAGGCTGTTTCGTGATCCATATTCATCATCCATGTATGACTTTCTCATCCAATTTGCTGAGTCCTCAAATCAAAACACATACCAGGTTGCAAGCTCAAACTGGCATCTGCAAATCAAGCCGTGTGCTTTCTACTGCGCGCCTCCCGCCAGGAACTCAGAGACCTGCGGCTGTCATTCGCGTGGGTGTGAACAGCTCTCTGAGCCCTGTGACAGGATCAGCTTACCCTTCCAGGTGTCTTTCTCCATGATTTTTAATCCTGTTGCTCAGAACACCTCCTTCCTGCACACCTGAAAGAACAACCCAAAGTCAAAACAAGAATTGGGGAGGCTAGTTCAGCTCTTTGCACTAAATCTGGGAGGATTTGTGGGCTTGTCAGGAGGGATTTGTTGCAAAATCCAAGTGAATCATGGAGTGGGAGTAACTGTTAAGTCAAAGTCAAAGAGGAGGATGAAAGGGAATTGTTACGGAATACGTAGAAGCACCTTGAACTAGCTGAGCTGTCCTGACTTCAAATAATTACCTGTGTGCTACGTTAAACCTCTGGCTTTAAATAATAAACTACAGTATAAACTCCATTTTATAACACAATAAGCAAGAGACACCAGAGTTTAAAGAGGATTTGATGTAACATTTCTACCACCAGAAAAATAAAGTTTGCCTAACTCCTTCTGTTTTTCTCCTGCAAATCAAACACCATCCATCCTCGTCACACTGCCTTGAAATCTCAAGGTTACCTTTAGCTTGCCCTAATCTTCCCCCAATCATCATGTCTGTCACAATTACTGTCAACTTTTTCTATGAGACGTTGGTCCCATATGTCCCTTTCCTGAGGCTGGCCCAAATGCTCTGGGTTGGCCACATGGCTCTGCTCACTTTTTGACCTTTTGTAACGTTTGTTGCCTGCACCATTCTTTTTGAAAATTTAATCATTTTCTGCTTGTCACTCATCCAGGCTTAAGAACTTGGCGATCTCCTACTCATTGCTTTACTCTTCCTCTTATTCACTCATATTACCAAGGCCTTTCCTCTCTCCTCTTTACCCTCATCACCACTGAGAAGAGAGAAAAATCTAAGATGTTCTAAGTTAAATTACAGTGGACAGACAGTGAGAGAAAGAGACAGGAATAATTAACTAGTTAATATCTGTGCGCCAACTAACAAAACTCACAATCCTGATTGTGAATGTATGTTGGAGCTTTGAATAGACCTCCAAGAGTGCATTGGCCAACCACTAGACACCACAGCATCCCACAAATACGTGAACTTTCAGGACTATTGTCTGTAACCACTCAAAAGTAGTAAATGTTTCTTCCTTACAGATTGTGCGCCTATCACAGAACTGTCCCTGCTTCATGTTTCCCCACCCCCCTTATCTCTAGCCAACATAAATTCTTCAAAACAACTTCCATCCCTCTTCCCCAAAACAAGGTATAAAAGCACCCAACAACTCCAGGACAGCATACAAGTTTATCTTTTCTACGAAACCCCACTGATGGTGGTTTAGGCTTCATGCCCCAGGACCTGGTCCTTCTCTGGCTATCATATCGTTCAATAAACCCTTTCTTCTCAAAAGGCTTTCAGCTCTGGAAGTTGTTTTTTGTTTTACATCACACTTGTCGGAGCCTTTCCACCCAAGTTTCTGCAATAGCTGTCTTGATATTGCCTCAGAGAAAGGGAAAAGTCCTACCATGGGTTTAATTTCGTATTCCTTTCTTTTTTAAAAGGTGCAATATTTTAAATAATTTTACCTGCTAGTAATAAAAGTATACTATTTATTGAGCACCAAACAGTTCCATACACTTGGTTAATGCAACATAGAAATCAACTCAGCAGATCTGATGTTGAGACAGAAACCTGCATTTTTAGCAAGCACCCCAGGGGGTCACTCATCTGGACAGACTGCTCTATACTGTGGGCAACTCTGAAATATGTGTGTTTATCTATCTGATAGGGTCAAGGAATTGTGGGGTGTGGTTTTTTTCATTTTTATGATGTTCTGACTCAGCTATTTGTTCTAATATGAAAATATTTTATTCTTTTGCTTTTAAAACTTCTGGCTCTACATCCCAGCATTGTTTTTTCAATATTCCTTCCTCCTCAAGCACCATCATTAAAGAATGGGAGTTAGATCCTCTGGTCACTTTGCAATAAGCAAGGGAGTGGACTGTGGCCTCAAGGACACAATGGCAAGATTTATAATCCTACTGTTTTCAGACTGGAAAAGCTTTTAGAGATCATATGGTCTTAGAATTTTAGAGTTAGAAGGGATGTTATTCATCAAAACTTCTCATTTTAGAGAAGTTAGACAAAAGTAATAGATGATGCCAATATGATGGGCAGCCAAGGGAAGGGCAATAGTGGTACTAAGCTGTCCACAGGTGCTAACAGGACAAGAAAGGGTAGTTTGCCTGGCAAGGATTAAAGTGTAAAAATGTGACTTGCTTTGTCCAGTGGAATGTGAACTGAAGAATTTATGTCACTTTTGGTTAGAAGCTTTAATTACCATGTGTGATTCTCCATGTCCTCCTTTCCTGGGTCAACAATCTTGGAAAGGTGAGACCGAAGGGAACCTCTGTTAACTTGTGCCCCTGAGAGACAAGGATGAACAGATGCCTCCTAGTGGTATATTTAAACCACTGGAGTTAGGAGGTTGTCCCCATAACAAAATTCTGGCCTATCCTGACTAATATACCATTCTTCTGCTGTTTTTGTTGTTGTTCTTTGTTTGTTTGTTTGTTTCTTTGTTTTAAGCTGGGCCAGTTCATTGACAGTTATGATGATGACAGCAATAACTAATATTTATCAAGAGTTTACCATGGTCTCAGCACTATGTTAAGCTTTATACATTTTATGCCATTTAAACTTTGTGAGAAGATTATGAGAAACATGCTAATTATGAGCCTCATTTCATAGATATGAAATATCTATGGAAGAATATCTAATATCATAGGAAGACTAAGGCACAGAATGCTTAAATTAAAATTCCAAGAGCACAACAGATTTAAGCTTTAGAGCAGGCTCAAATTCAGGCATTCTGATTCTAGAACTAGCCTTTTTACCCCTTCAACTGCTTCAGCTAGTCCAGAAGTCAAAAATGCTAATTGCCCAAAGTATATTCTACAAAATACTAGCTTTTTAGAATATAAGCTGACTTTACATGAGAAATGAATTCAAATCTTTTTTTAAATAGGTTTATGAAACACTGAGTTAAGCAAAATAAAGCAGATTTTTAAAGTCTTAGAACTTCTTGATGTCTTTGGGATCTGCTTGATCCTTTAAAATTTCTGTCTGGACTTGTTTTCATTCTCATTTTTCTGAGCCCAGCTTTCTTGTTACACATCTACACACCTTTTATAGCCCTATAAGGAGTAGTAATCTTCTCTATTCCCCTGCTATAGCTTTGAACCTCAACATTTTTATATTATTTTTTATTTTGCTGCTTCCTTGAATCTGGGCATTTCCTATTTTGGAATGAGAATTCTTGAGGAGACCCTTCTGGCTCACAATTTCCAGGTCCCTATGTTTATTACTCAGCATCACTCGTGTGTGTATGTGTGTGTGTGTGTGTGTGTGTGTGTGTGTGTGTGTGATATAATGCATTAAGAATTTTTCCTGATTATCTTTCCAATTATTTTCCTTTATGTATTGCCAGAGCATCTCTCATTGCTATTTTTTCCATTGAGATCATTCAAACTTTCCAAGCTTTTAGCACTTCCTCCTACATATTCCATTTGAAACTCTCTGAAGTGTATCCAGATAGTCTTTATTCAGATATGGTTTTCCCTATTTTCATGAGTTATGGATGATTTAAAAATTTGATAATGGCAATAAGAATTTTAGGAATATACTTTTTATAGGCTGGAGTAACTTTTCAGTAATAAAGACTAAAGATTTCTTTAATCTCTAGAAGTCAATATTTTTAGAAAGAGCAGTCTTGCCTATAGTGATATATCAAGGGGCTTTGGGATGGTCCAAGAGGAAGATATAACTTTTAAAGAACTTGGATATAGGACTAAGAGAACAAGAAAGAATCTGACTTTCAAAAAACCCTCAGTGGAGACACAAGATGGCAGACCAGTAAATGGAAGCTACACTAACCTCCTCCAGTACCAAACTGGAATTACAACAAAATTAGAGAAAAATCATCCTGAATAACCAACTGAACACTGGCTGGAGAGAAGCCTTATAACTATGGACAGACAGAAGAAGCCATGTCACCACAATGAGACTGGCAGGGAGTGTGAAGAAGACATCTGACTGGGTTCCCACAGGTAGCAGCTGAAGTGCTGGAGGGATATTTCAGCAGCCAGGATGCTACCCCTGAGCAGTGTGGAGTCTAAACCCCAAGCTGTGCTCCCCAGCCTACAACACCAGAACTAGGAAAGAAACCCAAATAACATATGCCAAGAAAAGCAGCAGGGTTTCTGTCCACCAGGGAGAGATGGCTGGAGATGCAGAGAGCCTCTTAAAGGGCCAATGCACAAAATTTGCAGCCACTTCTCCTGGGCTCTGGCAGAGGTATGGCAGAGTGGACTAGAGATGTGTGAGGATAGTCTGGGACTGGTGGCTCTGGGGAGAGAACTGAAGGAATAGCCACCAGGCTCTCTGTGCTGAGTCATTCCCCATACTGCAAAGGCCATCTTTCTCAGGCAGAGCGCTCCCCTCCAAGTGGCATCAGCCTGATGGGAAGCAATAGCCCTGCATGCAGGAATTACTCTGCCCCGTCCTGGGGTACTTCAGCCCTGCTGCTGAGGAGTACACCAGAAGACTTTCACTCTGTAAGCCTAACAGAAAACCTGCAGGCAGAGGCAGATCTCTTGGAGCTCTGAGACTATAGTGACACTCCCCCAGGGCCCAGTGCTGGTAAAAGCTGACCTTGGTGTGCAATCTTGTTCTGTCTGCACACACCCAGGCTCAGCAGAGGGAGCACAAGCTGTGAATTGCTGATAGCTCCAAATAGGTTGCCCTGGGCCGGTCACAGGCAGGGTTTGACTTAGGCATGTACCAGAGTCTTGCAGATCTACCTAACACATATAAACAAACACAAAGAGGCAGCCAACATGGGAAGAAAAAGAAACAGACCCCAAATGAAAGCACAAGAGAATTCTCCATAAGTACTAGATGAAATGGAGGCAAGCAATTATTCATATACTTTACAATAATGATTATAAGGATACTCAACAGCATAAAAGAAGACATAGAAACGATAAAAAGGGCCATTCAGAAATAAGGAATGCAATATCTGAAATAAATAATACCCTGGAAGGAATAAACAGTAGGTTAGATGAAGCAGATGATCAAATCAGTGATTTGGAAGACAGGATAGAACAAAAAACACCCAAGTAGAGCAACAAAAAGAAAAAAGAATTTTAAAAAATGAGGATTGCGTAAACCTTTAGGACAACATAAAGCATAACCACATTTGCATCGTGGGACTACCAGAAGGAGAAGAGAGTGAGAAAGGGATCAAGAAACTATTTGAAGAAATAATGGTGGAAAACTTCCCTAATCTGGTGAAGGGAAAAAGACATAAAAGTCCAGAAGCTCAGGGAGTCACAAACAAGTTGGACCCAAAGACACATCATAATTAAAATGGCAAGGCTTAAACATAAGGAGAGAACCCTAAAAGCCACAAGAGAAAAGCAGGTAGTTCCATACAAGAGAGCACTAAAAAACCTATAATCTGATTTCTCAACAGAAACATTTTAGGCCTGAAGGGATTGGTGTGAAGTGTTCAAAGTGATGAAAATCAAGGACCTACAACCAAAGCTACTTTACCCAGCAATACTATCATTTGAAACGGAGGGAGAAATAAGGACCTCCCAACAAAAATAAAAAAAGCTAAAGGAGTTCATTAACACCAAAACAGTAATGCAACAAATGTTAAAGGACTTGCTTTAAGAAGAAGAGGAAGAGGAAGTGGAAGTGGAAGTGGAAGTGGAAGAAGAAGTAGAAGAAGAAGAAGAAGAAGAAGAAGAAGAAGAAGAAGAAGAAGAAGAAGAAGAAGAAGAAGGAGGAGGAGGAGGAGGAGGAGGAGGAGGAGGAGGAGGAGGAGGAGGAGGAGGAGGAGGAGGAAAAGAGAAAGGAAAGAGAAAGGAAAAAAAAAGGAAAATAACAATAAAATGCCACTAAATACATATCTATCAATAATCACCTTAATTGTGAATGGCTTAAACGCCCTAACCAAAAGACACAGGGTAGCTGAATTGATAAGAAACTAAGACTCGCCCTGGCTGCTGTGGCTCAGTGGATTGAGTGCCAACCTGTGAACCACAGGGTCGCCTGTTTGATTCCCAGTTGGGGCACATGCCTGGGTTGTGGGCCAGGTCCCCAGCAGGGGGTGTGTGAGAAGCAACCACACATTAATATTTCCCTTCCTTGCTTTCTCCCTCCCCTTCCCTCTCTATAAAAATAAATAAATAAAATATTTTTTTAAAAAAGAAAGAAAATAAGACCCATACATACGCTGCCTCCAAGAGACCCATCTCCAATCAAAAGATACACACAGACAAAAGCAAGAGATGAAAAAAGTTATTTCACGCAAATGGAAAGGAAAATAATGTTGGGGTAGAAATACTTATATCCTATAAAATAGACTTTAAAACCAAGGCTATATAGTAAAACACAAAGAAGGACACTACATAATGATAACAGGAACAATATGAAAAAAGAATATAAACCTAGTAAACATTTACACACTCAACATAGGAGCATCTAAATATGTAAGGCAAATCTTGATGGACATAAAGGGAGAGATTGACAAAAAAATAGTCATAATCAGGGATTTTAACACCCCTTTGGTTTCAATGGCTAGATCTTCCAGATAGAAAATCAACAAGGAGACAATGACCTTAAATGATGTAATAGATCAAATGGATTTAATTGATATCTTCAGAGCATTTCACCCCAAAACACCAGACTATACATAGTTTTCAAGTGCACATGGAATGTTTTCTAGGATAGGTCACATGTTAGGACACAAAACAAGTCTCAATAACCTTAAGAAGATTGAAATCATATCAAGCATCTTCTCTAACCACAATGCTATGAAACTAGAAATCAATCACAAGAAGAACACTGAAAAACACACCAAGACATGGAAGGTGAATAACATGTTTTTATATAATTAATGGGTCAACAAAAAGATCAATGAAGAAAAAAATACCTTGAAACAAATGAAAATGAGAACATTACAATCCAAAAACTTGGGACACTGGGAAAGCAATCTGAAGAGAGAAATTCATAGCATTGAAGGCCTTTCTCAAAAAAACAAGAAAAAGCTCAAATAAACTACTTATTTCACACTTAAAGCAACTTGAAAAAGAACAACAAAGACCAAAGTGAGTAGAAGGAAGGATATAATAAAGGTCAGGGTAGAAATAAGTGAAATAGAGTCTAACAAAAAGATACAAAAGATCAATGAGTCCAAGAGCTTGTTCTTTGAAAAAGTAAACAAGATTGACAAACCTTTAACCAGACTCATCAAGAAGAAAGAGAAAGGACCTAAATAAATAGAATCAAAATCAAAAGAGGATAAATTAACAACTGACACACAAAAAAAATACAAAGGATTGTAAGAAAATATTATGAACAACTATATGCCAACAAACTGGACAACCTGGATGAAATGGATAAATTCCTAGAAACATAAAATCTTCCAAAACTAAATGATGAAGAATCAGAGAATCTGAATAGATAGGTTACACCTAGTGAAATTGAAGCAGTAATCAAAAACCTCCCAACAAACAAAAGTCATGGACCAGATGGCTTTGCTGGTGAATTTTACCAAACATTCCAAGAACTAACACCTCTCCTTCTCAAACTGTTTCATAAAATGCAAGAGGAGGGAAGGCTGCCAAGCTCATTTTAATGGCCACCATTATCATAATTCTAAAACCAGATAAAGACATTACAAAGAAAGAAAATTATAGGCCAATATCCCTGACGAATATAAATGCTCAAACCCTCAACAAAAATATTATCAAACCGAACATAGTAATCCATCAAAACACCATACACTGTTTCAAGTGGGATTTATTCCAGGAACACAAGGTTGGTACAACCTTCACAAGTCCATGTGATTCAGCACATAAACAAAATGAAGGATAAAAGCCATGTGATCATATCAACAGATGCAAAAAATGCTTTTGATAAAATCAAGCAGCCATTTATTTTAAAAACTCTCAGCAAAGTGGGAATAGAAGGGAACATACCTAAACATAAAAAAGGCCATATATGACAAACCCACTGCCAGCATTGTACCTGATGGGCAAAAACTACAAGTTGATCCCCTTATAATTGGGAAAAAGACAGGGATATCTGCTTTCACCTTTCTTATTCAACATAATACTAGAAGTCCTAGTCAGAGCAATCAGACAAGAAGAAAAAATAAAATGCATCTAAATTGGAAAGGAAGAAGTAAAACTGTCTTTATATGAAGATGGTGTGGTACTATACATAGAGAACCCCAAAGATTCCACCAAGAAACTACCAGTACTGATAAATGAATTCATCAAAGTAGCAGGATACAAATTAATATCCAAAAATCAGTTGCATTTTCATATGACAATATTGAATTATCAGAGAGGAAAATTAAGATAACAATTCCATTCATAATTACTTCAGAAAGAATAAAATACATAGGAATAAATTTAACCAAGGATGTAAAAGACCTTTGCTCAGATAATTGTAAGACACCAAAGAAAGAAACTGAAGAAGATACAAATAAGTAGAAGCATATACCATATTCATGTACTGGAAGAATTAACATCATTAAAATATCCAAAATACCCAAAAGCAATCTATAGATTCAATGTAATTCCTATAACATACCAATGATAATTTCACAGAACTAGAACAAATATTTCAAAAATTTATATGGAACCACAAAAGACCCTGATTAGCAACTGTGAATTTGAGAAAGAACGAAGTTGGAGGAATAATGCTATCTAATATCAAACTATACTATAAGGCCATGGTAATCAAAACAGCATGGTACTGGCATAAAAACAGACACATAGATCAATGGAACAGAACAGAGACCCCAGAAACAAACCCAAACCTTTACAGTCGATTAATATTCAACAGAGGAAGCAAAGCACATGCAATGGGCCAAAGATAGTTTATCCAATAAACAGTGTTGGGGAAAATTGGACAGATACATGCAAAAATATGAAACTAGACCAACTCCTTATACCACACACAATAATAAATTCAAAACAGATTAAAAACTTAAATGTTAGACCCAAAACCATAAACACTATAAAAGAAAACATAGGCAGCAAAATCTCAGACATAGCTCGTAGCAGTATTTTATCACATATATCTCCCCAGGCAAGGGAAACAAATTTTAAAAAATTTAAAAATGGGAATACATCAACTAATAATTTTTGCACAACAAAGGAAAACATTAACAAAATTAAAACAAAACTCAAATAAAGAAAGAACATATCTGATAAGGGGTTCATATCCAAAATTTATAAAGAACTTATACAACTCAACACCAACCCCCCCCCAAAACACTCAATTAAAAAATGGGCAAAGGACCTGAATAGATACTTCTCCAAAGAGGACATATAGATGGACAATAGACTTATGAAATCATGCTCAATGTCACTAATCATCAGAGAAATGCAAATTAAAACCACAATGAGATATCATCTTACACCTGTCAGAATGGCTACCATCAGTAAATCAACAAACAAGTGCTGGCGAGGATGTGGAGAAAGGGGAACCCTTCTGGGAATGCAGATTGATGCAGCAGCCACTGTGGAAAGCAATATGGAGATACCTCAAAAAAATAAAAATGGATTGCCTTTTTGACCCAGTGATCTCACTTCTGGGAATATATCTGAAGGAAGCCAAAACACTAATTCGAAAGAACATAAGCACCCCTATGTTCCTTGTGGCATTATTTATAATCGCCAAAATATAAAAGCAGTCCCACTGTCCATCAGTAGATGAGTGAATAAAACAACTATGGGACATTTACACGATGGAATACTACTTGGCTGAAAAAAAGAAGAAAGTTTTACCTTTTGTGACTGTATGGATGGACATGGAGAACATTATGCTAAGTAAAATGAGCTAGTCAGAGAAAGAAGTATCTCATGATTTCATTCATATGTGGAATCTAATGAACAAACTGAACTAACAAGCAAAATAGAGACAGACTTATAGTTGGAGAGCAGGATGACAGCTAAGGAGGGGGAGGTGAGGGAGTGGAGGGATTGAGTAAAAAGAAAAAAGGACTACGGATGTGGACAACAGTGTGGCAATTGCATGGGAGAGGGCACTATATGGGGACTAATTGTAATAGAAAAAAATACACTAAAAAACATTAAAAATAAAACCCTTAGCAAGGTCTTGGATCTGTATGACAATTCTAGTTTTTATATCACTTTGAGGATTTCGTGAATGGTATCAAAATTTTCTCCATAAAACCACTCTTACCTTCATCCATGACAAATATCACTCCTCCCTGACTTCTAACGTCCACCCACCTGTCTCTTAGGTGATGGCCTGATAAAGGAGGTAGGACTGTGTAAATTGTGCTACAAATTAATTTAAATATCATCAGTGCATTGTTCTCCTGGACAGTAAAATGAGGCCAATCTACACCTCTCTATACTGAAGGGGACTAAAAATCTTTGCTCTTTTCAACCTGTGTCTGCCAGTCAACATATTTACAGCCACATTGAGGAATATGAAAAAGCCAAGTCAGTGTTTGAGGGCTATCTGATTCTTAAGGCAAAAACCATGTAATTTGGCAAAACCATGTAAATAATATGCATCTTTATAATTCTAAACTAAATACTCAACAAATTTGAAATATTAAAAAAGATCCTGTTCTCCCCATTCCCACTGAAATTTTATTTCATATAAATGTCACCAAAAGAGAATGTATCTGGGTTAAATGTAAACATCACCATACTTTCCTAATGTTGCAGTTTGAAGTAGACATTTTTCTTTTTTCTTTTCTTTTCATTGAAAATCACTGATCATTCAGAGCTAGTTATAGAGAGCAAAATATCTGTGTGATTGCATGGTTTCGATTACCGTCATCATAATGCTATGCACAAAGGCTGATTACCTTCTATTTTGCACTTCTTGTTAAAACTGGGTTAATAAGAGACTTCACAAGAATATTCTCCTCCTCACATGAAATTTTTCATAGAAATATAATAGGATAATTAAAATTGTTTTATTGTTAAAGAAAGAATTAACTTATTGTACTTTCTGCTGGTTGACAATATGTCATTATTAGTTTAGTTATTGATTAAAACACATGCTTTTTATGAAGCCAATTTTTTTTATTTTTAAAAAAGATTTTATTCATTTATTTTTAGAGAAAGGGAAAGGGAGGGAGAGAAACATCAATGTGTGGTTGCTGCTCACATGCCCCTCACTGGGGACCTGGCCTCCAACCCAGGCATTTGCCCTAAATGTGAGTTGAACCTGTTAACCTTTGGTTCATAGGCCAGCACTCAATCCATTGAGCTACACAGCCAGGGCACACATTTTGTTTTCTTGTACATGTCTAATGCTGGTTTCAGTAAGACTTAAGTTCAATAATTTAGAGCAACATTCACCTTAAGATTGATTGGCTTAAAGCTATCATTTCCTATCTATATGTCCTATCAATGATAATAAATTAGAACTTTTTATTTCAAGTCTAGCTTTGTAAGGAACATAAGTCATTTAGGGTAGCTTCTTTTGGGGGGGAATTAGTGACATCCTTATTAAAAATATATTATGATTTTCTTTTTTATAAGCATTCAATAGGCAGGAGAATGGAGTGAGGAGCAAGTAACATAGTATAAGTAATACATTTCTTGGTAGACAAGCTGTGAAGCAAGTGGTAAATGGAGGAGTGGGCAGTGGAATTAGAAGTGGATGTTTTATTTCTAATCTTAAATTGATTAAGTTCCTTCCTTTAGCCACGGCACAATCTCTCTGCTAAATGAGTGAGTAAGCCTGGTTGCTATGAAAACTCCCAAGCTCTGTAACACTGTCAACAGTAGCAAGACTCCGAGAATGAGAAAATCCAGAAATGGAAGAAAGAAAAGAGGACATCTCTATGTTTAATCACTCTTTCATAATATATAAGCAAAATCATTATACACTATTGACTTTGAAGTATATGCTTTAACTACTTGCTACTGAGAAGTGATGTGAAGTAATTGAGAGTTAACAAAAGGAACAAGAAGTCTGTATTCCTTTTGAAAATATTCCCAATTGTGATTTGACTTGTGGAATTAGTGTTACAATTGAAAGCAAATAAAATCTTTGGGGAGTTAAAAAAGTTTGGAGGTTATAAGGGGATCAATATGATCTGTTGTCTTAGTTCCAATCACTGTAGCAAATACCATAGACTGGTTGGTTTAGACAACAAACATTTATTTATCACAGTTTTGGAGGCTGGGAGTGGAAGGTTGAGATGTCAGCAGACTTGGTGTTTTGTGAGAGCCCTGTTCCTGGTTTGCAGATGGCTGGCCCCCTTCTTGCTGTATTCTCACTTGGAAAGAGCAAGGGCTCTGGTCTCCTCCTCTTCCTCTGAAGTCACTAATCTCATCCTCATAACCTCTTCTGAAACTATTAACCTACCACCTACAAATACCATCACATTGGTATTTTAACATAAATACCAATTTACCAGTTTGAGTTTTTAACATATGAATTGGGGTAGGAATATTCTTCATACAGACATTCAGTTCATAGCATGTTAATTCTGCTTCTCTGTTATCCATGGAATGATACCTACGTGATGCAGATACCGGCCTGCAGTGTCCACGTCATTATGGACGAAATGAGACATTTACACGGACTACTGAGTCCAGTGGAGAAAAAGGGACAGCATGGCTTTTCTCTCAAGGGGAGCAAAAGCCTTGGCCCTTGCCATGACCAGCCTTTATTGGGTTTCTTGGCACATTACATTATGGTCCTCATTTACTATACACAGGTTCCCTTTAGGTGGTTACCTTTTACAGAAAACAAAGGAGTTGATGCTACTAATCACATCACAGAAGAGGGATATTTGCAAATGAAAAGGCAAAGGTGGTTGAACTGGTTCCACTCATCCTTGGAAGGTTTAGCATGGATTTTAGGAAGTTACTTTGCAATAAATGTCCTCAATTCAGGGTGAGGGAGTATTTTAGCAAGAGCAAGACTCAAAGTGGCCTAGGTACATTGCAGGCCTGATTCCCCATGGGAGAACCTATCTGTAGGCGTGGGTCCTGTGCATCTCCGAGTGGGAACTGGGCCCACGCCAGGCAGAATGGTCTCCTACACCTACAGGCTTACTACAAAAGCAGTCTTAGGTGCATACTAGAGTGATATAGGCTACAATCTGCATCCCTATTTTACCTTTCTGGGAGGAAAGACACCTTGAACTTTTATGATATTCTAAACCAGGCTGGGAAGAAGCAGGGGGAACAAGAGTGACGTATTTTTGAAATAATGAATGAAGGAAGTATTTAATTTATAAAGGCAGGTAGTAGTTTTTCACTATTATATTCATTTAATGTGTCAATAGACTTATAAATATATTTTCCTATTCACTGTATCAATCTCATTGCATTACTCGATCCTAATGATATAATCTGAAACACTAAATAAGCTTTACATTTAAATGTTCATGGTAATATTATTTATAATAGTAAAACCCTGAAATGGCATAAATATATAACCATAGGTAAGTGGATGTGTTAAGAATTGCACATATTTGATGAAATGTTATACATAGTCATAACACAAATCTCAGTATTAAAAATAGGGAAAACATCACAAAATAACATTATGTGAAAACAACAGATTTGCAAAGTTGTACAGTTAGCACCATCATCACTGTGTATTGCAAACCCTGGCAGAGAAAAGCAATGGAAGGGCATGCTGGCAGGGGTCATGTTTGGGAGGTGGGATGACACTGGATTAGATTTTACAACTACTGTTTTTTTTTCTAGTTTTCTGTCTTTCCCCATATTCTATAACAACATTAATGTCAATTAAGTCAAAAAACATAAACCTTGCATTTAGACTTTTATTTGAATTTCTCCAGTTCTCAGGTAGCTAAGGAAGCCAATTTGGAACTCAAGCGTCTCAGCACAGGCTGCCTCCCAGCATCCAATCCTCCCTAACATCCTCCTTAAGCAGCTTAGCCCAAAGGCTAGCTCTGCCAGCTCTCGCCCCACCCTCAGCCTTTGTGCTCAGCAGTGCCTGCCTTCCCTTCATCTGGGAGCTGGAGAGGAGCAGAATCACATTAGAATTCCTTCTCCCTGAGTCCATGCCCTCCTCCCCAGAGTCCTGGAGTGCCTTTCTCCTCTCCTTCCTTGATTTCCCTTCTGAATCTTCTCTGCATTCTCATTCCAAGCCCAGATGGCTGATTTTCTGAAGCATTCACATTTCTCTCTGCTGACTTATAACTGTTTAAACCCCATCACCCACACCTCCCTGGTAACCAGGTTTCTGCCACAGCAGGCTGCCTGGTGGGATTTGGCAAGTGTGGGGAGGGTGGGGAAAGAGAAACTGTCAAAAGGGAAACTGGCCAGTATGCTAGTCAGCTTTACTTCATTCATTTGGAACACTTGGAAAGTGCACAGAGCGCTTAATGAGGACCCATTAAAGCAAAAGCTGGTTGTTTAAAGAGCCATCAGTTGTGTTAAGCCTGGTTCAGCAATTCAGAATTTGAAAAGTAGAGTTTCAGTTTTTGCCTAAAAAATAGATATTACTCATGTCAAAATAACCTATAGATAAAAGACATTCATTTCTCATGGACTTAGGTAGGGCTGTAGCTGGTAATTTGCTTTGACTACTGGAGAACGTGAAAACTGTGGAAAGAAACATCAAGTCCTTCAGAACAGATGAGAACAAAAAGTGTGCATTGTGCCTTTGGGTTGGTTTCAGAATATTCAAACATATAATGAACCTGTTCTGGATAACTCACTATTCCAGGAATGGTGAATCAGAAATGTGGACAAATACAGAGTCTAGGTCCTCAAGGAGATTATAAAATAACAGAGAAAAATATATGTGGCAAATAAAACAAAATAATTCCATTAAAATCATATAATAATGTATATCAAATATTTTCCACAAAGCTTGGTATAGACTAGTGGCTCAGTAATTTCCCTTTCCCCTCATCACTGTGTGTCCCAAACGGAATATCACTTAAGATGCATTTAGCTTCAGTTAAATAGTTCTAGCACTAAGGACAGTTCACTATCTCTTATAACAAGAAGTCTGAAGGGAAAGAAGTTCTCTATATGGTGGATCAGTCAGTGGCCAGATGGGAAAATTAAATTCCTGTAGATTTTTCAAAGAGAGTGACTTTAATACAAGGAACTGGTCACCAAGGTATGGGAAGGGCTAGAGAAGCAAAGGCGTGACCTCCTGAGTGTTCTCGCAGATAAGGCTGCTGCAGCGTCTCTGCCGCTGATCTACGCCAGAAGCCAGGATGCTGCCACAGCCCCCAGCCACCTGCAGATGCCTGCTGTTGCTGGTATAGGAGACAACAGTTGCCTGCAGTCTCCCACTGCTCTGTATACTAGAGCCAGGAACAGGAAGAATAACTATGTCTCCTTCCTTCCCTCCATCCAGTCTTGTGTGAGTTCCCTGCCATTGACAGAGACTACCAGAAACCAGCCAGCCAGTGAGTGTGGGAAATGCTGAGAGATCTTGTCCCCTAGCTATGGAGAGAAGAGCACAGAAAGATTGGACTGGGGCTAAATAGCTACAGAAAGTATCTGGTGGAGTGGATAATTCAGCAGTTCAATCACATCAGGAAGGACAATTGTCCTTTTGTCTTTCCTCTCTGCCATCTTCAGTGACTCAAAGTTTTTCCCTTAGGCCGAATTCCTTGAGCATTTCTTTTTTTTTTAATTTATTTTTTTAAATATATTTTATTGATTATGCTATTACAGTTGTCCCATTATCCCCCCTTCACTCCCCTCCACCCTGAACACCATCTCCCACCCACATTCCCCGTCTTTAGTTCATGTCCATGTGTCATAAGTTCTTTAGCTT
>CM052540.1:50444672-50487358 GCA_028533065.1 Trachops cirrhosus | reverse complement strand
CTTTTCTTCCTTCTGGTCCACTCCATTGATGTGAGACCCATCTTTCATTCCATCACTATTGGTTCCCTGTGCATCTTTCTTCATTAAACTTATTGTAGCCTGCATTTTTTCATCTAATTTGTGGCCAAAATCAACCAATTCTGTGAGTATCCTGATCACCAGTGCTTTGAACTGTGCATCTGATAGGTTGGCTATCTCTTGGTCACTTAAAAGGATGGGTTCTGGGGCTTTCAATTCTTCTGTTTGAGCCATCTTTTTGCTGGTTTTTTTGTTTGTTTTGTTTGTTTTGTTTTTTGGTCTTGTGGAGCTCCTGTAGTGAGGGGTGGGGCCTTAGGAGTTCACCAGGGCGGGGCACCCCAGTCACTGGGTTGTGAAGCTGTATGTGGGGGTGGGGTCTGAGAAGGAACGATGGTGCTTGCTCTGTTCTCTGTAGGATCTCAGACCCTTCTGCTGCTTTCTGCAAGCCAACTGGGCCCCTCTGGCACCAATTCTGGTGTGGGTGGGCCTGTGCACCCCACAGGACCTTCCTTTTCAGTCAGTGACCCAAGGCTCTAATTCCAGGTGCTGGGACCCTGAGTTGCGCGCACTGCCTTGCCTCACAATGGCCACCTCGCTGGGTCTGCCGGTCGCCACCCCTTGGCCAGGGCCCACCAGCCACCCCCGCTTGTGTGCCCAGGGTCTGCCTGCTGCAGACTTGCACGCCTCCCCAGTTGCTCAGCTCTCTGCTCCATGTCCCTGGCCTGGCCCGACTCCACCCCTCCTACCGTTCTGGATGAACGTGTCTATTTTTAAATCCTTGGGTGTCCGACTTCCATACACTTCAATTTTCTGTCAGTTCTGGTTGTTATTTTGTTTCTATATTGTTGTTGTCCCTATCTTGGGTGTGCGAGGAGGCACAGTGCGTCCACCTATGCTGCCATCTTGGCCGGAAGTCTCTCCTTGAGCATTTCAAGATAACTAAATGTTGAAGTCAACATTTAAAGGCAGAAGGAAGATGTCCCTTTCTTGTATCCTTTATTTATTTTTATTTTTAATTACAGTTTACTTCCAATATCATTTTCCTTTAGTTTTAGGTGTGCAGAATAATGGTTAGACAATAATATATTTAACAAAGTGGTCCCTCTGATATTTCAGGTACCCACCTGGCAGCATACATAGTTATTATAATATTATTGACTATATTGCCTGTGCTGTGCTTTATATTCCTGTTATTGTACTATTTTGTGATTACTAATTTGTACATCTTAATCCCTTTACCTTTTTCACCCAGCCCCCTCAATATTCCTCCCCCTCTGGTAATCATTAGTTTGATCTCTGCATCTATGAGTGTGATTTTATTTTGTTAGTTCATTTATTTTGTTCATTAGATTCCGCATATAAGTGAAATTATATGGTATTTATCTTTTTCTGTCTGACTTATTTCATTTAGCATAATTCCCTGTATGGTCTATCCATGTTGTCTCAAATGGTAAGAATTCATTTGTTTTTATAGCCAAGTAATATCCCACTTTATAAATGTATGACCACTTTTTTAATTCACTAATCACCTACTGATGGGCACTTGGGCTTCCACATCTTGGCTATTGTAAATAATGCTGCAGTAAACATAGGAATGCATATATTCTTTCGAATTAGTGTTTTGGGTTTTTTGAATATATACCCAGAAGTGAATTTACTAGAAGTGAATTTGTAATTTCTTGAGTAATTTCTCCATGCTGTTTTCCATAATGGCTGCACCAGTCTGCAATCTTACAGTCCTTTTAAGGAAGGAGATAAAGTCCCAGTGAACTTGATCTCCCATATCATTCCTAACTAATATGACATAAACTTTCTTATACAAATTACTAGCAAGGGTTAAAAAACAAATCATATAAGTATCTAATAAATAATTATATATCATAATATTATAGTTTGGTAAGAAGATTAATTTATTAAATATAAATTTTAAAAATACACTATAGCCCTGGCTGGTGTGGCTCAGTTGGTTGGAGCATTGTCCTGTACACCAAAAGGTTGGGGGTTCGATTACCAGTCAAGGCACATACCTAGGTTGTGGGTTTGATCCCCAGTTGGGGCGTGTGTGGGAGGCAACCAATTAATATCTCTCTCTTACATCAATATTTCTCTTTCTCTCTCTTCCTTCCTCTCTTTCTAAAATCAATAAACATATTTTTTAAAAATTTAAATAAAATATATTACAAAATTTTTATAATCCTGTTTTGCATTTCTTTACTTTTTATTATTACACATTAGTATTGTATTATGTCACCATATATTCAAAAAGTAGAAGTGACCTGGCCTTCCACAGTCTGAGAGGCCATGTGGGGAGGCAAGACCAGCCCACAAAGACTTCATAGAAAAACAGGACAAATGGGGATATCCTCAGCTATTTTGGCCAGTAGAAACAGAATAAATGTAACCGGTAAAATAGATTAACCAATAGAAACAGAATAAATCTACCAGCAGAGAATCAACCATGCCAAAAGAGTCTCTGGAAATTATGAAATGCCTTTAATGATTTGGTTGCTCACCCTGAATTCTGGCGTCATTTTGGCAAAAGATTAAGAAGGAATCACAGAGTGAGCTCTTTCATGCCAGTAATGAACACAATGGAAACTGACTTCTTTCCATTCCAGCTGTAGCAGCAGGAGTAGGTTTTGCTGCCAACAAAAAGTTTCATCACCGTTTAGAGTTGAAATAGTGGTCAAATCAAAGGGCAGGGACGCGGCACTTGGTGCGGACATACCATGTCATATTGCCAGTCTCAGCACAAAGCTTTGCTCCCTGTGTCACAAGCACCTCCTTTGAGAGTGTTTATCTCCTTCCAGCCCTTCCATTAGTGAACTATTCATCAAGGCTCAGTAATATTAACAACTATCATCTGTATATCGTTTTGTAAAGTGTTTTTCCTTTTACATGATCTTATTTAATTACCACAACCACTCAGTGAGCTGGCTTTTTACCTGAGCAGAAATTAAATTCAAATATGCAACTAGAGTAACACATATAAGCTGTGAAATGAGAGCTGAACCTATTAAAAATACAACATTGGTTGGAGTTGGGTAAGATACAGTTCTGGCCCTGGAAGAATTTATTTTGTAGCTGGGGGAATGAGAAGTGCAGATAAAGAACACCCAGCGGGTTGTTAGATGTGCTAAGTGAATGATGTATAAGAAAAGTACTACACAGGTGACAGAAAGTCCATCACTTATTGGAGGTGGTCAAGGGAATATTCATTTGTTCCTTTTCGAGGTGGAGGTGAGCTAAGTAATATCTTGGATACCTTTCAGTACTGACATATTAGGTTCTGATATTCTATCAGCCTCTTGATGACATCATATGATTTTCCTACATGGTTTGTGCTCAGGGGTAGAATAAAGGTACAGGCTCAACTTTCTAATTCATATATCAGTGTAAATACTCTGATCTAAGATACACCTTTACTCTCCTGGTAAGTAAATTCAGATATTCTTTTTGGTGTTCACCATGAGGGATAATTAAGGGAAGTCATAGTAATGTCATGACTCAAAGGGGAAATACAAATAGCCAGTTAACAAATGAATTTTTAGAATCCTTCCTCTTTTGAACTTGGATGATCTTCCTCATGCTTGCCACATAAGATAGTATTTCTATTTATAGACACAAAACACTTGACCGACTAAAGGAGCCTTTCAGAGGGTTTTCTATTTTACCAATATCAGCTTATACTTTATTACTGGAGTTACGAGGCTTTCCTCTGTGAAACAAGTCCACACAGGATCTCTTCCTGCTGGTATTAGCTCCTAGATCCTTGGTTTCATCCAAGCTTGTTGTAGTCACTAATAATCTGGTTATGAGTACATGAGTCCCTCACCAGAGAAAATTTGACAAGAATATCCCAAATGCCTTTGGACTAGTGAAGAACTGAAGTTGCGGTTTCTGGCTGAACTCAAATTTCTCAAATATCTAACTCTTTGGGAGAAAGCACCACCTCAGTTCTAGAAGCAGTTTCCTGAAGTGTGGCCTTCTGAATGTCTTCTCCGTCTGTTGTATAACCAAAACCCCATCGACTACACTGTTTTCTGTTCTGAAGCCCTCTATCTGTAATTTTGACAGTGTTTAGTATACATAAGGCTCTAAGAATGGGACTTCACCCGCATTACCAATGGAGAAAGTACATAAATGATGGCAAAGCTGAATAAAAAAGCTTACCGTGTGTACAATAGTCTTTAGCAATGAGCTATATAAGGCTGAAAAAGCGCTCCAATTATTATTGAAGGCAATAGGTCTTCTAAAGTCTCTTACATTGTATCTTAAAAATAACAAGAACAAAAATCTCTACTGGCTAAAAACACTTAGGCTAAGATATTTTGTAGTTGTATCAGAACTTTGATTTCAGGATTGGTGGTGATCTACAAAGATACTTTAAATTTTGTTTAGATATTATTGGTTTGTGCTGTGAAAATAAACTGAGGAATGATGGAACAATAAGTGGTCATTACAGTAATATTGTTTTTCTTTGCATATTTTTAAAGTTAAATAAGAGAAGAAAAACTTCAAATTAAATCTTAACTTGAGTTAAATTAATCCCTGGGGTATTCCTTTCAAGAGCCTTAGGCTATTCAACTGACTCCAGGCGTTCCCTGGTACTCAGCTGTGTACACCTTCAGTATGTTTAATCCTTGGTGCCCTTATGTTAAGGCCAACAGATGGCCTATAACTAATTTCAAAGTTTTCTGTACCAACAAAGTAAAACAGAAAAAGTGCAGAACAACTGCAAAGGCCGAAAGTTTGCACTGTTGATATTGCTTTATACATTTTAGTATTTCTTGTCATTTAAATTTAATTCCAGGGTGGGAGGAAGGAGGCTGGCAGGAACACTGGTGGGATGGTTGCACCATACAAAGGGCCAGGCCAGGGGAGTCTGAGACTCCTGTCCCCGTGGAGGTCAGTCTCCCAGTGTTACAGAGTAGATGATGGGCCAGGAATAGACGTGTGGGCACAGAGGCCCAGGACTGACAGAAGGTTCCAATGTCATCACAGATTCCCTTTCTGCTTCAGCTAACACTCAATTCAGTGCTTACAAGGAGA
Source organism: Trachops cirrhosus (assembly GCA_028533065.1). Taxonomy (NCBI): domain Eukaryota; kingdom Metazoa; phylum Chordata; class Mammalia; order Chiroptera; family Phyllostomidae; genus Trachops; species Trachops cirrhosus. The sequence continues at coordinate 50,482,288 of CM052540.1, read as the reverse complement.
AGCTATGGCTTCAGGAAATCAATAGTCTTGATGTTCAAAATTCATGGTGCCAATTAGTGACTGCAGAATTGATTATGCCTTCCTTACACACTAGCGTTATCTGGAATCAGTGCTTGCTGGCAGTTGTCAAGAAATCATGAGAATAACAGAAATAATTTTACACCATTCAGTACTGTTTTTATTTCTCGCTCTTTTTTGTATGTAACCCCAAAAGGACCAAGTGGCTGACAGAATTTCCGACACATCCTGGAGTTCTTCAAGACCTTTTACTCTCCTCATGCCTAAATACTTATATTAGTAGATAGAAAAGGTGTTCCTCTTCAAGTGTCCTCTTTCTCTCTCTCTTTTTCTTTTTGGTTAGAATTCAATTTTGCCAAGATATTAAATGACAGCAAAATATGGTTGCAATAAAATGATAATCACTAAACAAGCTGACACCGGCATTTAAAAAACAAAACAAATTCTTGTGAAGAGTTGTCTCACATTTGTAGGATGTCAAATAAAATATAAATGTTATCTTTTGTAATAAAAGATGACGGGGAAGAAAATTTAAGACAAACTGCCAATAAAATGGCATGTAAATGTAAGACAGTGATATTATAATTTCACTCACACAAACACTCAGCATTCAGTGGGTGGTGGATGGTCTAGTTAGCTTTTTTTGCTGCACTATATTAAAGATAAACTTTTCTCTCCAGTGTACTGGAAGTGAAGGCAAATCTGAAATTTCATTCTGAAGTCCCTTCTTTCTCATATTTCCTGTTCTATGAGTTCTTCTTTCATACTATTCCTTTTCCCATTTGTTTCCATTTTCTTTGCTTGAAACTCCTATTATCCTAAATTCCTGAATTCCCACCACATCCTGGACACTGGCTTTAATTAGTTGATGGTTTATCACACAAACATGTTTTCATTTAGAACATGATACGTTTTAGTTGTCATTCTTAAGATCTCATCTCAACCTTCACTTCTTCAGGAAAGCCTCTCTTAATCTCCTGATCTAGGTCAAAGCCCCATTTGTATTATGCACCTTTCATTCATATCAGTTTTCACTGTGGAAATTTTATATTTACTTGTGTGAGTCCTTGTTTAATGACAGATTTCGGACTAGCCCTAAATTCAATGTACGGGCAGTGTACGTGCTTATTTTTGCTTTCCACTGAACGCTCAGTGCCTTGGCAAATGGCATCTCTGTTTTCCCTTTCCTTGGACCCAAATCCCTTGGGTCATCTTTGGTTCTTCTTATTCTCTCATACTACATGTCCAATTTATCAGCAAAGCCAGTTAGATGGCTGTACCTTCAAAATTCTGTTTATCCAGAATTCAGCTCAATGCCCATGTCTATTGCTAACCTTCTAGTCTAATCCACTACCATCTCTGGCTGGATTAGTGCTATGGCCTCCTCACCCGTCTCCATTTTTGTGCCCTCCACTCTCTCTAGTTATTTTTCACATAGCAGAGTATTCTTTTGAAACATAAATAAAGTCAGATTATTCCTCTCTTGAACCCTCCAGTGGTTTTCCATCTCATTCATGGTAAAAGTCCCTATGAAGACCTACAAGGCTCTACACAGTCTGTTTCATGACAATAGGGACTTTGCTGTCTTATATTCTCTGCTACATCTGCAATGCATAGAAGAGTCAATGGCACAAAGTAGATGTTTGATAAATATTTGTTGATTGGATCTGTGTACCTGCAAGACAGAGACTATGTCATTTAAAAAGGTACTCTGTTTTTTGAACTAGGGGCCCCACATTCTCACTGTGTACTGTGCTCCACACGTTATGGACTCAGCTCTGACCATAGCAGTTCACTTCCGGTGCCCTCGCTGGTTTGGACCTTTTCACTGCAGCACCACCTTCCTTCCTGATTTGGTTAATATATTTTCATCCTTCAAGAGAGTTAGTTCAGCATCACCTTCCAGAAGAGAGTCCCCTGTACTCCTTCACCACAGTGCTCAATAAATAAGTAAAATTAGGAAGTACTTTCTAACTCTTAAAGTGAAAAGACCCTATCTAATGGGTACCTGAAGGTACATTTATCCTATAGTTAACTCATACTAAGTGCTCAATACACAGCATGATATTATGAACTTTTGTTCCAAGGCCTGCTTCTGAAAAACATGCACAGTAATATTTGTATTGTGAAGATAATTTATATTTGTTAGGAAAATCATTATTGTAATTAATATAGGCTCAAAAAATCATTCAAGGGTTTATTATGTCATAAAGCTATTGTGGTTGACCGAATTTAGAGTTAAAAGGAAAAAATTTCACTTTGTAATTTAGTCTGTTTTTATTCACTAGAACAAATGCTCAGCTTGGTGGTATTTTGTGACATTTCCAGGTAGTTGAAAATCTAATCCTTGAAAATTTTTGGTGGGGAGTTTTTATTTGTTAAGGCATTTTGCCAATCAGCAAATCCCTAAACCTACAACATTTATACACTAAATCATATACCAATTTCATTAGTATTTGATTCCTTAAATTGCTTGTATGAAAATTTACCATTGAATAACTTAACAATCTTAAAGTGAAAAGAGGGTAAGGGAAATGTGGTCACAGCATACTTCTGGAAGCAATTATATAGTTTCTGTTTTTCCATATACTAACATAAGTAACTAAAATGAACATAGTCAAATGAAAGAATAGTGATGGAATTTCACTTAATTTAAATGAAAACATAATGACTAATATACAATGAATTTCCACCTGTCTTTGATCCTAACATGACTTCCTGAGATGATTATGATGATCAAATTAAAATTAGGATGATGAAAGCAGAAAGAGGAAGGTGGTTTGTTATTAGAAGTTAGGCCTCTGAATGGTTTATGCTTCCTCAAACCCATAAATTTCTGTACTTGCAAGATTATCTAACAGTGTTTTAGAAAATTGTCTTTTGTTCTCATGGCTGGGGAAGCTTCATCATTTCATCAACTGTGTTTCATTTATTCAACAAATATTTATTGAGAAACTATTTTGTGCCAAACATTGTTCTAGTAAAATAAATTAAGATGTATTAAAAAATAAGGCCAAAACTTATACATGCAAAACTTTTTTTGGAAGTCATCTTAATAATTGATTCCCATAAGATTGATTTGAGATTGTCATTAAGATTGCTACAACATAAACAAACACCTCCCTGCCAAAGAAACAATGGACTGGTTTGTCTTTATTGAGTGACTGCTGCCATGTAGACATAGGAAATATGACGAAATTGATCGATAAATTTAGGTGCTGCCATTTAACCTCACTGAATCCAATTCAAGAAAATCAATCCAAGCCCCTTCCTGCTTTTAATTTCTTTTATTGAAACCATTATGGCAGGAAATTCAGAGATGACTTACATTCAGTGAGAAGAGAGGAAGTCACTCTAATACTAAGAGCAAAAAACCAAACCAAACAAAAGCAAGCAAACAAACAAAAAAGTAAAGGAAGCCCTCAAGTAACTTTTCAACTATTAGAAAAAGAAACTCTATGAACCCTCTAAAAACTAGGGCTCATAGAAGTGTACCACATACATATTCAACACTCAGATAAGCACATTAGATCCTCAGGCATCCTTTAAAGACCCATATGTTTGGTGCAGTTGCACTAAACAAAAATAAATTTCCAAGGCCTGAAAATGTTTCTTCTCTTTTATTCTAGAGAGGAGGCTGCTCAAGCAATAAGAACCTTTTTGGAAACCCCTTTCTACCCAAGAACGGCCTGGAGCCCATGCTGCTCACCCATAGCAAATGCTGCACACATGAATGGAAGCTATTACACAATGAAGACTGACTCTAAAATAATAAAAATTACTTATCCTTAAAGAGGATTAAACATGTCCTCAAAGCAGAGAACTTGATACATCTGAAATTCTGTACATTTATATACACACATCTAAGCAATAACAGTTAACCAAAATGCAAACTATCAAAAACACATCACTGAGCAACCTAAGAATTTCGCTGTCAGCTATCGTACTGCAGTGGGAACGTTATATATGCCACCCTATCTTGACTCTGTTTATCTGTAGGCCTTTACCCAGGAGAACGTCAGCTGTTTTCTTTTGGGAAAGTAAAATCATGATGCATGATTATATAAGGGTGGGCAAAAGTAAGTTTACACTTCTTTGTATGAAAAGTAATGCAATACTTAATAAATAATAATATAAGAACAAACTGTATTTCACATACTCATAACTGTAAACCTACCTTTGTCTACCCCTGTATATTAGACTTAAATTTTTAAGATTCCCTGTTCCCCAACGTATACATGCCATAATGAATTTGAATTATTTTTCAAATTAAATAGCTAAGCAAGTCATAGTCTATGCAAACTTCCCCTAACCAACTTTTCAACTAAGTGAATTACAGTGTAATGAATAATAGCTGGAATCTTAAATGAAAAATCATTCAATTCAGAAACTTGAAGAAAGGAGTCTAAAAATTGGAGAAAGGCAGTTCCAATCCATTTTCTTGATCCTTGGGCATCCAGGGTAAGTCTAACTGAACCTAAAGAAGATTCAAGTACAAGTGTGCTGTGCTGATGGCCCCTATTGTCTGTGTGCCTGTGATGTGACCTTGAGGACATTTGTTTGTTGTATGAAGGAGGAGGTAGAATGGGAATGAGGACATTTGGAGCGATAGAAAAGCAGAGGTCCAGTAGAGGACATGGTGGCATCTTTCCTCTCAGTCCTCATGGACTATGGAGTTTTCCTTTCATATAAGCATTTGCTCCAAGGAAAGCAGAGTTTCAGCAAAAGCTGAAGAAGCCATGTTCATGATACAGGAGATACATCAGCACCAACTGGCTAGCTGTAGAAAAGGAAATTCTTTTCTGAACAGAACAGGACATCATCGTCGGATTCCAAACTGGTAGCTTCCTATGGCTTCTCCTCAAAGTCCAGGGAAGATATGACCATTCCAGTTTGCAGGGACTGAATTGTTAGGAGTCTCAGCCTGGCTCTCCAAGCCCCAACTCACTGCAATATTATTTTATCTGCCTTAATGAGGACGCAGGAGTCTGCCCCATGCACATGTGTTCTCTCACACCCACCACCTCACCAGAAGTCTCCTGGCTGCCAGCCACAGGACACAGTTCACCATGAGTCAAGCACGGGCCTTTTAACAGGTTGGCAGGAGAGCCAGCTTGTGCTGCATTTCCTGGCCTCAGAAACTCCTAGTACATATTTAAGTTTCCTTGATTTATTCCCCTTATGGTTCATGTGGTTAACCATGGTTTTATTTTTCTGACTAGCAGCAGAGAGAGACTCATCATGACCCTTCTTAGGCCCATCACACTCTCACTCAGACCTGTAATTTATTAGGAACATCCTCTGTGGGGATGGGTGGCTGCCCTCTTTGGTAACAGGATATGGAGCTTTTGCACACTGTGGCCTGTGCGGCTTAGTGCCAGATGACTGTTCTGGTTAAGTTGCTGAGAAAAGTCAGACTCTGTTTCCTTTTCTGACCTACTGAACCTGCCAGGTAGGTCCTAGGCTAGTTTGCAAAGGGGCCAAGTCTTTCCTCTTTACATACCCTCTGTGCCTGTTTGCGGGGCCTAAGAGAAAGGGCATAAACTTTTGAGCCAGGCGTTCTTATTCTTGAATTCAGGTCTATGACTCTACTGCAGAGGTTCTCTCCAGGGTCAGTTTGGTCCCCAGGAAACATTTGACAATGTCTAGTGGCATTTCTGATTACCATGAATGGAGAGGTGCTTCTGGGAAGAGGCCAACCTACAATGCACAGGAGAGCATGTTCTGCCTTAGCCCCCTGCGACAAAGAACTATCCAACTCAGAACATCAATAGTGCCGAGGCTGAGAAATCGTACCCTGTGGTTGATGCTAAGCAAGTAAGTTTCCTAACCTCATCTAAGATGAGACATAATTATTGGCCCTATAGGATTGTAATAAAGATTAAAATGAAGTAAATAATGAATATAGAATAGCTGTGTTAGGTACAGAAGCAAAATAATTCCCCTCTTTTTCTCTATGATATCCCACTACCTATAAACTCCCTATTTGCTGTCACTGGCTGTTCCCCAATACAAATCTGTTCCTACTTAGCTTAGGCTAAGTTACTGAGTTATCCTAAATTATTCTGAGGTAACAAACAACTCAAGGATCTCAGGGTTTATACCAAGGAAGGTTAGTATCTCACTTTGTAACTGTCCATCAGGGTTGGCTCCAGCTCCTCAATCAGGCCCAGGCTGAAGCAGCAGCCTTCCTCTGGGACACTGTGATGTTCAGTGAAAAAAGGGGAGAAAAAACACTCACTGGCTTTTAAGCTTCTACACTCGTGTGTCCTACATCACTGCTCTGCCTGCTTCCTATTCACCGCATCAGTGAGGCATGGATTCCTGCCCTAGGGTTATGAGAATGGCTGAACACTCAACACTTGACACTGGACAGATGAAATCAGTGGCAGTTTGTTAGTCACCTATACCCACATCCCAGGGGAGGAGGACACTGTACATGATGCAGAGTCACATGAGGGCTGCACTCAGAAACAGAGTAGACAAGCAGGGTTTGTGGGGGAGCAGGTTTATAATTGTCAAGAGGATGAGGTGTTCCACCGTTCCCACAGGAGAATATGATTAGTTTGTTTGAATAATTCTATAGTTGGAATTCCTTAATAATAAATTAAGTAATTTCATGATTATCTAGTTCGACTAATTCCTGGCAAAGAACTGAAACCCTCTACTAAGAACAAGACTCTGGTGCCTTTGACTGGGAGGGTTGTTTCACTAGTGGACCTCACCTGAGGAAGCAGAGTAGGAAGAGGAGCTTTGAATCAGACCATTCAAAGCCCTACAGATTTTACCAGATGTCAAAATAGCACATAATTTTGAGCCCTAATTTTAAGCCTTAAACCATAATCCTCTCTGCTTTCATTTTCTTGGCCATGTAACATAATTTACATGGAAAATGGAATCATGTGACAGAAAATAACATAAAGATCATTTATCATTTTAAGCCAGTGGCTTACACACTTTCCTCTCTACTCACGGACACTTTTGTCCCAAGTGTCTTATTTAGACATCATCATCTGTAACCACAGTGATGGAATCAACAAAATCAGATTTAACACATATGAAGCAGGATATGGGGCTGGGCATCCCACTGATAAAGGCCAACCACACCATGTTTCACAAATGAAAACACTAAGGCTTAAAGGGGGCAGTGACGTAATGACTTACACAATAGTCTCTGTCTTCTGGTGGGAACACATATTTCTAAGTTGGAAATAACAAATCCCATGGTGAAAAAAATATAGAGAGAAAAAATAAGAGGTCAGTGACTCCTAAATGTATGTGTATATAAAAAAAGAAGGGGGTTAAAGAGGAGAGGAGTAGGTGGTAAGAGAGGGAAGGTCAGAGTTATGGAGATGAAAGGAAAAGAAGGGAAAGCGGGAGTGGAGGAGGCAGCAAGGACAATCCAAATGTGTACTATGCTGATGACGCCCAAATCTCTGTCTCCAGAGCCCTGAGCTTCACCACACTTGTGACTCCAAATGCATGCTTAGCACCCTTACTTGAAGTCTGATAGGCATCTTAGACTTATAAGAGTTCAGGACAGCCCCTGATTCCCTTCCCTGAATCTCCTTAGTTTTCCTGACTTCAGTAGGTTGTGCCATCTACCCAGCTTCTCAAGCCAAATACATAGGTGCTAGTCATTGATTCTTCTCTTTTCCTTCTTTTTGAAAGGGAACACATTAGCCAGGCCTATTGGACCAGTCCATCTTCAAACTATGTCCAGAATCTGAGCCCTTCTCCCCAGGTCTCATCTCCATCTGCTGCTGGAGCACTGCATGGCCTCTTGTCTGGTCTCTCTGATTTCACTTTAGGGTCCCACATTCCATTTACCTCACAGCAGCTTAAGAAGTCTATATAAAACATAAATCATATCACCTCTTTCACTGAAACTCTCCAATAATTTCTCATCATTAGATAGCATCAAGCTCAGACTCTGGATCATGACCTACAAGGCCCATTTTGTTGGGTCCCATATTACCTTTCATAGCTTGTATCTTTTGGCCCACCTAACTCACTCTGTTATAGGTGCCACTTCGGCCACACTGATCTTCTCGCTTCACCTTGGACACACCAAGATTATATTGCCATACAGACCCACTCCCTAGACTTTCATGAGGCCTCATGCTTTTTGTTAATCATTCAACCGATATGTATTCAGGTTCTAAAAATATAGCAGAGACTGTTTTCAGCACTTGATTCTTATCTGAAATGTCTCCTCAGAAAGGCCTTCCCTTAGAGGACCTGAACAGACACTTCTCCAAAAAGGACATACAGATGGCCAATATACACATGAAAAGAGGCTCAATGTCATTAATCATCCAAAAAATGCAAATTAAAGCCCCAGTGAGATATCACCTCATGCCTGTCAGAAAGGCTATCATCAATAAATCAACAAACAAGTATTGGTGAGGATGTGGAGAAAAGGGAAGGCACTGCTGGTGGGAATGCAGACTGGTGCAGCCACTACAGCAAACAGTATGACCGGTCCTCAAAAAAGTTAAAAATGGATCTGCCTTATGAATCAGCAATTTCACTTCTGGATATTTAAAGGTAGAGATATAGGGTATATATCTGAAGAAACCCAAAACACTAATTTGAAAGAATATCTGCACTCCCATGTTCACTGAAGCACTATTTACAATAGCCAAGACTTGGAAGCAGCCCAAGTGACCATCAATAGTCCAGTGGATGAAAAATTAGTTACACACACACACACAATGGAATATTACTTGGCCATAAAAATGAATGAAATCTTACCATTTGCGACAGCATGGATGTACCTAGAGGGTATTATGATAAGTGAAATAAGTAAACCAGAGAAAGACAAATGCCATATGATTTCACTTACATGTGAGATCTAATGAACAAAATAAATGAACAAACAAAATTGAAACAGATTCAAAGATACAGAGAACAAACTGATGGTTGCCAGAGGTGAAGGTATTTAGAAGAATGGGTGAAAAAAGCGAAGGAATGAGGAAGTACAAATTGGTTGTTACAAAACAGTCATTGTATGTAAAGTACAGCATAGGGGATATAGTCAACAATATTGTAATGACTATATATGGTGCCAAGTGGGTACTGGAATTATCAGGGGGAATGCTGTATAAAGTATAAAATTGTCTAACCACTATGCTGTGCATCTGAAACTAATACAAAATAATATTGAATATAAATAAACTGTAATTGAAATATATAATTTAAAAAAACAAAAGGCCTTTCCTGAAACTTGCTGTCTCTCCTATCACTTTTTATCTCCTTATCTAGCTTTATTATTACTATTGTGGCACTGATTGCTACAGATTTTTTTCTTACCTGTTCTGTTTTCTTTATTAGGATGTAAGTCCCTCAACTATAAATTATTCTCTAGGAGCATAAAATAATCCAACATCAAGCAACTCACTATGGGGAAAGTGAAGAATTTCAATATTTTAATTATGGTTAAATATGTCACTATAAGTACATGAAAACTATGTTTGGAATGTCAGGAAATGACAGTAGTTTCACGATTATTAAGGAATAGAGGGAAGAAATGGATTTATTAGGAAATTGGTTACCACATTCTACTTCTTACACAGGCACATAAAATAAACAAATAAAAGTTTAAAGAACTATAACAACATTAAGATAATTCCTCAACATCCTTGGACCAGTAGCTAAAGAAGAAAGTTGGTCCTCAGAACTAGCTGCCTATTGACTTTTGAGGGTGATTTTCACACATGAAGATTCATCAGCTCCATGCCTGGAGATTCTGATTCCCTAAGGCTGGGGTGCAATGAGGACACTGAATGTTTTATAAAACCTCCTGGGGGCATTCTGATGGGCAACCTCTCTTGGAAACCCCTGAGCAAGTAACTTACTGGTACTATATGTTTTTGCTAAACTAAACAGGTATTTGACCAAACTGGCCAAATGGGTTGCTTTGGTTTTGAGCTTGGACATTGTTGATCTGGAACTTCATTTTTTTTCTCATGGTAACATAATGAAACTTGAATTCATGGCTAGAGTAATCTCTACTTTATGTCAGATCCATGAAGACAAAATGAAATCTTTGGTTATCTTTCTCTTGTGAATGTTTCTTTTCCCAGAATAATTGTACAAGCAAAAACAAAAACAAAGCCACAGCTTCCCATGATCAAGGTCGTGGCACTAGTAAAACTGAGAAAGGTGGAGAGCTGGCACTGACACCCCCCTTCCCCACGCCCACCATGGAAACTGACCCCTTAAGGTACATTGTGTCCTTTTTCAGTAGCCACTAACTTTGGAACACCCGTTTATTTTATTATACTCTGAGATGTGTCAGAAACAATTGCCATGATTAAATGCATCTAATGGATTTAAGCATCCCATGAGAAAATGAAATAAGACCAAATTCTTGTGCCAATCTTGCTTTTCTAACTGGGAGTTTATCTCCATTGGGAGGGAAGGACAATGTGAAATAAGGTTCGTTAGCCTACAGAATGCTGGGTTTTGTTGTCCTGGATTCTTTCATGCCCCAGTGGCATTTGCTGATTATATTTACAGGGCACAAGTGACTTTGAACATGCAGTACATCTGGGATGTAAACCTAATGGTTATGCGAGCAGCCGATTGCAGTGTCAGGGAACTAACTTAGTACCTTTCCAATCTTTGAAACTGAAGTCTTCTGAACTATGGATTGGCACAGCAGCACAAGGATTTGACTTTTATAGGGCTGGATGAAAACTTTATATTACTGTAAATGGAGAGAAATAAAGATTTTTCTTAAGTTACCTAGACATTTTATTTGAAGCCAAATTATTCCCAGCTCCAAAGCTGCACTATAAATCAAGATCATGGTCATGAATCTAAATGTAATGAGTGGGTGGGTAGAAGGGGAGTTTAATTGCAGTAAGTCCTCCTTGGCAATGTATTGATGTCCTAAACCACCAGCAATAGCTGACCAGCTGAAGGAGTTTGTATAGGCCTGCTAGTTAATCTGAAATGCAAATGCCACCACCAGACAGTCTGTTTTTCTGTGAATTCATTGTAGTAGGGAAGAAGCACTGCTAGAAGCTGGAAGCTCTCCTGCTTCTGTGTAATGTAGGCAAATACTTCAAAACTCATTCCTCAGTTCAGAAGGCAGACAATGAGAACCACCCCTGTGATTCCTCCTTGTGGTCTTAGGCATAGGACAAGGGGACTCCTTTTCTCACTTGTCCCACATTGCTCTTTGATATTCTGTCACTCATCTCAACGACATTCTTTGAGACAAAAATAGGCTTCCCAAAGAAAATTCTACTGGCTCCATCCCACTGTTGCTTTTGATAGGTCATTAGGCTCATTTGAATGCTGCTGCATAATTAATAAGAGGTACAGTGGAACAACTGACAGAAAATATGAAGAAATATTATACATGAAATGACAAAGACATCCTTCATGGAATAAACATAAATGAACAGTCAACAGGAGAACATTAGAAATGACAGAACAATCTCAGCTGAAATAAAGCCCCTTAGCTATTATATCAATTACTGGGAACCGAGATATAAGGAATAAGATATAACAAGTGACAAATAACTATAATACAAGGTGGCAAATGTCATAAAAAGATAGTGATAAAGTACTGGATTTGGTCAGCGAGGAGAAAGTCCCTGCCCCACCCCCCTCCTCGGAGGCTTCCTGAGAGGTAACATTTAAGATGAACTCTGAGGTGTAGATGAGATGTGGCTCTATAGAGTCAAGGACTGGGAAAGGTTCTTCAACTAAGGTGACAGCATGATTAAAGGCATAAAATAAAGTGGAGAGAATTTAAAGAATAAAGAGCCATAAATAGTAATAGCTCCCTTATTTCATTTTTGGCCTTAGAGAATGGGTAGGGCCAGCTTGGGAAAGATGAACATGGAGCCTGAGGCCAGAAGATTCAGCCAAGTAGCCTGACACCTCAGGGACCAGCCTGGAGGCTGGGTCTGCAGGGCCAGCCTGGTGCTGGGGCAGGCCTGGACACTAGAGGTGTGGGAGCCAGTTTGGAGACTAGCACCACAGGAGCTGGCCTAGCATTGGGGTGGACCAGGAGCCTGGGTCCATGGGAGCCAGTACAGAATCTGGTCCGGAGGGTGCTGGTCTGGCCCTGGGGAGGACTGGGAGCCTGGGTTCCCAGGAGGCTCCTGGGACTGTGGGAACCAGCCCAGTGCAGATGCCAGTCTAATGCTAGGATCTACGGTGAAGTGGGGTGCTCTTTTCACTCTCCTTTCCTCATGGAGAAGGTGTCTTTCTCCTTGCTGGGCTGCCTGGGCTTGGGAAAAGGGTGATGAGCGTAATGTGGAACTGGTTTTCTTACCCTCTTCACTGTCTTTTCTTATGTCTATCCTCTTCTCAGGTGCTGTAATCCCTCATCTGGAATCCTGAGCTTTTGTGAAGGTATTTTGTCTATGGGCAGTTGTTCAAATTGATGTTTCTGGGAGCAGATTGAGTACTAGAAATTTCTATATCACCATCTTGCTCAAAAGTTTTTAATTTTGGTAGAGTCTAAGTCATCTATTTTTTTCTCTTATGTTTTTGGTGTTGTGTTTAAGAAGTCTTTGCCTAACCCAAGTTCATGAAGATTTATTCTGTTTTTCTTTAAGAGTTTTATAGTTTTAGGTCTTACATAGGTCTATGATCCATTTGGAGTTAATTTTTGTCTGTGGAGGGCTCCAATTGCATTCATTTGCATGTGGATATCCAGTTATTCTTGCACCATTTGTTGGAAAGATTGTTTCTTGTTGTTATCATTGAATAAGCTTGGCAGGATTGTTGAAATCAATTGACCACAAATAGTTTTCCATTTGGACTTTCAATTCTCTTCCATTGATCTCTATGTCTATCCTTATGCTGATGTCACTGTATCTTAATTATCATAGCTTTGTAGTAAGTTTTAAAATTGAGAAGTGTGCATCCTCTTACTCCACTTTTTTCTTTTTTCAAGATTGTTTGGCTATTCTTGGTCCCTTGCATTTCCATATTAATTTAGGATCAGTTTGTTAATCTCTACAAAAAGCCCACCTGAAATTTTGACAGAGAATGCACTGAAGCTATAGATGAAATTGAAGAGTATTGCTATAACAATATTAAATCCTCTAATCCATGAACACAAGATATCTTTCCATTTATTTCACCTTCTTTCATTTTATCAGAAATGTTTTGTGTTTTCAGAGTTTTAGTTTTATGCTGTTTATGTTAAATTTATACCTAAGTATTTTATTTTTATTTTTTGATGCTATCATAATGAAATTCTTTTCATAATTTTACTTTTAGAGTTTTTATTGTTAGAGTATAGATATACAAAGGAATTTTGTATATTGCTGTTGTACAGGGTCCGGCAGCAGTAGGGCCTGCTTGAGTGTGGTTTGTAGGGTAATAATATGGGTGTAGTAATTTATAGTTTTAATTTGAACATTTCACCTAAAATGTCACATGGTATGCTTGAGTGTGGTAATGTTATGTTACAGAATTACACACTTATGATTTTATAATAAAAGATTTTGTAATAAAAGGGGCATTATTTGTGCTGGACACGTATTTTGCAAACTTGCTGGACTTGTTTATTAGTTCTAATAGTTTTTTAGTGGACTCCTTATAATGTCTTAGATACAAGATCATCTGTGAATATCTGTGAATAGAGCTCGTTTTTCTTGTTCATTTCCAATCTGGATGCTTTTTATATCTATTTCATGCCTTATTTCTCTGACTAGAACTGGCAGTACAATATTTAACAAGGAGTGAAAAGCATCTTATTCTTGATCTTAGGAGGAAATGTTCTGTTTTCACCATCAAATATGATGTTAGCTGTGGGTTTTTCATAATTGTCTTTTACTAGGTTGAGCAAGTTCTAGTACTTATTATTTTTATAAGAAAATGTTTAAAATAAATACACAAATGAATAAATACTTGATGAATTGAATTCTATGGCATCATTCTCAGAGCAGGTCTGGGTGTGATAAACTTGATCTCAAAATAAAGAAACAATTGAACTCAGTCTTTTGAGAAGGTAAGTTGAAACTTTAAGACTTCATCTCACCCTTTTTAAAAAAAAAAATGTTTCCTTCTAACCAGCCTGTTACCTCCTTTATTTTTCAGTTACCCTGGTCTTCATTCTGGCTGTAATAATTTTTAATGATATAATCCTGTCTCTAATGAGGACTCTAGTGCTAAGGTCTATCAGTTTCCTTTACAGCAGCCATTATCAAACCTGATAAGCTCCAGGTGAAGAACCAGAGCAGTTTCTTTAGAAACATGTAGTAGCCATTAATGAGGCTTAGCCATTTCAGGAAACGATAAAAACTTGATCAAATGGAAACCCCAAGGAGACTGTCTTCTCATGACTTCTTACAGTTTCTAGTAACAATGAGAGTTCAATGAATAGAAATATTACACTGATAGATTAACACTGAAACATCAGACAGATCATTTTAAATGAAACTAATTGCTAAAAATACATTTATTTTTATAATGAGTGGGAGCTTGGATTGCTGCTACCTCAACAAACTATCTCAAGATGTATTGGGTAAGCTTCTGTACCCTTGTAGGTCATACCCCCTTCCACATTCTTACGAATTTAGCTGGTCTACTACTCAGTAATAGAAGCCACCACTTTTTGCACATCAAATCCTATTTTAAATAATAAGACAAATATTTGGCAAAGTTCCCTAGGATGAATCAAAAGAGAGGATGCAAATGAAAGATTTTGGCAGTGAGAGTTTGGGGAGGAGGACAACGGATAATTACATCCTTAGTATCATTTTTTTCCTTTTAAAACTAAGTAGTTTTTATGAGAGAGCTCCACTAAATTTTACAATATGTATTTTTGTTTTCTGAATTGTTAACTAAATGTAGAGTGAAGCTATAATCAATTTTTAGGGAATACATTTGAGGTTTGAACCCATGAAACTGGAATTAGGATGATTAGTATGGGCATTTTAGCAGATAACAAATTTCACCTTCTTAAGTTTGCCCTACCCAAGATTAGTAATAGCAACTATTCAGAGAGCTTATTTCCAAGCAATGCTCATGTATCTTTTATATATTAGATGATACAAAAAATAGTTGTGAAAAATTAGAAATTTTCTCCCTGAATAACAACACAGAGTTTTTTAAAAAAATAGTTGTCTAGCAAATCTTAAACAACAAAATAATTAGCTAAGAAAAAGTAGGAAATTTTTTAACATAAATATGAAAGATTTGAGATGTTAGCAATCTCAATTCACGTTTGATACACATACGCAATTGTAGTTCTAATGTTATATATGCAGGTTCAATCAGCAAAATAAAGAAAAAGGCTCCTTTCAAGGTGGATTAGAATATGCTTTTAAAGGTAAGACAGGGGTTGCCAAGCCACTGATCCTTAGCATTCAGAGGGCCTATGAAATTGGATAATGAAGCCATTATATTGTTACTTCACTAATTATAACTGAAATTGGGTATTTTCTTCAGTAATGAATTGAAAGCTATAATCCACAGATGTATTAACAAAAATTGTGACTATGATAAATAGGGACAGTAAATATTTTTACACCAGTGTTTTATTTGCATATACCTTGAAATATTTTCATTTACTACTTTGAAATTATAGTGGCCATTAGACTTGGCAATAGATATCTTTTATTAATGAAGAAGCACATGTACCACAAATTTAGTTTTTAAAACATATTTTGATAACTATCGCAATATAATAGTTGTAATTATATACATTTTCTTTTATTAATTAAAAACATATTTATCTGGAAGTATTGGTATTGCCAGACTGCAAAAGGGTCCCTAGAACACACATAAAGCCCCCTGGTATAGAGGGAATAGGAGCAGAGGCTGTCTCTGTGTGCCCCTGGCTTGGACAAAAGGAATCTACCATTCAGCCCACCTTAGAACATCCAGAGAATTTACCCCAGCTTAAAAAGAAAGAAAAATGAGTAACTCACACAAGAAGCCCAGATGCAGAGCAGCTTCAGGGGGGAACTGTGAAAGCTTTGGCTCTACTCTTCGGACCCCCGGGGCTCTGCCCTCTGTCTGTGTGTGCTTCAACCTCAGGCTGACAGCAGGAGGGTTCTGGCGATTCTGGTCATCATGTGCAGATACTACGATGTCCAGGGGAGTCTAAAGGGAGTGTCTCTCTCCATGCTCACTGTTTGGAAGCAAGAAAATATTTCGGAGAACCTCCCATGATGGTTTCATTCATGTCTCATTGGCCAAGACTAGTTCATATCCCTATTTCTAAACTGATCATTGACAATGTAACTTTGACCCACATGATTGGTAGCTTTTGAAGGTGGAAGGATATTGCAGACTCAACATCTAAGACCTGATAGGTACCCATGTCAGTCAATCTGTTTTTACTAGAAACACAACTATCAAAGTTTTAATTTTAATGAATATAACAACACAGCACACTTAAAAGGATGACAAGTAAAAATAAAAATTAAGCAAACACATGGTGTTGCAAATCTGAACTGTTTATCCAATTTTTTCCCTTGCATTAAATTTACTTATCTTTGGCAACTACTTTAGTCATTAAAATCTCTAGCCTCTAGATGAGAAGTACATTGTGATCCTCTTGGTGGTCTCATAGAGACACTCTAAAGTTCAATGTCACATTCTGAAACAAGCTGAATTCCTCTGAAAACAATGCCAAGCCTCTCTCATTGTTCTCACTGACAGACAAATCTTGGTGACAGGGTTGCTTTCCAAACCAGGAAGGTCAAGTCTGAGACTCATCATGCAGTGTTGGGTCAGAATTCCCAGGTTTTTATCCCAATGAAGTGTCTCCAGTTTTCTCACTAAGTGTGAAAATGTTCTGCAAAGTAAGGGGATCTTTATATTTCAATTACAGCACAATAAATATCTCAGGATTATTAAGGGTAAAAAGAAGTATTCAAATTTAACTGATAAAACTGAGATGTATGATTCCAAATCACTTGAAATTTTAAGTTTTAGAATGAAGACCAGGATTTTTTCTGAAGTCCTGACCCGCCATAGACTCTGAACACCCTTGCTCAGAAAGCAAAATTTGAAAATGAGTAAGAAATGTGGTCTACTGTGCATAGTTCCCTACGAACTTTAATTAAAAACTGAGAGATTTGTTCCTAGGAATAAATTAGAAACGCATCTATATAAATACAAAGGCAGTAGAATGGGTCCATGGAAAAGCAGGATGCCCACCCTGAGAAGACGGATGCATGCATAGTAGAGGTGAGAGCTGATGCTGCTGCCGGTGGGAGTAAAGAGGGAACTTCAGGAAAGCTGGTGGTACTGTCTCTTCCCTTGACTTCTTCAGTAACACTGACTCCAAGTATTAGACCTGCCTTTGGCCTTATCTCTTGGTGGTTGGGGTACACCACACATAGTACTTATTCTAAAAAACTGATTGTGAAATGTGGAGCCCATCACGTCCAATTAAACTCTTTCTTTATTTTTTATGTTTCTCCACTGCTGGCCAATAGGAGAGCCAGGGGGAAAGGAAATTACATTTTAGAGACACATGATGGTGTTTCTGGTTCTGTGTCCTCAGTACTCTTACCTTTGTCTCATTCTCTACACAGCAAGGAGCCCTACTCTCCTCACCTGCCATCTGTCCCCAGAAAACCTCCTCACTCCCTCCCATGCTAGGTTGGGTCATGCTTTTCTGGGCTCTCAAACACTTTCCAAGAACCTTCAACAGGGTTTGTGTGGCTATGTTCAGAATTTCTCTAACATTTGTGTGTCTCTCTCACGTAAGCTGTGAGCCCTTCAAAGCTTCACATTTTATTCATCTCTGTATCCAATTCCTAACAGAGTGCCCAGCACATTTTAAGTGCCCAACTAATGTCTAATGCCATTGAAAAGGGATTACTAAAGCAATAAAATGAAGTGGCTTTATTTTCCCAGAAATGTCCTCAGTGCCCTCCCAAACTGTTCCCTGCCCTCTTCCACCCTACAGGGGACATCAGTCATGTTCCGGTGACATGTTTTAGTGGTCTGCCAGAAGCACTTGTATGGAGTTGTTGAGGTTTTTTCTGGCAAGAACCCAGAAAAACAAAAGGAAAATCTCTAATGTTCCACCTCAAAATGCATCATCAAATCCATCAGGCTATTAATATGCAGCTAACATAATAGCCATGCTTCAGTATTAAATATCATTATGATTATTATTCATTTTAAGGTCATCAGTATCAATCTCTCAATAAATCAAGTCAAATTTAATATCTATCAGAGAACGTGATTAATAGTAAGGAGACACTATCAACTCATAAAGGCTCTAAATTTGGTTTTGAAAGAATCTGAGACAAAGAAAATCCAATGAGAGGAAAATTATTTGAAAGATATTTTTAAACTGATGGGGAAAAAAGCAAGCTAAAATTATACCAGCTATTATAATATTTCATATGCAAACATTTGAGTTCTTTTTGAAGGAAAGAAACTAATAATGCAACCATATCTTTAAAGAATGGAAGGGATGAGGTCCTCTAATCCTTCTATGTCAGTTAGTCTCCGCTCAAGCCTGAGTAGAAGGCAGAACACAGAGCCATTAGAAGAACTGTGGCTTTAGAAGGTGAAGGCAAAGGGCTTTGATGTGAGTAGTCAGGAACTCTTGGAGCAACATTGGTTATTTTCTGAAGAGATGCCCACAGCATGCAGGGACATCATGACGGCTGTACTGGGGGGTGAGGACCGGGTCCAGGCAAGACACAGATACTTGATTCTCTTTAATGTGCAGACTTTCCATGCTTTTTCACTTATATCCTCTTGTCTGAGAGCCAAAAAGTCACCCAGGGTCCCCTGATGTAATAACCTAAACCTGTCTTCTTTGGCTGTGGTCATTTTAACTCCATAAATCTGAGATGGTTGTACTTTGTTCAGGGGACTACTTTGAATTAGCAAAACAAATTCATGAAAATAATATACAGGGGGTGGGCAAAAGTAGGTTTACAGTGTTTGTAATAAGTAACACACACACACGATAATCAATAAACAAATAAACTCTATATTTCACATACAATTGTAAACATATGTTTGCCCACACCTGGAGTAGCAAAATTTTACCTATCTTAAAAGTTATATTTATGTTTAGCCACCGATTTCAGTACCTTCTTCTTAACCCAATAATATGGTTAATGATGAACTGTCTAGAAAGCCATTGGGAGTGCTGTTTTTCAGCGGAAAAGGATTCTTTACACCAGAGGACAGCAAAGTACATTCATCCAGGGGTTGCTCAACATGCTGCACTAGGAATAAAATGTAAATACTTTAATTTATATATATTTTTATCTTTTTCTTTTAATATGTTTGATAATACATGATTTATCTGTATAACAGGGTATATTTAATATTTACAAATAAATCAAGTTACATCTATTGGGAGTGCATGTGCTATGTTTTTATTTATTTTTCCTTAAAATAAATTAGGATGTGTATGGATTCCTTCAAACCTTGCCATTTTGCTGTCTGCCTACATTATCTCAGGCTGAAGATTTTCTGTTTCTGATCCAACTGTACTAGTGGCCCTATGCCTAGCTGTTTTTTCTCCATTTCAGCAAAGTTTAAGGCACTGGGCATCTGGTTATAAGGAACATTTCCTTTATTGTATATAAGGAACACATGGGTGATTGAGCTAGAATATATCCATCCTCCATGAATGATCAGTCCAGCAATATGGATCTCTATGGACATTTGTACCAAGTTACAGTTTGAGCAAAGGTGTAGTGGTTATGTTTCCTAGACACATTGTCTATGAGTGCTTGGTGCATCTCCCTCTTTATAATTATTATGTTTTCTACTTAGTTAAAGCAATCAGTTGGCTTGGGGAATCAAGTTAAACCCATTTAAAACAAAACTTCAATATTATAAAAACATTTAGAGGAATCCCAGTTTCAAATTATAAAAGTACAGTATGGAGATGAATGGAATCCAATTTCTAAAGGGCAGAAATGCATTCTGACAAAGCAAAAGGAGAGCTTCCTGACTATTTGAAATGGAACACAAAAGTTCTCAAATTCAAGTTCTTGTGCTGCCAGTGTTTTACAAAATATTTTTTATAAAATATATTAGCAACTACTTGAACCATTTTTTTTTTCAGCAGCTTTGGATTGGTGAGAGAGCTAGGCTAACTTAAAAAGGGAAAGAACTCACCTGATTCATAGATAACTGCCCAGCTGAATGCTGAGACAAGGACATAAGCATCTCTAACCCAGTTCAAACTCCACAATGTGAGTTAGGCTTATAAAGAGAAAAGAAACACTAAAACCCTCTTCTTCTTTGCACCCCTTGTAGTGACAGAGAATGAAGTAAATATTGTCAAATGAGAAGGAAGAAACCAGCCTGCAACTATGATTCCCCCTTTATTTAAAGATGATTCCTTTGGGAGTTCCCTTTGTATATGCTGTTTTTATGTTCTTAGCATCCAGGGAAATTCAGCTTGGGTTCCTCCCCCTGCCCAAATTTAAGAAATTATAGAAATGTAGAAGATCAATAGATACTACTAAAATCGGTATGAGCTAATTCACAGGCTTCAGATTCAAATATGATCACAGTACACTTAATTATTGTTTTCAATGATTAAAATGCAGGCTGATAAATTTGCATTTTCATTTTTAAAACTCACCTACTGATATTATCCAAAGAAAAATGTGAGAATATCAACTTAAATAGTGTGGGAAGGATGTTGGTAATTATTTTAGCTGGGTAATGAAGAGTTCTTATACTCATCTATTTTCGTATATATTTTAATATATTTATAATAATATGTTTTAAAAAGGTAAATTTAGGGACCACCATTCTGCTACTGACTATACTCAACGAGCTGTATTCTGGAAGAGGCCTCAGCTTCCGTCAGCGGGTTTCATGTCCTGCCTGTTCTCAGAGTGAGTGCGTTTTCCCATGTGAAGACTAATATGGATGCCAAATGAAAGCCAAAGCCAACATCTTCATCTGATTCTCAAGTAAAGACACTGCAATTTATTCTAGCACTAGAGATGATGTCTATACATGCCTATTGCTGGAGCAAAGGGGAAATTTACTGCATTTATTTAAATGAGGGGGGGTTTCAAAGGTAGCCTTCTCCAAAGAGATTCTCAAGGGAATAGCAGCTATATGTGTTTGCTGTGTGATTTGACTTGAGACTCTAAACCCTTTTTCAAGCATCATCCCTCTCCCTACCCCCATGCTTGAGATCAATGCTTTCAAAAGTCAAAGTACCTGGAATCTTATTAATCTCTAATATTAGTCTGGTTTCACAATGCCCCACAATGTTGTTGTTGAAAATGTTTTCTCTACAGTCCAGAATTATTGTTTCCAGAGTCCTGAGGACTTTCCAGCCTCCTTTTCTTTCATGTAAATTCAAAACCCTTCCTCCTAAGAAATGCCCTCACTCTAATTGAACAGTTTTAATCACTGACAATGCTTTTGAGCCTTGGCTGCTGATGGGTGGATATAAGAAAGAGAAATGAAAGGGTAGGAGGGCATCAGATCTTAGCTTTATAGTTTTCAGAGTCCAGAAACAATCTCCTACTTTTTTTCCTGGAGAAAGGCCCTAGGTCTGAGATAACTAACTAGTTTCCAGGGTTTCTTTGAATTAAAAATAAACAAAATTATCCTTTAATCTCTACAGTGAACCGAACCATTTCAAACCCAAATTGGCTACAGCTGTTAAAAAGAAACAAGTGAAATGAGAATCAGAGAGGCGAAGATTTGGGGTCATCTAATGTGGGTCCTTACAGGTGTAGCCTGAATATGCCTGAGAGCCTTCTGTGAGGCAAAGAGGCTTGACCTAAAAAAAAAAAATCCATGACCAAATATTAAGATCTGTGCATAAATGGTCCATTCTAATGTAATTCAAGATACCATTTCATATTGCATCTAAAAGAGGCCAAGGAGTGACAGAGGGACAGATTTGGGTGGGAAGTAGGATTGGACACGTCCTTTGCAGCCTGTTTATTGTATTTCCAGGGGAGTCCTTCTTCATAAGTCATTTCAACCAGTGAGACATCTTAGGTTGGTATATATTATGACTCCCTTTACAACCAGTTTTCATATTTATAAAATTGTGTGCCTACGTGTTTCTGTCTAGACAGACCAATTTCCAATCACAAAACCGGTCTCATTTACGAGGTGTCATCCTTCCCCTTAGTACTTTAATTCACAACACAACAGGATCCATCCTCTATTCTCACCTTAACTCTCTTAATTTTTCTTGAAATAGTAATTTGAAAACTGAGAAGTCTTCAATTAGTAAAGTTCTATCACAGAAAAAATGACTAAGAGAAACCTAGACAGGCCTGAAGAAAATAAAGCTGTGGGGACTAGGGAAACATGGGCTTTATATTTCTGGATCTAAAACCACCAGGCAGTTGGATTAATTTAGCCAAGCATTAAATCAAATCAATAAAAAAAAATCATCAACCTAGCAGTTTGTTCAATGATTGATTGAGGTAATATCATCAAAAGAATTCTAAGCAGAAGGTTTTGGTGTATATCTCACCTTTATCATTCCTGCTTCTTCTTTCTATCCTATTTTTTGTGGGAGTTTGAAAACTAAAATAACATAAGCTTATTGTTAAAGAAATAAGCAAAATAAAAACATAAAGTAAAAAATGAAATCTCCACCTTACTCAATCATACTCCTTAGAATCATAATATTGTGATGCATATACCACAATCTTTGTACATATGGTTTTTTCATCTACTTTTCGACTTAGCAATATGTCTTGATTACCTTTCTAAATCTTTGCATAAGAACTACCTCATTCATTTTAACTGCAACAAATATTACATTTTTAAGTGTATCCTAACATTTCACTGAATTCTTGATCAGTGAACATTTTCCTACACTTCTCTGATGATATTCTACTGAATCATTCATTTCATGGGTTTCTGTGTCAGAGGGAAAGTGGGAATATCCTGCCAAGGGTATGTCTTTGGGTCCCTGAAAAATAGGAGTCTCTGGTGACACATGCAACCACTTAAAAAGGCGAAAATTCTCATTGGACAATGTGATTTTAGCCAAGGTACATTTCTGTGTGCTTAATAATTTTTGGAAACACCTCAAAATTCTGTTAAATTTACTATATATTATCTTTAGTTCTCAAAATGTTGTTGTTCATGCTCTGGCACCTGTCCAGCCCCAGTTCTCACTCCTGCCCACATGCTCTCCAAGCCGCAGTCACCCAAACCACTGGCTACTACGAGTGGAGACCATACTCACCCCACCTGCTTCTTGGCCACACACCCTCCCTTACCTCCGTCTCCCTAGTGAACTAGTTCATGCTCAGAGCCTTTGACTATTGTTTTCTCTGTAAACTTTTCCTCTCTTTCTTCCCACACCACCTCAGGAAACTTGGCTATTCTCTCCTCTCCACTTCCAATACACAATATCCATTGCTCAGATAAAATATTTCTTGTATCTGTCCCATTGTAATAATGTGTTTAAGCTGGTTCCTTACCAGGATAGGATTCTTTTTTTGGGGGGTGGGGAGTAGTACTAATGCCTTAAATTTATTATTATTATTTTTTAAACAATAAAAAAGTATTTTATTATTTTATTTTATTAGTTTATTCAGTACAGTTTCCATCTTTTATAATGGAATAGGATAGGATTCTTGAAGGGAGGGACCGCTCTGTGAGTGTTTCGCCCAGTGGCTAGCCCAGAGGAAGAACTGTCTAGATGTCAGGTGACTTGCCTCAAAGGAGCAATGACCTAGAGATCCTCTTGTCATCCTGCCTAGGCTAGATGAAAGAAACTGACAGGGTACCACTATGGTCTGGAAGTGAATGTAGACATTTTTATATGATTGTTATTTCAAAAGTTGCCTTTTCTACTCAAGCTGCCATCACACTGAGAATTATGTCATCCATTTTTACCGTACACATTTCCTACTGCTAAGTAATGCTCAACAATGTACTGTAGCATCCAGTACAATAGCAAGTTCCATATGGCTCCTCACACATTTACTTTTACATTCGCTGGCAATTTAGAATGGCATTGTTCATTATATTTCAGATGTCAGCCTGCCTGGAGCCTATCCAAGGATGTGTACTTAGACTGTCAGAAAGTGAGAGGCTGACATTGGGCATGACTCATTACCGTGCAATAGATGCAAGAGAGCATTTCAGGGGGATAATCAGCTTTAGTCAGTGTCAGTAGATGTCGTGAGATTTTTCCCAGCACTGATAAAGACGCATCCATTCAGAGATGATAGCTGCTGGACACCAGCCCTGGGTCCTGTACACTCTCCACACCACAAGGCCCCAAACTCCGGGCATTGATCTAATTTTGCTTCTGTTTCTGGAGATCATAGTAGTAACAACAAAAATAAAGCATAAATATCATTTCTAAAGAAATTAGGCACAGAATCACAGTGACTAGCTTAATTGCAATTCTATACCAGCCTTTGCTTTCTCAGGGAAGGCTTTCTGCTTACCTGGAGATTGCATGGAAAAAGAAAGATTTCCCTGTTTCTGGAGATACTCCTGAGGGTAATACGTTATGTACCTGCTAATAGCTTATTTAAGTTTTGTACATGCCCAGTGAAGTAGATTGACATCATCATCTATTTTGCAGCTGAGATAGCAGAGGTTCACTAAAGTTAATATTTAAATGGTGTGTCCCACTGAGAAGCATGGAATGTCAGGAGTACCCAAACCAAGAGGTCTGCTTTCATGGCTTTCCAGAGCAGTGTGCATGACATAAAAACTCTGGGTGACATCATTCAAGAATCCAGACCTCAGCAAAGAAATGGAAGGAAGACAATTTTCCCTGAGTTTTCCATTTTCCTAATATTGGCCCTGTATTTATAGCATCTTAAAATGAACCCAAACAATGAAAGCCATCTCTATAAACTGCCACAGAAACACCTTGAAAAGTATCACGAACTATACATTTTTCTGTTTTGCTGCAACCATAGAAATACTGTCCATTCAATTCCTATCACATTAAGTTATATTGGTGGATACCCAGAAGAGAAGGACTGTGGATATAACTCTTCATAATACAGCTTTGCAAATAGGTAAGCATTTCTTCTAATGGCACTATGGCATGTGAACAAAGCTATTTTCTCCTCAAGGAATAAAACTTCTGAGGTGCCGGCAGGTAGACAAAAACCTGAGGAATTATGATGACATGCTACCATATCCTTGCCCCTGGGATACCTAGTTTGAAATTGTTTTTCCTCCCTTCCCTATAATTTTCTTTTTTTCTCTTGCTATGCCTTAATAACTCTGAGAAATTGGAAATTTGAAATCCATGGCTGTTCCAATTTACTGAGCTTTTTAAAGACAGCTTCACAAGATCTCCAAAGGTCTTCAACTGTGTGGCTGATGAATTCCAGTATCTCTCGGACTGGTATAGCTCCTTGCTTTCTAGAATTATTTTTCAAATGCAATAAATAATTCCTGAGCACTTCGGCAAAATTTGATTCTAACTAGGAGACAGCATAGGTAAAAACTTTCTTGTTAAGTGACAAAGGCATGCCACACATTTTTTGTTTGCTTGTTTAAATTATGGTCAGGTATCAAGCAGGTCACAATAAAGTTATGCATACAGTTATTTCCATTCAGCAAAACATTCAATGAAGTGGATATCCTTGGTATCTTTAGAACAACAAGGAATATTACTGATTTGATCACAATATAGGTAGTGTATGCATAGCTTGTTAAATTATTTTACCAAATACTTTTTCATGATGTTGGAAGAAAGTTTAGTATATATTGTGTATCTCAGGGCAATACTAGAATATCCTTGTTTGTTTGTTTTCTAAAGCCTGTTTGTTCCTGGCAAAATCAAATGCCCCCAGGGTGATTAGGTTTTCAGGAAGTCATTTTCATGAGTTCTATAATTAATAACAAATTATTTTGAAGTAATACTTTAACTTGTGTATTGGTGAGAATTGGCTAATTAATGGTAATAGGCTAATAATTATGAGAGGTAATGAAATAATTGCTGGGTGCTGGGTAGATGACTGATATACTCCACTGCTGAAGATTTTTAAATATCTAAAATATTTGAATTGGCTGTTACAGAGTATGTTTAAAATACACAAAAATAACTAGATTTCTTTATAGCTTGTGATATCCCTGTAAAGTTTGTGTCCAAAGTAATACACCAAACGTTGTGCATTCCCTTCCAGAGAACACCTGACCTGTGACAGTCCAGCATGGTCACATGACTAATTTTATCCAATGGGATGTGAGAAGTAATAAATTTCACTTTCAGATCAAAAGGGTTAAGAAGTGAATGTTCTTTCTCAATGGTTTCTTTCCTCTTCCACAAGTCTGATGAACATGAGCATGAAGACGTTGGAAGCCATATCACTATCATGAACAGAACCAGAAGATCAATGGGTCCTGGGTCCCCAGATCATTATGATTTAGAACTGTTATCAGACTATTATGTGAGTGATAAAGAAACTTCTGTTTATTTGAAACATTTAAATTTCGTTTTGTTATATTTTATCTTCATCAGAGCTAGTGTTACTCTAAATAATATAGGTCCAAGCTCTGTGATAGGTCTGAGCTCCGTGAAATTTAGTGCTTTGCCCACAGAGGACAGACAGGCTAATAGCTCCCTGAGTTCAAGACTTAGTGGTTTCTATGCAACAAATTCTGGCTGGTGACAATTCTTCTCTTACCAACAAGAAAATGAATGGCCCAGTGCCTGGAAGGTAAAGATCGTCAGGGCAACTTTCTCCTATTATTCTTGTTATTTATATTTATATATGTATATGTATGTTTATATTTATTTTACCAGCTACACAAGTATTAGGAGAGTAAAATCACTTCAGGTTTTTTGCTGTGCTAAAGTTTTTATACCAAGTTAGGAGTCTGGAACCTAGAAATAACAAGTTCTGGAAACATAGGTTATAAGTGTTTGAATGTCAGTTTGTCCCATATGGACTATTTTACTTACCATATCATGGCATACAAGAGCCAGCATGTATTAAATATTTCCTCAATAACTTGGATGATGATGTAGAGTACAAGCTTTTCAAATCTGTAATAGAGACAAAGATGTAAATGAAATCTAATAGCATAGATGAGAGAATGTCATTTGCTTTCATGCTTCCAAGCTATTGCCTAGGTCATTTATTTGGCCTGAAGTTCCCTTGCCCTTCCTTTTTCATCTAGTTAACTGATCTATATGTTTCAAAATTCATCTTAACTGTCACCTCCTACAGGAAGCCTTCTGTCCTCCCATCAATAGCTGGTTTTAATAGCTTTTCTTTGTACTGCCATAGTGCCTTGCACTCACGTATAGCCCCACATAACATTGATTTCATTTATTTTTGTATAGTAGCCTATGCTTTTTCTCGTGGCAGATATTTTATCTTATTTTACTCTGTATCTCCAAGTACAGCACAGAGCCTAGCACTTGGTTTTGTTTATGTCTTGCATTGTTCTAAGACTAACTGGAGTTCAATGAATAAAATACCAAATCAAGACATTTTTAAAAAAATCAATAATAACAAATGATAAACTCAAATAACCGAGATGAAATAAAAGGTATCAAGGTAAAATTTCAAGCATTTTTAAACACTAAGTAGAAACAAAAACAAATAAAAACACCCTGTATTAAAAACAGAGATCACAGAATTCATGGGCTTTGTAAAAATTAATTTTAAAAGCATCTGGAGTGTTAGAAAAGCAGAAGCACAGAAGGAACCAAAGAAGAGATTTTACATAAACAGAAGTAGGGGATTCTGATCAGTGTAGAGAATAGTGCCATATGGGCTTAGGGTGAAGGCACATCTCACATTCTTCACACAAGATAGGCACCATTACTCAGGAGTAACCAGAGGATGTCCAGAAGACAATGGCTAGGATAAATCTAGGATTCTCCAAAGGAAGACCTTTCAATTACCTGAGGTTTCTCATGTATACAAAGGAGTTAAATTACTCTGTTGAAGGGCAAATGTATAAAGTGGGACAAACGCATAAAAGTTGCAGGAGACAGATTATGCAGTTTGGAAGAAAAATGTTCTAACAATTAAGGCTTTTCAAAAATATCAGGGGCTACCTTGGGCAAGTTGTGGGGTTTGAGCAAAGGTTGAATAACCTTTTATCAGAGCTGCAGCAGAAGTAGTGTAGCTCAATGGATTGAGCTCAGGCCTGCAAACCAAAAGGTTGCCACTTTGATTCCCAATCAAGGCATATGCCAGGGCCATAGGCCAGGTTCCCAGTCAGTGGCATGCAAGAGGCAACTGATTGATGTTTCTCTCCCTCTCTTTCTCCCTCCCTTCCCCTCTCTCTAAATAAATTAATAAATAAAAATCCTTAAAAGAAGAGAGAGACTCCTGCATTAGGTAAACCAAATACAGTGTATTGTCTTTTAAAACCTAAATATTCTGGATGGGCTACAGAGAATTAGACCAATCGTATCTTATTCTAGTATGTGCATAAAACTGTTCTTTATTTCCTGCCTCTCTTTACATATTTTCTTTCCCTCCCTTTTACTTTTTCTGCCTTCTTCTTCCATCTTTTCTTTATTCTTACTTCTCCCTAATACATGCTAGCAACTACCATAGGTCAGGCAATGTAATTAAACACTGTGAGTTCAACACGTTAGGCAAGGTTGTTGTTCTTACAGAGTTTACAGTCTCCTGAGAGGTATAAAAAAGAAAACACAATCCACATGATAAAACCTATGATAGGGACTTGGAGAGTTCTCTGGGAGCGCTTGGGAGTGGTTACTAACCCAGGCATAGAGTGTTCCACAGAAGTGACATTGATTTGTAGGCCTCTCGGAGGCAAGCTCATCCCTGCTGATAGCACTGACATGCAGACCTGGTGTAGCTGCATTCACCTGGTTCTTTGTGTTGACTTTTCCTTCCAAGATGCTCTAAGCACTTTCCAAATTCATTTCTTTTATCATCAAATATCCCTGTGAAAGTGATACACATCATATCCTTTTAAATGTCAGCAAAGGCGTTTTTTGCTGAGCAAGTTGGTTTGGGAGGTTGGGGAGGGAGGGGAGAGAGGGGTAGAGAGAGAGAGAGAGAAAGAGAGAGAGAGAGAGAGAATCACCTATGTGTGTACCCAGGAGAATTTGCATCTTGAGAAGAGACAGACTTTAATTTCAGGACTGGGTGTGAGCTGGCCTTGAGTCTGCGATGACTAACATGATTGCCTACCAAGCCACTGTCTATCCAGATTTGAAACTCATTACTATAAATTGCTTTGGGATACCTTGAGCATGAAAAATGCAATGAAAAAAACAAAATCTATTTTGGAAAGAAGGTGGTAAACTGTAAGGACAGATTTTTTAAAAATATAGTTTATTGATTATGCTATTATAGTTTTCCCATTACCCCCCTTCATTCCCCTCCACCCTGAACACCCTCTTAGCTTCTACATTTCCCATACTATTCTTGCCCTCCCCATTTATTTTCTACCTACTTTCATTGCTACTTATTCTCCATAACTTTTCCCCCTCTCTCCTCCTCCCACTCCCCTGTTGTTAATCGTCCATGTGATCTCCATCTCTGTGGTTCTGTTCCTGTTCTAGTTGTTTGCTTAGTTTCTTTATGTTTTTGTTTTAGGTGTGATTGTTAATAATTGTGAGTTTGCTATCATTTTACTGTACATTTTTTATCTTCTTTTTCTTAGATAAGTCCCTTTAACATTTCATAAAATAAGGGCTTGGTGATGATGAATTTCTTTAACTTGACCTTATCTGAGAAGCACTCTATCTGCCCTTCCATTCTAAAAGAAAGCTTTGCTGTATAAAGCAATCTTGGATGTAGGTCCTTGCCTTTCATGACTTGGAATACTTCTTTCCAGCCCCTTCTTGCCTGCAAGGTCTCTTTTGAGAATTCAGCTGACAGTCTGATGGGAACTCCTTTGTAGGTGACTGTCTCCTTATCTCTTGCTGCTTCTAGGATTCTCTCCTTCAATTTAATCTTGGCTAATGTAATTATGATGTGCCTTGGTGTGTTCCTCCTTGGATCCAACTTCTTTGGGACTCTCTGAGCTTTCTGGACTTCCTGGAAGTCTATTTCCTTTGCCAGATTGGTGAAGTTCTCCTTCATTATTTGTTCAGATATCTTTTCCACTTGCTGCTCCTCCTCTTTTCCTTCTGGTACCTCTATAATTCGGATGTTGGAATGTTTAAAAATGTCCTGGAGGTTCCTAAGCCTCTCTTCATTTTTTTTTTGAATTCTTGTTTCTTCATTCTTTTTTGATTGTGTATTTTTTTCTTCCCTCTGGTCCACTCCATTGATGTGAGACCCAGCTTTCTTTCCATCACTATTGGTTCCCTGTGCATTTTTCTTCATTTCACTTATTGTTGCCTTCATTTGTTCATCTAATTTGCAACCAAAATCAACCAATTCTGTGAGCATCCTGATCACCAGTGCTTTGAATTGTGCATCTGATAGGTTGGCTATCTCTTGGTCGCTTAAAAGTATTGGCTGTGGGGCTTTAATTTGTTCTGTTTGAGCCATTTTTTTTCCTTTGGTCTGGTGGCGCCTATTACATAGTGTGGGGCGGGGCCTTAGGTTTTCACCAGGGCAAGGCAACCCAGTTCCTGGGTTGTGACACTGTATGTGGGGGCGGGGTCAGAGAGGGAACAATGGCGCTTGCTCCACTCTCTCTAGGACTTCAGTCCCCTCTCCACTTCCCACAAGCAGATTGGGCCCTTCTGGTGAAGGCTCCTGGGAAGGTGGGCTTGTGCACATTCTAGAACCTTGTGGGTCTCTCCAAGGAACTCTCCTGTGAGGCTGGGAGATTCTCCCGGCACCTCAACCCCCACAGGTGTTTTCAATTGGTGCTTTTAGGCTTTATTTCCCAGCGCTGGGTGCCTGGGTTGCATGGTCTGTGTCACTGCCCATCTTCACCTGGTTTATTTGCGCATGAACGTGTGACTGTGGACAGCCAGCTGCCTTGCGCGCCTCACTGGGTCTGCTTGTTGCCCCCCGTGCCCGGGGTCTGCCACCATCTGTCAGCTGCCCCTGTGCATCTGGGGTCCTCCACCAACTGCTGCCTGCACCCTGCATGCCTCGGCCTGCCAGCCACTGCTTTTTCCTACTGGGACCCCTGGACCCCTCTCCATCAGCCTCAGACTCTGCCCCTCTTACCGGTCTGGATGAATGGGTGTCAGACTTCCATACAGTTCATTTCTCTCTGTTCTGGTTGTTTTTTGTTTCTAAATTTTTGTTGTCCTTAGTTTTGGTTGTGTGAGGAGGCACAGTGTGTTTACTTATGCCTCCATCTTGGCCAGAAGTCTGTAAGGACAAATTTTAGAGCTCTCTTTACAGCAGTGAGGATCCAAACAGAATACAAGGGACCCTGACTCTTTCCATGGGGTGAAGTGACATCTTTGAAAAAAAAGGAAAAACAAGATTAAAATAATTTACTTTCTTCCTCAGAAAAAACAAGGAAGTAATTGAGCTTGTCTCAATTCACTGACCTTTAATATTTGTTATCTATTAAGATGTTTCTAACCAAAAACCAGTGGTGACACATGATAATTGCATCCTATTTGTGTTGGTGATCATAGTCTTTATAATGATCATTTGTTTCTACAAAATTGCCACATGTCAATGTCTCAACTAAAGAGTCCAGTGAAGCCACATGTGACCTCCAGTAGGCATAATTTGGGCTGATTTTCATTCTTTGTCAGCCTGTCAGGGAAAGACAAGGAATATGACCAATACAACTAGAAATGACATCAATTTAATACTGAAGATGTATTATAGATGTTCTTCTCATTTCCCCCTCACCCCCCAGAGCTTAACCTCTCTTTTGTTGCTACAAAATACCTTATTCTAGATGGATAGTATTACCACTTTAAGAAAACTGTTACTAGAATAATTAATGGTATTGATATTAATTGGTCATGAGGCACAGATGCTGTATTTCCTGAGAACAAAATCTTTACTAGGGACCATGATTGGCCTAGAATCATTTCAAATTAGAATTAATAATGTTCTCTAAGAAAAAGATGTTTGGTGTGATGGAGAAAGCAGCAGGCAAAAGAATTCAAGGGTACTGGATTGTGGTTCTGGCGCTAATACCAAGGGGCTGAGGGATCTGAGCAAGTCTGTCTCTTTGACATGATGTTTCGTCACCTGAATAAACTATGAAAAATCTGTTTAGACTTCACATTTCCTTTATCTTATGCTTTTGGAGCTCTGTGGACTTCCTTTATGGCATTTATCACGGTTGTATTTGTAGTGTTATTGTGCGATTCTTTGATTAATGTCCCCCTCCCCAACTGATGCTCCATGAGAGCAGGAATCATGTCTAATTTTGTTTACTGTTTCAACTCTACCTTCTGGTGAAAGGCCTGGCATAATGTAGGTACTCAATGAATATTTCTTGAATAAATGAAAAGGTGAACAATATCTAAAGAGGATTCTATTATTTTATGAATCCTATAAATGGTATTGCCTCAAGAAGGCTTATTGAATAGCCCAATCTACAACTGACTTGTCTAAATTTCTGGGGCAACTTATCTATGTCTGTCTTAAAGAGTTAATACCTTTCTATCTTGCATCATAATTATTTAGGTTTCTAGAAGATGTCCTGAATCACTGCACATTACCTTATATACAAAAGGAACTTAATAAACTTGTGTTGAATGTGAGACAGTGCCTGTGCCTTGTTTATCTTTATATCTCAAAGCAATAGATGTTTATTAGTGCCTTTTTTAAAATTAAAGCTGGTGACATTTCACTGCTTTGTCAAAGATGTTTACATTTTAAGTAACAGAAAGCTCACCTCAAATAGGCTTAATCGATAAAACCGTAATTTATGACTCTTATAACTGCAAAGCCAGGCGGTAGACTTCAGAGGAGTTAATGCTATTACTGAAGTTCCAACTTTCTATCTCTCCTCTCTGCCTTTCATTATTTCTTCTCCTTCCTAAGAGCTGTTGCTCCTCAGATGACTGCAAGCAGCTTCCTAGAATATTTATTTTCTTTAATAGTGCTCACCGTGTGCCAGGCACTGTTTTCAATGATTAAAAGGTATCAGCTTATGTAATTCTCAAAAACAATTCTTAGGTAGAAATAATTAATATTTCCATTTTATATTAAGAACATTAAGTGATAGAGAGATTAAATAACTTGCTCAGAGTTATACAAGCGAATAGCCATGATTTACACTCAGGAATATGTCTCCAGAGTGTCTGCTCCAAAACACTAAACTTTTTTATTCAATACCAAAATAAATAGATAGATGATAGATAGATAGACAGATAGATAGATAGATAGATAGATGTTTCTTTCTTACTAGATCCTAAGGAATAATGTAGGAACTTTTTTCCTGAAGACCCAAGCAAATATATCTGCATCTCATTGGCCTGATAGGGTTTGGTTCACATTCCATTCACACCTTGTAGCTAGTGGTAGGAACATGACAGTTGGCTTAAATCTATGAGGACCAAATTCTGGAGTTGAGTGGTTTGAAAACCTCATGGTCTGCATAGGCACAGCATGGTAGATATCAATCAGTAACAAGCAGTCATTGACACTGTTACCTTGGGTATGAGTGAAGATATGTTGGGTGGGGAAAAAAACCAAATGCCCACTGTGACTGGTAAATCCCAAAACATATTTTAAGAAGTGTTACATATCAAACTCTCTATGTCTTCAAGAAATAAATGAAATCCTCATTAAGTGATTTGAGAAACAGGAATTATATTTTGTGTATAATGGCTGTTGAACAGTTTTATAACCTGAGTCAGAAGAAGTCTATCTGCATGGTAGGCAAATACAATTGATTACACGGGTTAGATGGACAGAGGGATTTACTTGATTAAACTTTAGAACTGGAATCATCCTATAACTGTTCTGTAATTGAACTTCTAGAAATAGGTAGTCCCTGGTTCAAGAAAAGTCAAAGGGTCTGTTTACTGAACTTTGGTTTTCAATAGTGAAGTGAGTAAATATTCAAATAAAACCACCTGGTACCTAGTTGTAGTTTGAGAAAACTGGAGAGAAGCAGGTCATTGAGCAACTATATCAACATAAATTAACACTTTAAAAATGATCTCCCAGTTTATGAATTTACCTTCAAGTTGGCTCTTCTCCACACAAGCTAGAGTGCATCTGAACTTCCAATATGCTTAACTGAAAAGATAAGGGATCTGGATTAGGAAATAGCTGACCTGAGCGGAAAACCAGATGCTAGCAACTCAGCTGACATTTCTGGGGTAAATAAATTATGGACAAAAACAACATTGTAGAAACTGGTGTCAGTGAGCTAATGGGCAGCTCCAGACAAAGACTGAAGAAGAAAAGTGTTGTTATTTGAGGATGGTAATAGAAGTAATTATCTGTGTGCCAGGAAAAAAAAATAGCACTAAAAGGCTATGATGAGTCCATAGAATCAGTGAACAAAAGAAATTTTCTAGAATTATTTGACCTAATTACAACTGAGGATTTGTCGGCTGTTTTTGTCAATGCTCTAATAATGTAGTCCTCACCACAAAACTGGCTATAGCATTAATAGGTCTTGCAGTGTAAAACCTGGAACCAACCAGAGCCTAGAAAACATAGACAATGAGCAAATGAAGCACAGTGAAAAAAACGAGCAAATCACCCAGACAAAAGAAAGACAAATTGCAGAGAGTAGAAATAAGGAGAGAATCTGAGGAAATTGGTATAATTTCTGTGTAAAATATATATATATATATACATAATAAAATAAATGCAGAACCAAAGATAAGTATATAGTAAAAGGACATTCTAAGTCTAAATTCAGTTTAGATTATCAGCTTCATCATTTAATTATCCCTGATTTATTTAGCACCTAAGCAAATTAAAAAAGAAAAAATGGAATTACAACTAATGCTTAAGAGTATTAACAAGAGATTATTTCTAACTACAAGGATTATTTTAATTTAATCAACATTTTTTTAAGAGTCTAGATATTTGGGAGTATCCAACTTAAGACATGATTTATGCTGGGGACAATCACTTCAAAAAACATATTTACACATGTACTAACCAGAATATTTTCTGGGCAATATATGAGGAGGGACCCAAAAAACCACAGAATTATCTTTTGGAGGGTGAGCCCCTTGTTGGACATGCTTCCCCTGCTAGTGTTCTAGGAACCCATCTGTATCAGTGCAACTGTCATTGTTGTGAGAGGCTGCCTTCGGCTTCAGTGAAGTTTTTTTGAAGACTTTCAACACCTTTGCCCATTTCATCATGGGTGGTTTACGAGTGCACCTGGCCATACAGCACAGAGCGTTCAGCAGTTTTTGACCCAAAACAGCATGACCCCATGCCCCACCCTCCCTACTCACCCACTCTCACCCTGAGTGCTTTTTTTGTTTGTTTCCCCCAGATGAAAAAGTCCTCAAAAGAAATGTTTTGACAATGTGGAAGAGGTGAAACAAAAAAACAGCAGCAGCACTAAAAAGCATCAAAATTGATGAGTTCAAAAACTGTTTTGAGCAGTGGAAAAAGTGTCTCAATAGGTGTATTGCATCAAATGGAGAGTCCTTTCAAGGTGACTGAAGTTGAAACATGTAAGAATAAATACACAATTTTTTTTAATAAATAAATTTTGGTTTTTTGGGTCCCACCGCCATACCTTTCTGGAAAGTCCTGTATCCTGGCAACCCCGAGACATCAGTTATCTCTGACTGTTCTTGGGTTACTAAGTGTTGACTGAGAAAATCACACTACCACGTGAGTTGCTTCCCTTACAAATTTGCAGTCTCAAAACCAAACTTGCTCTTTAGTGCTGCTTAAGAATTACAGAAAAAAATATTGCTATGAGAAATCCAAGATTTTACTGTTTTTTTCTAGGATTTTTATGATTTTGAATCTAACATTTAAGTCTTTAGTCCATTTTGAGTTTATTCTTGTTTATAGTGTAAGAAGTTGGTCTAGTTGCATTTTTTCACATGTATATAATTGTCAAAACTAAAACTGCACACTTAAAAAAACAGTTACTTAATTATCTCTCTTGTAATACTAATCTTTTACTGCTCCAAATTCTACTGTCCTCCTAAAAGTCTGTCCTATTTATCATTTGCTACACTCGTTCCCTTCCCCCATGATAACTTAGCTTCCCACTTCCCAGCCTTAAAGTGCTCTAACACTCTCCCATCTACTTATCTGTAACCATATTTGGGCCTGTGTTTTGTCTTCCTTCCCACCTCAGAAGGGGAGAGGGAATCGTGACAATACCTTCTGCACTCGTTTTATCCCCCAGTTGTGCTTTGGAATATATTCTCTCCCATCTCCACCAAACATTACTTGACCAACTACCCTTTATTTATTTTCTTTCTCTCTTCCTCACTTCCTTCTTTCCCCTTCTCCTTCCCCCTTCTCTCATGCTTAAATCTTCTCTGTAAGAAAATACTTCATCCTTTCTCCACAACAAGCCACCACCACCCTCTTTCTCTTCTCTTTACAATCTAAAGCAGGATTTCTCAACCTTGACACTATTGACATTTTGGATCAGACTTCTTTTTTTTTTGCTACGGGAGCTGTCCTGTGTATTGCAGGATGTCCAGCTTCTCCGGTGTTCAGTTTCCACTTGCTACATGTCGATAGCAGTTCCCCCCTTCGACAGCTAGCCATGTATCCCAACATTACCAAATGTCCCCTGAGGGCAAAAGCACCCCTGTTTGACAACCACACACTAGGTGTGTGTTCTAAAGTTCACACCTCCACTTGTTTGCTTCCCAATTGCTACTCAGCTCAGTAAAATATAACTTCTGTTCCAACAACTCTATGCAAACTGCTTAATTACAGAACATCAATATCCTAATGGCCAAATCCATCTTGTCTAATTTTAGTCTCACTTTTTTGACGTGTGACTTTGTTAGCAGTTTCTTCTTATGGAAACCTCCTTCTTCAATGGCTTCCATGGACCACTCTTTAGTTCTGTTTCAGTCTTTCTTGCTGGTTCTCTTTCCTCTACCATGCTTGTAAATTCCGCGGTGCTCATTACACTAATTCAAACAATATTACCCTGATTCAAACAATATTTTAGTTTTACCTACATTCATGCCTTTATTTTTTTTTAATTTTTTATTTTAGTTTATTCAGTACAGTTTCTATCCTTTATTCCCATTCCAGCCCACCCACCCATTCCTCCCCTTCTCCCTCCCCTTTCCAACCCCCCTAGTTTAGTCCATGTGTTCTCTATATTTGTTCCTGTAAACCCTTCCCTTCTCCCCTGGAATTCCCTCCCCTCTCCCCTCTGGTCCCTGACTACCTGTCCTCTATTTCAGTGTCTTTTGTTATATTTCACTTGTTTCTTTGTTTTGTTGTTTAGGTTCCTGTTAAAGGTGAGATCATATGGTATTTGTCCTTCACTGCCTGACTTATTTCACTTAGCATAATGCAAATTAAAACCACAATGAGATATCACTTCACACCGGTCAGAAAGGCCATCATAAACAAAACAACAAACAACAAATGCTGCAGAGGTTGTGGAGAAAAAGGGACCCTAGTACACTGTTGGTGGGATTGCAGAATTGTAAGACCACTATGGAAAACAGTATGGAACTTCCTCAGAAAACTAAAAATGGATCTGCCTTTTGACCCAGCAATTCCACTGTTGGGACTATATCCTAAGAACCCTGTAACTCCATTCCAAAAGAACTTATGCACCCCAATGTTCATAGCAGCACAATTTACAATAGCTAAGTGCTGGAAACAACCTAGGTGCCCATC
>CM052540.1:50395948-50444172 GCA_028533065.1 Trachops cirrhosus | reverse complement strand
TTGTAAGACCACTATGGAAAACAGTATGGAACTTCCTCAGAAAACTAAAAATGGATCTGCCTTTTGACCCAGCAATTCCACTGTTGGGACTATATCCTAAGAACCCTGTAACTCCATTCCAAAAGAACTTATGCACCCCAATGTTCATAGCAGCACAATTTACAATAGCTAAGTGCTGGAAACAACCTAGGTGCCCATCAGTAAATGAATGGATCACAAAACTATGGTACATTTACACAATGGAATTCTATGCAGCAGAGAGAAAGAAGGAGCTCATACCCTTTGCAACAGCATGGATGGAGCTGGAAAACATTCATGCCTTTAAACTTAGTCTGATTCATCCTATTTATTATCAGTATCCTTCTAACACATACCTGATTTTGCCACATCTGTGTTTATAAAGTTTCAGTATTTCTACTTATCTGGAGCTGTATTTTCCAAACTGTGGTACTCATAGCTTTTGATGATACAAATGATGATTTTAGATAATGTGTACATTTTAATTTTAAAAGTGCTGCACTTACTGTAATTTATATTTGGAAACAATATAGTTAGCACATCAAATCTATGATTTCATAGATATTTTATTGAGAATGAGGCAAGTAAAAACACTGAGTCTATTTAAAATTATTTGAAGGAAAAATATTAAGCAAAGAGTAGTATATAGAGGTGGCAAAATTTATGCAAGTGGTATATGAAGCCTGTCTGGAAAAAGTCCAACCATTGTTAATATAATGGGAATGGTTTATGTGACATTGATGTAACCTGGCAGCCAAGGAGAGTGGACTGGAATGTGCATGTGTGAACAATGACGACTTCACTGTACTAGTCATTGGGGGCTGCAGATGCTGTTGAGTGAGCATGTGTACTGTGTGGCCCTTGCATTCAAAATGACTGGGCAAGTAGAGCAATGAATCTGCATCAAATTTTGAGTTAAGCTTGAACATTCTTCTGTGGAAACTATTTGGATGATTGAGAAGACTGCAGCTACAGGCAACTGGTGATTGGCAGCTTCATTATGACAGCATGCCCATTCATGTATCACGTCTCATGAAGTTTTTTGGTGAAACATCATCGGGTGACTCAGCCCCCATACAACCCAGATTTGGCACCCTGCAACTTCTGGCTTTTCGAAAACTCAAATCACCTTTGAAAGGGAAGAGATTTTAGACTACTGATGAAATTCAGGAAAATGTGATAGGGCAACTGATAGTGATTGGGAAAACTGTGTGAGGTTCCAGCGTGCCTACTTTGAAGGGGACTGAAGTATCATTGTCTTATGTACAATATGTATTGTAATTTGTATCTTCCTCAATAAATATCTCTATTTTTTCATGTTACATGGCTGGATACCTCTGGACAGACCTTGTATGAGGGTCTGAAGTATGAACCTTCCAGATATAATAGTAATTGTTACCCTAGTAGATAAAATCCAAAGTCCTTAGTTGGCCATAAAGTGGCTTTCATAATCTGGTCCAACTTCTCTCACAATTCTCCAATAGTCTCTCTATCTTCAAGCCACATAATATCTTCTTGCTATTACTGAACATGGTATGTAACTTTATTCCTTTCTGGTTTTATCCTTGCTGCTTCTTCTGTCTGGACTGACACTGTGGCAAATCCAGCAAACTACATCTATCCATATTCATTCCAACATCTTGCTGGAGGATGTAAATTGAGAGGATGTGACCACCAGTTGGGCCTTGAACTAGAGCCAGGCAATCAGATACTCCTCACCTCTACACCTGTCCTTGGAATGTACACTCTGCCTAGTGTTGCCACAATGGGAGCTGTTGAGAGCACATCAAGAGTATATATGTAACTGAACCCCATTCAGACCTCTATATAAACTTTTAAGATTGTGGTGGACAGGTGTATAGATCTACTTATCTTGTAGCTGCCCAAGACAAACCTCTTATATAAGTTCCCTTGATTATTAAAATTGACAGCTACTAATCCGGAGTGGACTATCTCTTTCTTTAGTCTCTTCTTGCCATCCAGGAAGATTCCAAGGTGAGAACCAACATATCTGTCTAGTATGTCTCCTTTTCTGACAAGTCTGAAGTATTTCCCAGACTCCCTTGCACCTAAATTTCGGGATGTGGGTTAAGACCCACCAATAGATGCATAAGCATAAGACTGCAAAGTCAGAAAGTGACTCCAGTGAGGCTGATCTTTCATTGCTTCTACTCCTGTAGAAGCAAAGTCATGGAGCAGCAAAACACAAAGTCATGTATTTTTTGAAGAAGCAAATGGCCCAGGGTCTAGCATGTGGTTAAAATGCAGGAAAGGAGAGTCATTTGTGGCATGTTTATCATAGCACAGGTGGAAGAGTCCCACAGACAAGAGATGTGGTGGGAAATTTCAAATTCCCTAGCCTCTGGATCATTCTCTATATGACTAATGATGACAAAGGTGCCGTTCTTCTTTCATCCAGTTAGATGGATTTCTCTGGAAGTTGTTCCTAGAAACTCAGTCTTTAGCCTCATTCTGAAGGTTTCTGTGAGCACTTAATTCCTTACATTAAATGCCCTTCTGCTTAACCTACCTAGAACACTTTCTGTCATCTGATGTTCAACACTGACCAAAACAGGTTTTGCTTCCAAACACTCTCTCCAATTTGATTTTTGTCCCACACTTGTGTACTTCCTGTGATTAAGATTTATTACATTGATAAATAAGAAAATTTATTTGCATGTACTATTTGTAAATATTTGTATACATATATGGGTAAAAATAAATACATGGGTTTATATGATATGTTCATATGCACATTCAGAAAAAAAAGTGACTGCAGAAGAACCTAAAAATCCTCACAGGACACAGACTCAAATGCCTGTTTCTTTTACCATGCCTTGTCCCAAAATGCAACTTGTTTTGGGATCTCTGCAGCAACCTTACAGCATACCTCTGGTTATTTTAAATCCATAATTCATTGAGCTGTTGGGTGGCCTATTACCTCCCACATATTATCAAAGTGTTCATTATGAACTCATACCATCTCAAAACAGGAAGTTGTACAAGAAACCAGAACCCCCGATGAAATCCCCATCCCCTCACCCTTTAAACAGGTGCCCTCCTTGCCACAGTGATGTTATATTTGCATCCAGAGTTAGCATAGTGTGAATTTCTATCTTTCTTGGCATATTGTGCTGATTATTTCAAAGTCTTTAAAAGGAGATGTTATTATTTATGTCAGGTTTTCAGCACAGTTCCACCAGGCACTGCTTGTTTGAGTTCTGCCTCTTTCTTGATGTTTTAATTCACTGCTAGCAGAGATGTGTTCCTAGGCAGCCTGCAAGTTGAAAGACTGACCTCGGCCTGAATGCTGCTACTAATCAGACTCTCTGGTTTGGCTCAGCATTTTAATTTACTTCATTTATTTATTTATATGTTTGTTTATGTTTTCTCCCTGCTTAGAAGTTAGCTGTGGCTGAGTCTTACTATCTCCACAGCTTAGTAAGTAAAAATTCGAGCAACCGATGCCTATACATACAAAATAAACAGCCTTTTCCTCCTCCAGAGTCTCCTTTGTTGTTTGGAATCCATTTAGGCATCTTATTACTCTAAGGCAAATAAAATATAACATTAATAGATAACATTAATTGAATATTTAGTAAGTTCTAAATGAATCACATGCAAAAAAATCATTTAATTCTTATAAAAGTCTTATGAGCTAGATCCTAATTTCACAGTTGAAGAAGCTAAGGCTTAGAAGAGCTAAATAAGGCTTTGAATGAATATAAAGGATTCCTAGGTGCACATCTATGAACAACAACACTGTAATTTCTCAAGCCACAGACTCTGGGGTAAATTAGTCCATCAGAGCCTTAGAAAAATCATAAAGCTCTTATTTTGACTATATTCTTAGAATTGTAGCCACTTCAGACTTGAGCAAACCACTAACAACCAGCTCTAGGAGTGTTTTGAGGGTCTCCTGTGCTCATGCTCTGTTGAGAAACCATACAGTCCTTCCATTTCCTTTCTCTTTTGTTACTGCTGGTGCACCTCTGCCTACCATGCTTGCTGCTATTTCTTTCTAGTTTTCCATTCCAGATGAATGAGTACTGAATCTGGGAGTGTCTGTTCTGCCAGCAGTGGTACACATTAGACCTGGAGAGTCAGAGCCCTGAGCAGTGTCAAATTTGAACTGATATACGAACCAGTAGTGCAAAGTAGGTGAAAATGGATGCAGGTGTCAGTAGAAATCTAAAAGTAGTAGTAGATGAGTGACTGGCAAGGCCAAAGCTGTGGAGACATAAGCTGGAGGAGCCAGCACCAAATATCGTGGAATCAGAGCTGGATCACTGAAGAACCCCTCTATCTCAGATGTCCTTTGAAAGTCCTCATTTCCCAGTTAGACAAGTCCCAGTCTCAGAGGATGTACACAGACAACCATCTTGGAACCTAAAGTTCTTAATGTTTTCCTTTTTGGTAAAGTAGACCCTGGTGCAGAGTAGACACCCAATAAATATTACTTGGAAGAAAGGGCACACCTTCTGGAATGAAAGTGCTTACTTATTAAAATTAAGTGTTGTTAAGTCAGACCAAGAGAATGAATTACCCAGAACAAGATCACTTGCTTTTCAACCATTTTGAGTTTAGAGCTGTTTCCTTCTTTTGGCATTTCATTGTTATTTATGGCTAGCTGGAAAAGATTTATTGGTTTAGAAGGAAAAGACATGCACACCGCTGCACATGGAGGTGTGTAAGGCTTCCCCAGACATCAAATAACTCTAATGATGGTTTGATGAGTTAAGTGTAAGTGAATCAGAAATTTATTGGTTCAATTTCCTCTGTAATGCACATGGGTTTACAAATTCTTGGAAGAGCTCAATTTGAAGATAGGAAGTTTGAAAATACAAAGCAAAACTTTGCCAAACTATGGTACAGTCATTTTCTCCCAATCCAAGCTAAGGGTGTCTGTAAAATGAATGGTCAGTATATTCCTTTTAAGCTTGGTTTAATGTAAAAATAGTTGGACTGGCTTATTGGCCCTGGTTTCATAAAATGAAGTGATAGAAATAATAGCTAATATTTTTTAAATATATTTTACTGATTATGCTATTATAGTTGTCCCACTTTCCCCCTTCACTCCCCTCTGCCCTGCACACCCCTCCCTCCCACATTCTCCCCCTTTAGTTCATGTCCATGTGTCATACTTACAAGTTCTTTAGCTTCTACATTTCCCATACTATTCTTACTCTCCCCCTGTCCATTTTCTACCTACCATGTATACTACTTATTCTCTGTACCTTTTCCCCCTCTCTCTTCCTCCCACTCCCCTGTTCCTAACCCTCCATGTGATCTCCATTTCTGTGGTTCTGTTCCAGTACTAGTTGTTTGCTTAGTTTGTTTTTGTTTTAGGTGTGGTTGTTAATAATTGTGAGTTTGCTGTCATTTTACTGTATGTGTTTTTTATCTTCTTTTTCTTAGATAAGTCCTTTTAACATTTCATAAAATAAGTGCTTGGTGATGATGAACTCCTTTAACTTGACCTTATCTGAGAAGCACTTTATCTGCCCTTCCATTCTAAATGAAAGCCTTGCTGGATAGAGCAATCTTGGATGTAGCTACTATTTATTCAGGACTTCAGTATT
Source organism: Trachops cirrhosus (assembly GCA_028533065.1). NCBI lineage: Eukaryota > Metazoa > Chordata > Mammalia > Chiroptera > Phyllostomidae > Trachops > Trachops cirrhosus. The sequence goes on along the minus strand of CM052540.1, from coordinate 50,438,572 downwards.
GGTTAGGCACACATGTAGGTGCTAGATGTAGATTACCACATTTAATTCTCACAACAGTCTTATAAGGCAGGTACTATTATTATTAGCATTTTATAAATTAGACTACTGACACACAGGGAGATTAAAGAATGTCTCAGCTCAAACAGCTAATAATTGAAAAGCCCAGGATTCAAACACAGGCATCCTAACGGCCATATACTTTTAAGTCCTTGAACTAAATACCCCCTGAGGTCCCTTCCAGTCTGACATTCTTTGTCTATTCTCTTTCATGATGCTGACAGAGACATTGGAACCATATCTCCATTTGTGGAAGATCAAGACAGAAAGAGAAGACATTTAAATAAATTTAACTCTTAATTAATATTCAGAAAGCCAAAATGAAGAACCTATGAGTTTATGGAACACATGCTAATTTGAAAGATGGGTCTGGAGAATCTACACTGAAATTGAGTGCTGTCTTCCAGGTTCTCCCAATGGTTAGGGCGTGGCCAATTGATATGTCTCACTGGTCTCTGAGTGCGGGTCAAACAGGAGGTTTAATGCCAGTTTGACTTGTCCTCCCTGGAATAGTGTGCGATCCCTATTCAAATGCCCTGATCTTTATAAATGACCAGCTAGTTACACTAACTTCAAGTTTGACTTTTGTTACCCTGTCACACAGGTTATAAATAAAGAAAAGTAGACTCAATGCTTGATCTTCATCTGGGGTTGTGGTATCCAGAGTTAAGAAAAAAATATAGTAACTAAAGGATAACAAAAATTATAGAAAATGACCAAAACTAAAGGACTATTTAACTAAATTCTGATAGAACCATCAAATGGAATCTTTTTGTACATTAATGCTGGTAAACTTATCTTTCTCAAAGTATGAGATGTTTTTGATAAAAGATATAAAGATAGAATAAAATATTTACCATAATTATGACCACAGCAATCTAAAAGAAACAAATCAATCAAGTACAAAAAAAACCTGGAAGAAATTAACTAAAATATTAATTTTATCACTACATGGGAAAATTATACTTATCTTTCTTTTAAGAACTTTCATTTTCCAAATGACTCATAATGACCATGTGTTTTTTATTATTATAAAATAAAAACCCAATGTAAAAATACATAAATATTTCTAGAAGCTCCCTGAAATCTTTAACAAAATCTTTACTAACATATACAATTCTTGTGAAAGCTCTAATGGTGGAATTAACATCCAGCACAAGAAATATATAAATGGCAGTATAAAAAATATGAAAAGAATAGTACATTATGAATCAGATAATATGGCATCCTTAGATTGCTATTCACTAGCTCTATAACCTTGAAAAATCATTTAACCTCTGAGCTTCAATTTCTTCATCAGTAGAGATAATAATATTTTCCTTGCATACCACTGAGAGTTGCCGAGAAGACTGAATGTGTACATAAATGCTCTGGAAAAGTTAAAATACCATACAACAGACCCTATCATATCAAAGACTAATATTTAACTATTTCAATCTCTGTGAACAATATAAGAATTTCTATTTATGTTTTCCTTAACTCTGAATATTTACTTTTCCAAATTCCCTTGACCATCATTGGACAGTTTTATCTTTGAGTGCATAAAACGAGGCTAGAATTTGCAAGTTCTAACATGAGTGGGGATGAATTAGCAAATGGAGCATATGGGATGAATGAGTGAAGGAGCATCAGTGTACCCAGAATTCCTGTGGAAATCCCTGGTCGAATCATGGAGAAAACATTACGACTATTGAGAAAAAGAGACGTAGAAGATCTTCAGAGGCAGAATGTGCCTAGGTGAGACAGGATGTCAGGAAAAGGGGACCATTACATTAGAGAATAAACGTCTTCTCTCCTTTCCTGTACAAACTTGCCTTTACAACCACTCTGAAAACAAATCTTCAGAATGTGATATACTTAGTGCAATAGTGGCAAATGCAAAAGGCTTTTGGAACATGGAGAAGGAGGGGCTCAGCCTCCCTGTAGAATTGAAGAAGTAGGTGATAATGGAGGGAGCTGGACTGTGCAGAATGTTCTATGAAGAAAGGAGAAGCATTACAGGAAGAGAGAAGAGGAATGACAGGGGAGCACAGAGAAACAGAGCCTATTGTTAGGACTACCTGAGGGTCTCTGCGCCTGCAGTTAATTGGGAGAGAAGTGGGAGAGGAGGCCTGGTAATATGTGCTACCAGTGCAAAGTGCCTCATTCGCCTTTATAACAAGTTTACACTTCAGTTTAAAGATAATGGTAACACATCTAATGTTTTAGAGCATTAGGATTACACCAGCAGCAAGGCAGGGAATCGATAAGACAGGGATTTTTCTGGTCAGCAGAAGCCAAACTGCAAGCTACTTTATGCTAAGGCAATAGCAGCATGGGTGAAACAGATTTAAAAGACAATTTGGAGGAAAATAGAACTAGCTTATATTTATAGGTCATGACTACACGCCAGGCACTGTGTGATGTGCTTTACATGGGGTATCTTATTTTATCCCTAAAATGTTATGAAGTAGGTGTCATTTTGATGGCTATTTTACAGATGAGGAAAATGAGGCTAGAGATTATGTCTCACTTGTCAGAGGACCCAGAATGCTGGAAGTTGGGTATGAATCCAGGCTGCCTATTTGGGGCATGGGGATGAGCTGCTTGGCAAAGTTTGTGAGAAAATGGAAGAGGTATAGGTGATTTTCCCATGGCCCCAGATTGGGACAGTGTGTGGATAGAAAATAAAAAATAGGGAATACAAAAGAGGACATGTTTGAACAGACTGGGAATACAACCAACATTGGAATTGTTGAATATGAGACAGCTAAGTAGAGATTCCATGAGCCAAGTGGAAATACTGGTTTAGTGTCAAGGAGAGAGGGCTGGGTTAGATATAAATGTTTAATTCATTGGGAATTTAAACTGTTGCTAAAAAAATGTCCATAAAAAGTCAGTTGTATTAATTGAGAGAAAGAAAATAAGGGATAGAGAAGGAAAAGGAGAGAGAAAAATATGAGGGAGGAAGGCAGGGAGGGAGGGAGGAATGAAGGAAGGAAGGAGAGGAGGAAGGGAGGGAGATAGGGAGGAAGGAAGGGTATGGAAGGGAAGGGAGGAAGGGAGGGAGGAATCTGTAGGAAGGGTGCCAGACCGCCAAACTCAGAGAAGCAGAACCCTGCTAGAATGCACTTGACAAGTTACACTGAGAGCTACTGGACTCCAGGGACATGGTTTCGGTTTGTCTTTTTTTTTTCTTGAGTCAGAAAAGAGGCCTAATGAAATGCAGGCTCCATTGTGAGTCTGCCAGGGTGATCTGAGGTTGACAAAGAAAATGTCTTGCTAACCTATCTGCTTAGGGTGGCCTCCAAAACCCCGAGATATTTGTTGTGATCCATTATTTTTACCCACACAAAAGAACATTGCAATTCCATTTGAACTCTGTATTTGATCAGTTAATGAAAAAACCCAGTGTTTATTCTGAGACCTAGCTAAAGCCACATCTTGACTTATTGACTGCTCTGGCTTTGGTGGAGCAAATTATACACCATCTTGAAGAAGTCAGAATATGCTTCTCTGAGAACAGTTATCTCCCCCGTCCCATGTTCCTCTTTATTGATTCTTTTAAAAACCCCAGAATATCTAAAATGAAACAATGAAACCAGTGCTCATTCACATGGGTGAAGTATTTGAAACTCCGTGCACTCTGAGTAATATTCTCCTGCATGAGAGCTATTAATCCTTTCTGAATTTTAACAAACCCAAAGAGCCTCACCATCAATTTCCTGTGAGAAGGGCTAGTGAAGGCCATTTTCCACAAACTTTAATTTTATAATATGGTTCTTCAGTTGGACTTTTGACCTAGCTAATTTAATTGTCTTTGTCATTGATAGCTTCAGACAAACAGATAAATAAACTTAGACAATGTACCTGTTAGGTTGACTTTTCACACAACATTTTGGATGACCTTCCAAGGCAAAACTTCCCTTTGTTTCTACAAGGGTATGCTGTTTTTCGTGATAACCAACAAAGAGGGCACTGTGAAGTGTTTATTGTGGTAGAGTGTGAGTCACTGAAGTGCTTTCCCCCCTTAAAACCACGCGCACTCCCGCCAGGATCATCCTGGGCATTCTCCACAACCACTTTGCCAGGGGAAAACACAACGTAGTCAGATAAACCATTTATTGGATTGGTCAAAAAGTTCATTTGTTTTTTTTCCATAAGATGGTTCTAGTAGGACTTAGTTGTCTTTAACTTCATTTGAAATAATTTTGTTAGATTGTATTATGACAGCTATCATATCAGCTGCATTAAAAAAAACTTTAAACTGGTGAATTTTTGTGTAGCCATTTTAATATTGAAGATGGAAGAAAATAAGTGATATTTTTGGCATATAATGCCTTATTATTTTAAAACAGGTAAAAACACACCTGAAATGAAAAAAATTTTGTGCACTGTATGGAGAAGGTGCTATGACTGATCGAATGTGTCAAAAGTGGTTTGTGAAGTTTCATCCTGGAGATTTCTTGCTAGACAATGCTCCACAGTCAGGTATATCTGTTGAAGTTGATAGCGATCGAGACATTAATTGAAAATAATCAAACGTTATACCATGTGGGAAATAGCCAACATACTCAGAATATGAAAATCAATAAAGTTATTGGTGAAAATGAAAACTGTGTCTTTTATTTTACAGGAAAAAAAATGGCCAACCCAATAGTTTGTTGTACCCTCCTGCTCCATCTGACTAGTCTCTTTCTTAACTGAAGGAGGGGAGCAGATAGACACGAATTGGCTGGAAGTGAAATGGCTTTTGTTGAGACAGGGTGAAGTATCTGGGAAGAGTAAGTTCCCTTCCTTCTTGCTGTCCCCACTGGAGGTAGGTTGTGCCACTGGAGCTTCTGGAGTATGGGATTTATTTAGGGGGAAATGGCTAAATTTTGGTACTTGGCAGAAGGAGGAAAGATGAATGCCCAAGATCTTTTCATTTTTTGTGGGTTTTTGTTTCTTTGTTTTGTGTGTGTGTGTATTTTGTTTTTTTTAACTTCCTTACAGAGACTTGAAGAAATCAGGGCATTAGGTTATCATGGATCTATGCAAGGCCTTGCTCATTTTCCCTTCCTTCTTCCCTTCCCTTCTTCCCTTCCCTCCTTCTCCCCTTCCTTCCCCGCTTGCATCCTCAACCCTTGCTCCCAATTCCCATGTCATCAACAAATAGGCAACTAATTATTCAAGAATGTTTGATATGTATTTTTATAAAATGTAAGAGTTATGTGTATTTTTAATGGATACAAATGGAGTCATGCTCTGAATCTCATTGCTACTTCCTTGATTCACTCAGCAGTGTTTTCAAAGATCTAAGTATGTTGCTGTGTGTAGAGGCACCTTGTTCCTTCTAAGTACTCCATAGCATTCCATAGGGGAATCCACCATGTTTTATTTAACCAGTGTCCCAGCTATGGACAACTTGATTGCCTCTAACTCCCCACTACCTAAAAAAAAATGCTACACATAAATGTCCTTATACACATCTATCCGCTTTTCCTCTCTGATACACGTGCAGGAGGTAGGTGGCTGGTTCATAAGGAATACTGACTGGCTTTCGACTCATTTTGGCTATAGTGGTTTCCAGAAAGACTTCACCAGGCTGTGTCCCACCGCCAGTCCATGAATGCCCTTCTCTGAGAACAGACAAGCTTCCTGCCATGCTTGACGATGTCCAGAATAGTCAATTTAGTAAATCTAATTACTAATGAATTAGAGTATCTCTTCATATACTTGCTAGCCTTTTGGGTTTTCTCTTTTGTGAATGACCTGCTTATGTCTTTTGCAGTTTTCTATTTAGTTCTTATCTTTTTCTTATTGATTTTCAAGGAGTGTTTACTCATTTGTTTGTATGTAGTATATGTAAGTATCTTATAAACTTTTGATATTATAAATAACCTCTTCAAATCTATTACTTTCAAATTTATTTTGTCCCTGCTGTTCTTCATTGATTAGAAATCTTCGATGTTAGTGTGATAAAATGAATCTTTTTTTGTTTGTTTTAAAAATCATCCTATTTTTTCTCCTAATATTAGTTTCTTAACAATATTAGTGTTCACATTTAGGTCATAATCCTAAATCCTTAATCTTGGAATCCTGGAGTCCTGTGTTAGTTTGGAAACATTTATCAATCACCCATCTATCTGTATCTCTTATCTATCATCTATTGAGAGAGACTGCCAGTTTCCTGAACAGTCTCTCTTTTCCCTTAGGTTTGTGGTACAACTCAGTCAGATATTACATTTCTCTCTATGTGTATTTTTATCACTGAGCTTTCTATTCTGTTCCAGAAATCAATTTGCTTGTCCTTGTACCAATACATGGACAATTTTTACTATTAAAACTTTGTAATTTTTTTTAGTCATTGACAGAGCAAGTCTCCCTTTTGCTTTACTTTTTTTCCCTTTTCATACACATTTAAAATAATTAGATTGATTAAAGCCTATCAAGCTGAAATGTCTTTGAAATTACATGTAACTTATAGGTTTATCAGAATAAATAAATCTGTCCCCTTCAGGAGTATGCCATAAATTTTTAAAGTCCGTTCTTCTGTTCTTTAGTAGAGGTTCATTTTCCCTCCATAGAGAGCCTGTGTACCCTTTCTTAAGTCAATTTCTAAAACCTATAAGGCTTTCCTTTCCCTATTTTGTCAGGTATCCTATTTTTGGTTATATTTTGTTTGTCTTGATTCAGGGTCCCTCCCTCCCTTTCCCTGGGTTTAAGCTTATGTGTAAAAAAATTACTCATCAGCATTCTCCCTTCATAGAAGAGCTAGTATTTTCTTTATCTCATGGATCTAAAATACATTGAAATTCCAAGTATGGCTGAGGTAGAAACCTTTATATTTGTGTCTAGTCCAGGATTTATAACAACATTTTATTACTAGAGAGAGTTGAACTATTTTTAGAGAGTTTAAAATGTTTTGCAAATACCACACCCTTAAATCCCCCCAGCATTTCTGAGAGATAAGGACATATGTGGTTTGAGTAAGGTTCTGTTATACCTCAGTCATCCAAGACCCAATCTAGGCCTCCCTTGATGTACAGTCAGTGAGGATCACAGATGAGCCCCCAGCAGTGAAGACGACACCCTAACTGGCACAATCAACTTATTCACGTACTTGGAGACAGACTCAATACAAAGGAACTAAGTGGTGGAAGCCAGACCAATGGCCCTCTTAGGAAATCCTTTGCTTTGCCTGTATTTGTTTCAACTGCCCCCCAACCCCACTCTTTTTCCAGCCAACCCCTTCCCTTTTCACTTTTTTCCAAATCCAGGTATAGAAAAAAGCAGTCGAAGTTAATCCAAAGCAAACTACCAAATACATTTTATAAGCTTCAATGTACCACTTAAAATGCCAGACTATTAAACACCAGACATAGAGTGCATTCTCAAGGGCAATGACCATAGGTGGAATGTTTTTACTAGTCTTCAGCCAACAATTTGTGATTTCTATGCCTGTAAGTATTATTTTACTCTCATGGGAAAGATAAAAGTTCTTTTCCTCCTCCTTTTCCCTCTTCCCCTCTCTTTTGTTCATAAGAGACCTTTCTAAAATGAGGCAAAGTGGGCAAAATAATGTTTTAAAAGCATAAACACATATTATGACCTTTTAATTTTATCAGTAATATCCAAGGACATTGATAAAAAAGAAAAGAGAAAAATACATTTTCATATTTGTCCAAATAAAATTGGAAATGAATTGAAAGAAAATATAATAAAACAAATCTATTAGTTTTATTTTTTTAGGAGTTAAATCAAGACATGGACTTGGGATCAAATTAAATTTTAAAAAATTATTTTCACAATTCTGTGATATTTTCTCCAAAAGATGAAAGTGAATATATTCTGATCCCTTGGATCAAAAATCAAACTATAAAGATAATGATAATTCTTCCCCACACAAGATTGCTACTCATTCCACATTCTACTATTCTAAAAGCTACCTCTGTGCAGCTTTTCCAGACTTATAAAAATTTAGCTTTGCATATTCTGTAATTTCAAACCATTTGATTTGGGGATGATTAGAAGAAAAAGAAGCATGAAGAAATAGATGAGGTTTCTGCAATGTACACTTTGAAGATATGAAAGCATTGAGAATGATTTTCCTTTTAGAATTCATTCCAGGTATCTGCTTATCCTCATATAGTAGGGACTGAACCTTTTGGAGAAGGGGCAGGTGGACAATTAGCCCAATTTTGCACAGTTTGACATTATGATGAACAGAGCAGATATTATAAGCAACCATATCTGTGAGGACAGCATTTGAGAAATAAAAGTGAACTCATTAAATAAAGATTGCATCAATCTCTTTCTCTCTCAGGTATACAAGTTACTCTGTGCCCTGGGGATGGGTTATAGAAGCCGAGAGAAAAGAGTCAATAATTTCAAATCATAATGGAGAAAAGGTATCAAAATTGGAGAAAAATCACACCAAAAGATTTTAGTTTATGTACACATTAGGGTTCAAACATGGACAGGAGTTAATCCACTGAATTAGTTGCTTTAAGACATGTTGAAGAGCCTGAGGAGTTATCTGAGGAACAGACTCTAAGTAGAGGTCCCAAGAGCAAATCTGAAAGCAGCATTGCAGAGCTAGTCCACCGAAGGAGCTGCTGCTGCCACCACGACGGGCAAGGTTAGGAATGATCAGGAAGTGAGGAAACAGGAAGCCATTGCCTCAAATGTGGGCTCTCACTTACACTTCTTCTGCCACCATTGGAAGATTAAGAAGCTCCTGCCAAAACGACTGGCTCCAGAACCATATCACAGACACAAGCTATGCCAATGCAATAGATCCCACTAACAACACCCACAAAATTATGGACTGGATACTTAGAACCTTGCTTCTGCTGTTGCTGAAAAGCTGTTGCTTCCCTGCCTCTGCCCACTAGCAAATGTCCCATCTCACTTTTGCCTGCCAGTTTTCTCATGGGTACACCTGCTTAGTGGGAATCAAGTACTTTCAGAATCTAAGCTATAATGCAATTGTGCAAAAAGGCATAACACAAGGGATTAGAACAGAGTTGAATGAGTCAATATCTACTAAGTTCCACACTAACTATCTATCTATCTAGCTAACTATCTGTGATCTGATACTAAGCAAAATAAATTTTTAGCATGTAATAACTGTTGTAGCAAGAAAATATTGTAAAGTTACCAGTGGACAGAAATGGGGGTAGGAAATTAGTTGTAATCCTAATTTCTATAAATTTTAGAGATACAAAATATCACTGGGCTATTCTTTATTTAATATGCATTATTTCAGTTAAAGTAAAAATATTTCCAAAGGCTTTCATCAGTTCACTCACTACTTAAATCCCATTACCTTATTTTTCTCTCAAGTCCTCATATTTTTCCTCTGTAACTCCTCTATCATCAGAGTTGTCAGAAACCTAACTGTCAAAGTTGGAGAGGACATATTCAATGAGAATAATTTTTATTAGTATAGAGCTTTATACTCGCTGTTGATATTATCTTGATATCTCCAACTTTATGCTTTCCCTTTCCTAGCACACTGTATGAGACTTTTCTGCTAATCAGTTAGAGATACCCAGATCATTGCAAAGCCTGTTTTTAAAAATAAAAATGAAGGTCTAATTATAGAAAGACACACAGGCCACTCACCCATGGCTTTAGAGAGACTAAAGTAGGGTAACCTGTGCTGGAGATTGAAGGGGGGTGGTGTGACCTCAGAGGTGATCTGGCCTGACAAGGGTGGAGTGAGGCATTTGGAAAGGAGTTAAGGTCAACATTGTTCAGCTCCCAGTGTGGCCTATGCAGAAAACTGGTTGGGAGCTGAGTTGCAAACAAACTGTACTGACGACTGTAAAACTAATTACTGTTTCAGGGATTCCCACTCATCGCCTCGGCAGCAGTTATTTACTAAAACTTTTTAAAATTATGTTTTATTCGTTTTTTATGAATCCTCACCATAGGATATGTTGAGAGAGAGAGAGAGAGAAACATGTTGCCTCCCACACGTGTCCCAACCAGGGATGAAACCCTCAACCTAGGTATGTGCCCTGACTGGGAATTGAACCCACAACTTTTTGGTGTCTGAAAGGATTCTCCAACTAACTAAGCCACCCAGCCAGAATCTGAGCAGCAGTTTATATGGTCACTGAGGTGAAGGGCTCTCTCAGGTCACAAGAAAGAAGCTCATCAATGCAACCAGACTTTACTGTGTCCCATGTTAACTGCCCTTTGAGCAAGCATTGCTCATTTCAAAAAGCCCAGAACACTCATAAATAAGCCCTGGATAATAGACTGTCAGGGTGGACCTGATGGTCAGGAAAGACTTATGCAAGAAAAATCTTAGCAGTACCAGAGTGGCCCTGGACATCAGTGGCACTCTTACTTATTACACAGAGTACAAGGGGTATTCGTATACATAATCTCCTTTGGCCATCATAGTACTCCCAGGTAGAAGGCACAGATGGTATCTTCGTCTAACAGATAAAGAAATAGAGCTCAGACAGAAAGGAAAAACATGAAATGGAACCAAATTTTTCTTACTCCAATCCCTGCGTTTTCTCAGTGCACTGACTCCATTGATGTATATTTTGTAGAGAAGAAAAAGCAAAGAAAACTGTGTCACAAAGTTGAATTTTGTCAAAAGTGCTTTTTAACTGCAATAGATTAAATTCAGTAAGTAAATTGCTTTATTAAAAGGAAAAGGATTTTGGAAACCTGAATTCAACTTGTGCAGAAATATTTGAAGCTATGTTATCACAAGAAAACAAATTTTTAGAAAAACATCAATGTCAAAGCAATAGCTCATTTGGTCAATTCAATTAAATCACAAGTTAATTACATAAGAAAAATGTTTAAAACTTGGAAAAGATACAGTCAAGGTAGTTATTTGATGTGTAAAATTAGATCAACAATCATTATACATTTTTTTCACTTTTCAAATAATGATATTGGCACAGTGTAGGGAAATAAACTATGGACTTCTAGAATCCCATACTAATGTTTCTTGGTACATTATACATCATTTATTAAACTCCATATATTTCCACACCAAGGCTGAATTACCAATCTTGATTTTATTACCCACTTTCTACCTCCTGTGCTGGAAAATTGATTTGGATAATTTATTTGGTATCCATTTGTTTCTTCATTCATCCCACACAGTTTTAAGCACTTGCTATGTGATGGATACTGCATGACTGTTATAATAAAAATTTAATGGCATTTCTGCATGACACAGAACTTGTTACAGATGGAACTGTGCTTGAGACAGAGCAGATCTGGTGTTTCTTTCCAGCTCTACACTGAAGTCCTCAGAAAACCCAAGAGAGAATACATAAACAAAGATATTGGGGACACTGGCTATGATAATTAGAAAAGATTTCTGGTTGAGAAATGATAGTATTTTATCACAGTTAAGATACTGGGATCTGAAAAATGGGAAACAACTCAAATGCACTTCAGTGTGGATGAATGAATGAACATATAACAACACATCCATGGAATGGGATAGTATTTGGCAATAAAAAGGGATGAATTGCTAATTCTGGCAACAACATAAATGAATCTCAGTGCATTGTGCTAAATGAAAGAAGCCAGACTCAAAAGGCTGTGTGCTTTATGATTTCATTCACATACCATTCTAGAAAAGTGAAAACTGTAAAGAAGGGAGACAGATCAGTGGTTGCCAGGGGCTGAGGAAGGAAGGGGTTGACTACAAAGGGGCATGAAGAAATTTGAGGTGATGAAGCTGTTCTATATCTTGAGCATGCTAGTTATGCGACTGTATGCATGTGCCAAAATTCACCAAAAACTAAAAACTATGTACCAAAAAGGATGATGTTTACTGCATATAAAAATCACCTCTAAATTATGATATTGGAGTCTGGAGTTTGATTTGACCCCACTTCTACAATTTGTTGTTTGAATATTTAGGGCAAATTACTTTGCTTCTTCATGCTTATTTTGAACTCATTTATATGTATCATAATAATGTTGACCTCACTGAGTAGTCATGAGAAGTAAAGTAATCTGTATGAATTGTCTACCATTGTGCCTACATGGATTTACTTTCAGTAAAGAGAAAATCATGAATTTATGCAAATGACAGCAGCAGTCTTACCACTACTGCCTCTTTTGTTATATCAGTGGTCCTTCCAGTTTTCTCACATTCTTACTAGTTTTCCAGAACCACAGTTCCTGTCCTGGCTTCCCCATTTGCCCCCTAGCACCAGTACGGCTACCATGAGCACACCACCATTCCACCCTCCTACTTTGCCATTCACTCACTAGTGCTGAGAATAGCTGGTTCCATGACACATTTTTCTCTTAATGGCAGCCACACACTGTGCCTGTCAAGGCTGGAAAGAAAGAGATGACAGCACATAATTCAATCGTCTCTTACTGATGATTTATTCATGATGGTTTTTTCCTATTTTTTTCTTATCCAAAATATCAAAAAATGTCATTTACAAACAAAAATAAGAAATGCCTGCAATAATATATGCAACTTCTTCATTGTAGCTTATTTTAAAGTATTACGTTATTACATTGTAAAAACTTCTCTAAGCAGCATTATTTGGTACTACAAAGAGTTTAGTTAGTTTGGAGGTCAAGAAAAAAATGGAAATTACTTTCTTCCAATATCAAGGCTAATGGTGAGGAACCGTGGCATGGATCTTCTAAAACAATGGATAGTGCCCAAATTCTCTACATGGTACAGTGCTTCATTTTAAAAAGCATTATCATTTCTTTTTCCAACAGATTGCTTTTCTAATTATATTTTGCTTTTGTCATTGCCATTACTTTGCATTTTCTTAGAACTCAACAAAGGAGGGTGGGGGTAAGAGGTACCAAAATGACCTACAGCTATCCTTGATTCATATTTTATAAGTCAGAAACGCCAATGTACAACATTACTTCTGCAACTTTATGCCCCCCCAAAAAAGAAATGCATTTCTACCATAAGCCTTGGTCTTGTATTAAATGAAAATTATTCTGGAGAGATAACATATTCAAACTTTCAGCCATTTACATCTTGGCGAGAATAAGTTTATGAGATAATCTGTTTGTGGGGGTGAGAGTGGGGAAGAGAAGCAAATGAAAGCTTTGAGCCAATTCAGAGAGTGCAAGAGATACACTTCTAAAGTTGTAATGATACACAAAGAAGAAACTGAGGTTACTAAAGACCAACTTTTCTTATAGTTTAAACTCTTGGATTATAAAGTGATTTGTTTTGTAAATATATTTGGAAGCTGTTTGTGCACTGAAATGTTTATGAATTTTTTCTACATAACTAAATATTATTCCTTCTAGTCATGATGGAAAAGCAAGTTTCTGGCTTCCAATTAGTCACATAATTACATCTGATGCAACATGGCCTTACTTGAGACTTTCTGGAGAGTACTCACACAAACAACATAGACACATACCACTTGCACAGACTCTTTTACCTCTTTTATATATAGAACAAAGTTTAATTGCACTTATTATCTATATCTTATGCATTTGACTCTAGCATTTGAGTTGATTGTTAGTAGATAATACAATAGGAACCCTGACCATTGTGGCTCAGTTGTTTGGAGCATCATTAAACTCAAAGGTTTAGAGTTAGATTCCCAGTCAGGGCACATGTCTAGGTTGCAGGTTTGGTCCCAGTTTGGGGCACGTATGAGAGGCAGCTGATCAATGTTTCTCTCTCATATTGATGTTCTCTTCCTCTCTCTCTCCCTCCATTCTCCTCTCTCTAAAAAATCAATAAGCATGTCCTCAAGTGAAGATTTTAAAAAAAAGGAATACACTGAGATAACTATGTGATTTCATCACCACATACCCCACCTTTATTTCAATCACATGCCAAGAGGTTCTTTATTCCTGGAAAATAGTTTTCCAGCAAAAATATTTTTATGGTCTGCTCAGCAAATGTAAATAATTTAAGAGACACTACCTGTAAGAACAGTATAATATGTACTTCCTATGTTAGTCTCCAGAGAAGGCCCACAGTTTTTCCTTCCTCATACACTGATACCAGTATACCCATCAAGAACTAGAGTATATTTCTCTTCCTCTTGAGTTTTGATTGAAACTCAGATTTGTGACCAAGAGAGTGTGGTGAAAGTAATATTTAGGACTTCTGAGGTCATATTGTAAAAAGATCAACAGTTCTTGCTTCCTCTTCTTAGAAACCAACTACCATGAAAAAGTTTAGGTTAGCATGTAAGGGACTACCCTGCAGTAAGTAGCTGTGTATGTGGAGAGGCCACATGGACCAAATAGTTGAGTGAATCCTAGGAAGTGACCATAATTAACCTCACATGAAGCAAAAGAACCACCTAGCTGAACCTATTCAACTCGCAGAATCAATAATAAATTGTTGTGGTTTTCAGTCACTAAGTTTTGGAGTGGTTTTTTATGCAGCAATATATAACTGAAACATTTTCCTTTCCTATTCATTTCACAGGTGTCAACCCCAACAAGTGTTAAAAAAGAAGAAAACCAAATTAATATGCATGCCAATAATTAAAATGCATGCAAATTCATAACTCTCTTCATTATCAATATCCTTGTAACAAAAGTTTAATTTAAATTAATCCTTCAATTAAATTAAGCCATCATGATCAATAATTTTTTATTAAGCAATCAGCCTCCACATCCATTAGGTTTAGAAAATCCCCTTTCTATGTGGTATCTCATTCTTCTAATATAAGCTGAAGGCAGCAGTAAAATCAGAAATGCATGTAACTGAAAAGTGCATCTATCTATTCATTTGTGTTGTTTCCTCTGATCCACATTGTAAAAAATTTATGAGCTTGTTTGGAAAATGTGGGAGGAAATCAATAGAGTAATCATGATTTATAAAGGTAAAACCTTCATGTCATGAATATTCCATCAGGGAAATGTGGAAGCCATCAGATTTTACCTGTGTGTATTCCTCAATCTGATGTGATTATTTCATAAATGGACCAACACCCATCATTAGTGAAGATGGTCTCTGGGTACACAAGAATAGAATGAGGGCCACAAGACAAATGCAAGTTTTAGGAGGCTACCGGGAGTTTTGGAAGTAGTCTGGGTCAAAGGTGCTTAAAGGCCATTGGTGAGGAGACAGCGAAAAGGAGAGGCCAAGATTTTCTGTATGATTTGCTGAGGAACATCAATGTGAGCCAAATCCAGTAGTTTGCAGGAGAGTCCAGCTAAAACATAAGGACTAGATCAAATGCCTCTGTCAGGAGCCATTTCAGGGGGAACCTAGTTATCTATACTTGCCATGACTGTAGCTCAACTTCCCCCAGAGCCCAACTGTTTTTAGGCTGTGCCTCTTAGTTCTGAGGGCTGTGGAGACATTAACATATGGAATGGAGAAAGCAAAAGACATTTTGGAGGGAAGAAACACAACTACCACATTCGAGAGGCCCACAATCAAGCAATTATGATAGAACCAGTGGCACAGTAAACACCCATCGATCCCAGTAGAGCAGGAGGCAGTGCATAGAACAAGGTAAATTAGAAGCAGATCAAAAGAGAAGCATATTCAATAAAGAGCTCAGGCCGAATGCTGCCAAGACCAGCAGCACTGAGGTTTCAAATAACAAAGTTATGAAGGGCCGCCTGACCTCAACTGCGCACTGCCCTCCATAGAGTCTTCAAAGGTGGCCCACGGTGATGTGGTTTCATTCTCAAGTTATTGATTTCATTGAAGAAATCCAAAACTTTAAAAGAGTCATTGGGAAGGACAGAGAAAGGGTCAGAAGTTAATTTAGCAGCAGGGGCAGTCACTGAGACTAACACATTTCCTTGCAGAGGAAATTAATCATGGATTTGAAGGCAGTCCTTTTATGGCTCTGAAAAACAAAGTTCCTACAGGTGTTTGTGCCTCCATTAGTGAACTCTTCAACCTGGAGCTGAAAGCAGTCTGTTTGCATGGATGTCAGATCAGCACAAAACTGCAAGAGAGGTGGGAAAACATAATTCTGGTGGAACAGACAAAGGACATAATGAGAAGGTGTGTCAGAGGAGAGGAAGAACATGTAGGATGTGCAACAGTCTTTTTTATTCTAATTGGCTGTCCCTTGTTGGAGGAGTGAATTGGCGGTTTTGCTTACCTGGGAGAGTGACCCCAGAAGTCATGCACATTTAAGAGTCAGGTACGGATGGCAGAGACATTAAAAGCCTTATATGATTGCATAGATGTATATGCAAATAAATGAATATGTGTTTATAAACTATATAGATAAAAATGGAATCTGTTTAATCCTCTCTTCTATTCTTGGTATCTAGCCAGTAGGCACTCAGTACATTTTTACTGACTAAATGAATGAATAAACTCCTTAGAAGTCTTCCAGAAATATAAGGCACATTCATATTTTTCACTTAAATATTTCAGTTTTCCTCCTTGATTACACTAACCAATACATTCTTATATATTACAATGAATTGATTTAGAGCCGGAGTGATGCAGGAAAAAAAAGCCAGCAAAACACAACAGAAAACAATGAGCCAAACAGGGATTTAGACTCTTATTTCTGGAGTTTCCCTTACTTGCTGGGGCCTTGAGAATTTCACCCCTCTGCATTTAGTCTCCTCAGCAGAAAAGGAAGGGCAGTGAGGGGGTGCTATTATGTTCAAAGTGCTTTCCAGAGACAATATTCTATGATTCTAAAAATAGGTCTATTTTCAGAGTATAGTATGGGACTTCTTAGCAACTTCATGAGATGAAAGAACCATAACATGCAAAAGCTAAGGAATAAATTCAGTTCAGAAAATGGAACAGGAAGAAAACATTTTAAAGGATGTGGTTCAACACCATACCTTCAGGAAAATAAATGATTAAAATATGAAGGATTAAGGTTGTTTCTCATCATATGTCATGCCTGTTTATTTATCTGGAAGCTGATCTGGGACTGCTTAACAGAGCGATGTGAATTTGAAAGCTCCAATGGCATTCTCTTTCTCCCTCCCTCCATATCTCTGCTTGACTGTCTTCTCTCCGTCTCTATTAGTCTTTCTCTTTTATGCGCACACACACTCCAGATCAGGCAAATTCCCAAAAGCAGCCTTCAAACAATCTAGGAAGTAAAAGCAGCACAAAGCCTCTGAAATGCTTCCCGCCTGGCTGCTAGCCAATGAGACTTGAGGAACAGCATCTTCCTTTCTCTCACGATCCATTCATTCCGCAGCAGGTTATTCTGATTTCTCCGTAATGGTAAAGAGATTTGTGAACAAAAATATGTGATATTTATGTCTGTTAACAGTCCCATATTTTGTTACACATATGCTATTCTATAATCTTTCACATAGTAATCTGCTTATTGAATGATAACTTCTACCCAGTGAAGCTAAAATAGACTAAATGAAAACAAAGCCTAATTCCTTCAACTTTCCTCATTTCCCTCACCCTCACCCTTTTATCCCTTAAATTGACTGCTAAATTGTCTCAAATTGTAGACTTGGATGAAGAGTGTGCAAAATGTTCTCCAAAAAGTGGTGCTGGCGGTTTAGAATATGCCATTTTAGACTTATGTCTGTTATAACATTTGATTCACTGATAAAGAAGGAAAGATCCAGGCTAGTGTTTTTCCCTTCATTAGTAAAATCCATTATAAGGTCTCCAGGAGGTAGATTATTTTTAGAATTAGTTTTTATTTTATTAGTCAGGTTGCAGAGTGTCACAACTGCACTGAAGCCAGTGGCACTTCACTGAGCCTATTAATATTGATATGATCACCCTGAGTTCTGCACTGAGTGACACTGCTAACCTTCTGGGATGGCAAGGATCCTTCTTAAAGGGACCACACAATTTTTAAAAATAGATTCTCGGCTCTTTTCTTCTGGAGTTTGTAAAAAAGGCAAGTAGAATATCTGCATTCATTTTCTATGATTCAGTTTATTCAACCAATGTTTCCTCAGCACCAACTTTGGGCCGGCACTATACTAAAATGCTGAAACTACAATGGAGTTCCAGTATGTGGGCCCCCCTTCACGGAGCTCTCTCTCTTCAGGAAGGGTTTCTGCACCTAGTATGTGCCAGGTGCCATGTTGGGAGCTGTGGAAGACTTTAAATGATTGTGGCATTGTCTCTATAGTCAGGAACTTATTGATTAGTAGAGAAAATAAAAGAATTATTTTCATTATAAAGCGCCCCAAGGGATCAGTGAAGTGAGAGATTATGTCCATGGGGAGGAAGTCCTAGATTTAGATGATATTTAAACAGGGCTTGGAAGATGGGTGGATTTTAAAAGTTAGAGATTAGGACTGCAGGCAGGGAGGAAAAGCCTAAGGAGATGTTCAGAGGGAAGATCATGAGTAAAGAGAAGCAAATCTAAGCAGAATGTACTTAGAGAACAGCAAGTAGCTCTGTTTTAATAGAATATATGTTTGGGGACATGGTGAGTGATAGCAGAAATTGGGTTGTGGCCACGTTGCTGAAGCTGAAATGCCAGCTGGGGTTCTCTGAGCTAAATTTCCACGGAGTGGGTATCTAGCAAAAGTTTCCAAGCAAGGAGTCAAATCCACTGATTTTAACAGTAGTTTTTGCTGCAAAGGCATCATGTTTTGGATAGTATTTTATTAAATAACTTTGAGTCTGTTTTGCTTGTAACTAGAGCACAGTTTGTCATTTCTGCTATAACCTATAAATTAAAATAATGCATAGTAATAATGGAAGGAGAGAGTCAACATTTTATTTACCATAGAAGAGGATACTTTGTAAATGATATTTAATGTACAATCAGAAATTTCTTAAAATGTAACTTCTTTCAGTGTTATCCTCAAATATTATTGATACCACATTGTATATCTACCACTGAGATTTCAGAAAGAAGGTTCTGAAGGATTTCTCGCAGCATGGGAGAGGCCTGAGGTTGCCTCATTTTGAGTTGTTTGGGAATCAGCCAGGACCCAAGAAAAGAATCAGGAAACTTGGTGTTTTATGGTAGTTTTGCTAGTTCACTATATTGAATATAAAAACCACACAAAGGTCCACAGGTCTTTTGGTTTTGTTATTTTCCAAAACTCTTTCTGAAAGATAGAATGAAGCACTTTGAGTATTCAGAACAAATGTTACAGAAATCAGCAGAACTGAACCTAATATAATCAATATTAGAAATAGAATTCACTTATTTATAAAGCATTACACTGTGAAAGAAGAGGACATGTTTACAATAGACTTTGTTCTCATTCTCTCCTAAATGCTGGCTAAGAAATAAGTTAGCAATAGTACTGGTGCAATAGGCACATTCGGCCAGTAACACCAACCTAAGGGTTCTCCCAGTCTAATGGGGAAGACATGTAAAGAAATAATTGTAATATTACTTGATAAATATTACAGGAGACAAATATATATATATTTGTCTCTATATACATTTGTGTGTATACATATAATATCATATATATCACATGCATATGATATCATGGGAATATCATATGTACATGATATTATGGGAAAACAGACGAAGGATCAACTAACTTGCTGCATGTCTGAATAACAAAATACTGCCTACCTCTACAAAATGCTAGTGTCTCCTCAGTAACTTATCCAGGAGAATTAATAAAAAAAATTCACACTGTTTACACTGGCATAGAAGCCAGTATCTAAGTCACACTCTCTAGCCTTCTTTGCTTGAGTGGTATTGCTCTACTCTACAGCACAAGGAAAGCTTCTGGTTTCCTCGAACTGGGAGTTCTTCTTTACACTGTCTGAAGAAGCACTCAGCATTCTCAAATTCTTTGTCCAAGTTTTACATGACTGTCACCAGAGACAAGGCCTTCATTAGGCCTCCAGGTGAATGTGTCACTGTGGTAACACCACCCAAGGGAACTCGAAGTACCCTGTCCTTGAATGAACTAGATATGCAAAGGCAAACAGATGCCAGCAATGATGAAAATGGAAGGACTGCATCCTGGCCGAAGTTCGGCAAAGAGCTGAGCATGTGGGATCCCAGAGAAATGCAGAGCTGCCAGCGACATGGTCTTCAAGGAATTTTATATTCTCCCACTCTCCAAACTCTAAGGTGGAAGAGAGAATGGTGGGGAGGCAAGTGGACGGACTGGCCCATCTACAATTTTCCCATTCTTCTCAGTTCTCCCTTCAGTGTCCTCCTATGTTGTTGTTCTAACAGATTTCTGGACCGGTCCAATTCATTTGGCATGAGAAAATATACATACATATTATATGCCATATATACATATATTATATGTAATAAAATATATAATTTATTTTCTCTACATATTCTTAATTACATCATTTATATTTCTAAAGTGAACTAAGAAATAACTTTATCACTGTAGTATGTGAAACATTTGGGGTTTCGTGACTTCATTTTTGTTTCCACTCTCGATGAAAGTTGTGAAGGCCCAGCTCAGAGATGGACTGAACCCCGCGGGACGGGCTGACTGTGGCAGAAGGTAAGCCATACTGAACAATAAGGCATGATTATAAAGGAAAATGGTATGATAGACAATTCCTTTTTCTCGTGCAAGCATGTAATTATTTTTAGATTTTTTCTAATTGAGAAAGTGGTGTGTTTGTTTCTGATCTGTTGGAAGGGAACAAATATTAATACCACAACAGATGACAAATTGCATAGATTGAAAAGCTCTGACATAAGTTGTTATAATGTAGATTTTATTTTTATGATGTAATTGTGAATTATATACTTTGTGCATTGGTAATTAGAGAGCTGAACAGATGGAGAAGGTTTAGCTTAAAGTGATGTGTCCAATAATATAACCCACACTGCCAAGAGTCTACTCACGTTCACGAGTACAGCAAATTTGCTCTATTAAAATGTGATGGGAAGATAAGGACTTATTGTCACTGTGCTGGAGTCATCCATCTAACGATGGGAGCAAAAACCCTCTGTAAATGTCAAATCCACCTATTAGCCCCTTTTGCTTTGCACAGAGTCTTAACTGGACATTTTGGCTCCTGTGGAAATTCTGATGTTTGGCATTTCTATCTGTCTTCCCATTATTAAGACATTATTATAATGAAAATCAAACTAGCCTACTAAACAAAATAGAATTGTAACTACTACTTTAAGTGTGTATCTTTTAGTTTGTTGTTCAAAAGACAGATGGCAACTAATTTTTCAAATGTGAATATTGTGTTTTTCTATTTTCACTAGACATGTCTGCTTCCATCCCCTACATATTTTCCCTAGCATCTTTGAATGGCATATGAGGCTGCTTTTCCGCTGAGCTTGAATCTGCTTTTACTGGGAGGAGAAAATGGAACAGCTCAGATTTCTCATGGGCTCCATCTGGAGGTAACACCACATCTGAAGGAGCACAGCTGAGGGTACAGAGGCAGACCCTCTCAGACCTTCAGTGGGATATAAACAGCTGTGCTCATCTGAGAGAAAATCTGGCATTATGTGTTAAAAGCCTTAAACATGCTACTATCAGAAATTCCAATCCTGAGAATCTATGTTATAGAAATAACCATAAAAATATAGGCAAATACACATAAGCCTGTATATCCTCCCCAAATACAAATAGCTTTATACCTAAAAATCATTATTGCATTTCATATATAATTGCTAATAATAGGAATTAGACTGAATATACTGTAGAGGAGATCATTGAGAAAATTATGGCCTAGCCACAAAAAGAACAGCTAGTTAGAAATTTAAATTATGTATGTGAAGAATCTATAATAACGTAGGAAAATGGTTACATTACAGGGTAGGGCAAAAGTAGGTTTACAGTTGTGAGTATGCAAAACACAGATTTTATTCTTGTATTATTATTCTTAATTATTGCATTATTTTCCATAGGAATAACTATAAACCTACCTTTGTTCCACCCTGTATAATGTGAAATACAAAAATAAGGCATTTAAAATACTAATAAGTAAAGGAGGTTAATAATTACTGACCATTAAACATATCAGGTACTTTTTTAAGCACTTTACAAGTAAGATACCCACTGAGATAAGTGGTAGCAAAGCTGGTGGACCTGGAAGGAACTGGGATTTGAGCCCACTACCCTGATTTCAGAGAATTTGCTTTAAGTTTTTACGTTATATTTCATCTTCAGCAAGATAACTATGTATAGATAATAACTAAACACACACACACATACACACACACACATGAGGTAATGAAGAAAAACACTATGCAATTTTTCCCATCAAGATATGGAGTATATTTCTCCACCCTGGGACCTGGGGTGAGCTTGTGACTTGCTTGGAAAATAAAATGCAGTGGAAGTGACTCTATGTAGCTTTCTAGACACGACTGTAGCAGGCCTTGCAGCTTCTACTCACTCTCACTTTCTCTCACTGCTCTCCTGAGATGGCCATACAAGGAAGCTGGTCTTCCCTGCAGGAGAACGGCAGGGCGTGTGGAGAAGAGTCGAGTTGCCCAGCCTACAGCCAGCATCAAGAGCCTGACGTGTGTGTGAGGCCACCTTTAACTTTTCCTCTCTACCAACCCAGCAGCTGGGTGCAGTCACATGTGTGAGTTCAGGTGAACTGTACACAGAACATACCAAATCAAGTCATTCAATCATGAACTATTATAATGTATTGTTGTTTCAACCAACTTAACTTTAAGGTGGTCTGTTGTATAGCAATAGATAACTAATATTCCCCAAATACTATCATGGGTCTCTAAGGGCAATTATAGAAATGTGTCATATTCTTTTGTATGAAACTAATTAATTTTCATTAGAAATTATTTGATTTCATTAGAATTTAATACCTGCCATTTGACATTTCTTTGGAACAAACTCAACAGTTTTCTCAGGTTTGCCAGACTAAGGTAGAAGTCTTTCTGAAAAAGCCAGTCCTCTTGAAACATGGTTAGTACGTCATTTCATGGTCACTGAAAATAACTTTCCCTGAATTAGGCACAGAATGAGCAGCTGTTGGGCAGGTAAGTGTTGAGATGAGGAATTTACAGTTTGGGGGGCTGAAAAAATGCTATGAATATTTCTCCCCATCAGCAGTAAGAAATGCTGAGCCACCTTGTAGGACAGACGCTAAACTGGGGATGATTTCCCATAGGACCAAGTCTCTAATGCACTGCCCCTGAAACTCTATTGGTGGTGCCACGCTTCTCTCAGATTGAGAAGAAGCTGCAGTTCATTAATACCTGCCTCTGCTCTGGCAATTCTGCATCTCTTTTTGAGTCATATAATATCTGAAATTCTAATCAGGGTGGGGCAAGGCAACTGTCAACAATCAAATTAGGAAGTCAGTATTTTATCAGAGAGTTGTGACGAGCATTAAAATGTCAACCTGAAAGTCAATTTTCAGCCAAGTGACCCAAGTGACATTTGTTACTCTTGATTACTTCCTCACCTCAGAAAACTCTCTACTTCGGTGGTGTCCATAAACATTTCTTATGACTCTCTGCCTGCCTCTCTGGCCATTCTAAGTATCTATGAAGTACTCTTCTTTAAATGCTCTCCCCAGAATTGCAGTCTCTAATCTTTTCATCCTATGTACTCTGAGTGATATAATCCATTTCTGTGGTTTTAATTACTGATGACTCCCCATCTTGCATCTTTAGCCCCTGAGTTCCCAGAAGCAATGCCTAACTCTCTATTATTTGTCTTCATCTGAATCTTTTCCAAGTACCACAATGTTATCATGATCAAATAAATTTTTTTCTTCTAGATTCTCTTCTCTCCTATTATTTACTTCCAGCTTCTTTCCAGCATTTTACTGGCACATCTAATCAAACTTTGTCCATTTTTACTCCTTAGTACTTCTGAGAACAGCATCAAACCAGTTCCCCGTAGCCCATCACCCATGGTCCGGCCCTGTGTCCTGCTCAGCTCTTCTCTTATGCTCTGAGTTATAGTTATAGTCAATGAATTTCAGCCTGGGGCATGTTCTCCCACCTTCCTGCCTTGGTACGTGTAGTAGTACCCCCTATAAAGAATGCTCTTTCTTTCTGCCTTCCTCCAGCCAATACTTCCTCTCTTACAAAACAGCACAGAGGGACTTGTCTGAGGAGGTTTCTTTGACCTCCGTTCCCTGCAGCTGTGTGGATTAGGTGCTCCTCTACCCACAGTGCATTATGCATAGCCGTACCACTGCATTTTAGCACACTGCTTGTAAGTGACTCTCTTCTTGTCTGTCTTGCCTGGTATACCTACCTATTCTCAGAGGGCAGGGGCTGTGTGCTTTATCTAAGTAACTCTATTACCTAATATCATACTTGGTTCCTAGTAGGTGCACAAGGCATTGTTTGTGGAATGAGTGAATGTGATATAGCCAATCCACAGGAGAGGGAATCACTGTGGAAGGAAGCAGGGAGAAGCATAATATTATCTTGGTATGACTGTACAAGGTGGAATAGAAAAATCATGAAGAGTTCAATATAAGATTGAGTGACTCATGTTTCCCAAGAATGGGGCTGGCCATATTTCAGCATCAGTTAAGTAATCAGTCTTTGTCCAATCTAGGATGCTTTGCCAAACAAACACATGACTATGATTTTGCTAGCCACGTTCCCAAGTACAACAAAGGGATCCTATCTTAGCCACTGGTCTTAGGGTCAAATGTCTTACTCCTTGAAACTTGCTGGTCTGGTAATCACCATGATAATACATTACTACCCCTTGCCAAATACTGTTATAACTACACATTAACAGAAGCATCTGTCCTCTAGGCTGTGGCACTAATCACTCTGATGTGAGGAAACCTACTGGTCTCCATTCCCCTCCAATCCCAGGAGATCCCCAGGTTTACACTTGAAACATTCTGCAAGAAAACATTTGTCCAGCTTTTATTGACATAAATAGACCAAAAAGATCTGCATGTATAACTGCTTCTTCAAGGTATTCTAGACCCTTTCATCTATGCCATTTGCCTTTTTTCATTCCCCTACCCCACTGTCACAGATGAAGCAAGAGCTAGTCAAGCTGCTGACGTTATTTTCTTTCCACTGTATGTACCACATCATGGCCACATATATCAACCAAAATGAGAATGTATATGTTTGCAGATTGTATCTATGAGGTCTGTCCAGAATAAGTCCAGCCATTGTTAATGTAACAAGAATGGTTTCCGCCACATTGATGTAACCTGGCAGTCAAGGGCAGTGGACTGGAATGCACATGTGTGAAAATGATGACTTCACTGTACTAGTCAGTGGGGTTGTAGATGCTACTGAGTATGTGTACTGTGTGGCCATCACATTCAAAATGATTGAGTAGAGCACCAAATCTCCATCAAATTTTGCATTAAGCTTGAACATTCCTCCATGGAATCTACTCAGATGATTCAGAAGGCTGCAGCTGTGGGGGTGATTGGCAGCTTCATCACAACAATGTTCCCACTCCTGTATCACGTCTCATGCAAAGATTTTTGGCAAAACATCAAGTCACCCAGGTGACTCAGCTCCCCTACAATCCAGATTTGGTGCCTGTGACTTCTGGCTTTTCCCAAAACTAAAGTCACCTTTGAAAAGGAAGAGATTTCAGATCGTGGATAAGATTCAGGGAAATACAATGGGGCAGCTGATGGTGACTGGGAGAACTGTGTGAGGTCCCAAGGAGCCTACTTTGAAGGGGACTGAGGCATCATTTTCCTATGTACAATGTTTCTTGTATCTTGTATCTCCTTTAGTAACTGTCTCTAACTTTCATATCACATGACTGACCTCGTATATCTAGGATATGCGTGTGTGCACGCGTGTGCATATATATATGTGTGTATACACACACACTTCTCCTATTAATGGTTGGATACATTCTGGACAGACATTGTGTATATAGCTTCATTCTTTCTGCCAAAGCCATTTACATCAATTAAAATATCAAGCCATCAATCTATACTACCTGGTCATCTAAGATTTGCAAAGCACTTAAATAGGTAGTAAAGGATATGAACATAAGTAAATAAAACACATGATTCTGATGGAGCTTAGAATCTCCTCAAGATAGAGAATATATAAAATACAGAATAAATAACATTGTTAGAATATGATAAATTGCTTGTGAGTTTATGGGCCATGTCTTTACCCATGACACATTTAATTTAATGCTCATAATCATACGATGAGGTAAAGTACTACAGGACTAGAATTATAGGTGAAGGAATCAGGAATCAGAGGTGAGAGGTAACCTTCCCAGCACCACATGGCCAGTATGAATCACAGCTGGAACTCAGACCTACACCATGATTTAGTCACTATTATATTTTTCCTCCTAGAGTCAAGATGTTTGGAAGAAAATATAATTGCCGTGTGTTGGAATACTCAGACAAATCTTTACAGAGGATGTGAAAGAGATTCTATGTCTTAAAAGATTGCCAGAATTTAGAGAAATGGAAAGGAAATATAAAGATGTTTGGGGCAACAAATTATCTTTAATAGCCCCCTTTTGTAAAGCAAAGGATGGAAATTCTGAAACTAAGAATTCCTTGACAATCTCATGAGCCCTAAGAACTCCCTCTTCCAAAATAATGACATTTTTCAACCTATAGCCCCACTAACTTGCTTGTGCATTCTTCTCTCCAGAGGAAACCAGGGTCATCAGGCAGCTCTGAAGACCATGAACTAAAGGGGTATTTGCAACCTCAGTTTGTTGAGATATCTCCTGCTTGATCTCCGAGTCTGTCAATTTCATATCCCTCAGTCACACTGAATGGGATTGAAAATAAATGTTTCTGACAGCTACTGCTTACAGTTTATGCAATATAAAAATGAAATCCTCTTGAAATAATATCAGCTAAAGAGACCAGCCATTAAATAGATAGTTTTTTCCTGATTAACAAGAGAATCACTGAACTGGGAGAGGTCTTTGCTAATGTGAGTCAAATGTTGACTGATTGGAAAAATCTAATATTTAGTGTGTGAGGCTTTTTCCGTCACAGAGCTCTGCAAGAGTCAGTGGTATTTGAGCTACAGTTCTGTTGTCTGGGTGAAATGAGTTCAGTGGCAATGTGTTCCTGGGTACAACTTGGAAGTGAATCTGAATTTCCTCCCCAAAATGGTGGTAACCAAACCAATTCTACCACAAATATCTGATCTTCTGGAAGAGAAAGCTGGCCAAGTGACTAGAAAATCAAGCAACTGGAGACCTACACTGGCCTAGGTCTGGCTTTTGTCTTACAAGAAACTGAGGTTCCCTCCATAAGCAGGTTCTCTTAATGTGTCTTTCTGTAAAAAACATTTGCTCTGATTTCCAACCTTTATTTGAGTAAGTAATTTCAACTAGTTTTTAGACCAGCAAATGTGGATATCCTTCATTCCTTGTTCATTTAAATAAGAAATCAAAAACCTGAACCATAAGTATGTTATTTGACTTCAGTCTCAACCCAGATCACTCCTGAACTCTGTCTTCATCAATAACCTCTCCTTCTTTATCCTATGACTTCTTGTCTTTTCCTATGTATAGACAGAGTTACCAAAAGACAAGGCCATAGGCTATCTGTTCTCACAAGTCTGTATTGACAAATCATGACATTAGTGTTACAGAACTCTCAACCACCACAAGTACCACTCTGCTTTACTCTCAGCTCAGTTTTTGAGGCCAAATGGGCAAATACATGTACATGTGCTTTTCCAAGTCACCCTCATGGGCCACTCTCTGTTGATATAAATCAAACACAAAGTTGATTTAAATGAGATAACCTATGTTGAACATTTAGCATCATGCCTAGTGCCTAGATCCTACTCATGAGACTTGGAAGCTTCCCAGAACTTCTTGGAGAAATAACACCTCTGACCCTAACAGTGAATGAGAAGTTGCATTTGTACCCACTTTGTAGCCTACATTTGCCCATCTGATAATCTACTGGTTATCTAAGAACTGAAAGTCTTGAAAAATTCTTGGTCTCTCTACAGAGGCTCCACTTCCAGAGGTACAGACTTGGTAATCCAGATTAAACCACTTGAATTTTCTTAAAGAGCATAAAAAGATCAAACTCAATTTATGAGATTTCTATGCCTTGGAGGAAATTTAAAATCTATGGGATAATCTCCACTTGAATAGACAAGATAGTCAAGTTAATGTATTGGCAATTCCTTGTAATTGATGCACTGTCTGTTCCTGAGATTGAAGGGTTAACAAGGCTCATTTTGGTCTATAACACTTTCTTTTCAGGGACACTGTCCAGTACAGGGCAGTAAACCAGTAACTGAACATAGGACTCTAAAACACACAGGCCGATGAGCACAGAAGATACAAGCCAAGTTTCACTTGTATTCAAATCTCTGTGATGCGTAGACTTTCATTTTCACCTTCTTTAGTCTTCCAGTTTTGGAATTTCATTGTGTGTGTGTGTGTGTGAATGTGTGTGCATATCTGTGGGGTATTTTAGTAAGTGATTTGAGAACTTTGCTAGATCTTTCTGTTTGAGCCATTTGTGTGGTATGAGTGGAGATGGATGCAGTGAAGATGAGATATACCTGTTTTCAAGAAGTATCACAAAAGATGATAAAGGTGATGAGTTTAGAGAGGTGACCTACCAACCTGATGTTTATCATTCACTGTTAATCAGCAGATATTCAGTCTCATTTGGCTCCAGTGGGATGCTTCTTTTGGGGCATAAATCAAGTCACATGACCTCATGAGCTTGTCTTCTCATCTGTAAAATCGGGTTAATACCTTGTGGAGTTGCGGTGAGAATTAAGTGGCAGACCATACGTGAAAACATTTGGCAGTTTCTTGCTGCCTAGAAAGTACTCAATATATATTAGCTTCTTCTTCCCTGAAGCTCAAAAGTGAAGTTTTTGAGAGTGGCCCATTCTACTGAAGGAGCCCAAGGGCATCTGTCAAGTTCTACTTCTTCCACTAGAATGTCAGTGTGCTGGTAAATGTACTGTATCTGTGCAAGGAGAATGAATTGAAACAGTTCATGCAAACTCTATTGAGATTAAAAAAAATCAAAACTGCAGGCAGGATATACAAAGAAGATGATTTCCTTTATATCTGAATTCTGATTTTCTTTCAACACTGATTTTTTTCCTAAGCCCTGGGCACACAGGCATATGCTTATGTTTTGGCTGCTTGGATGCATAACTGGTTTCTCTGGTGACTTGGCATCCTTCCTTCCCTGGATTCCTCCTTTATTTTCAACTCACAGAAGCACTGATATCCTTCTTTTCAAGTGATACGTGCTTGATACACACTCCCTGGCTGTGATCTGTGGTTAGGAGGCTGGCTTTGTCTTCTTTTTCTGCACATGGGTAGAATATGTTCTTTTTATGATACATGAACTTGAGATTGCATAACTTTTGATCTGGTTCCTTTGTGACTTTGCTAGGTACTGGGTAAAAAAATTGGAAGTGAGGTTTGGGGGAAGAAGGTATGGATGGTAACATTCCTTTTAATTCCGTGAAAGACCCGATTTAGAGTTTCCCTCTGGTTCTATCTGGAGAGTGCTGCTGTAATTATAGATTGGTTTGATAAAGGGTTTTCAAAAAATGCACTAAAGTGAGCTCAGAATCCCATTTTTTTCAAAAAGTGGAGTAAGTACAGAGGATTTATATTCTTTGCTGATGTACTTGTTAAAAGGATGCACCAAGATTTCAGTGAGATAACTTAGAGATAGATAAAACCTCAGCGACATAGGTAGTATGTGCTTGGCACTGTATTTTCCTCCAGATAGATTGATTCTTAGCCTGATCACTTGGAATTCCAGCTAGAAATCCATTGGACTGTTCCATTCTTGCAATTTGCATCTTTGCATTTTCTTACCAATGTCAATAATAATAAAGTATCATACATTTATTAAATGACTGTGTGCCAGGCTGTATACATTATTTAATATTCCCATCAACACTTTGGTGAAAGTACTGTTATCATTCACATCCTATAGATGAGACTATTTAGGCATTGGAAGATAAGATGTTTTCCCTATATTACACAGATATTAAATTTTAGAGACAGGATTCAAATCCAAGCAATCTAGATCCAGGATATCTGTCCTTAATCACCAGCTTTTCAATGTGCCTGATATGTTCAAGACAAGAAAATCATTGCCTCATCCTCTTTGTTATAAAATGTTAGCACAACTGGCACACACACTGGGTTTACATGTCTTCATTGTGTGTGTGTTTGCAGATTGACTGCAAAACCTTACCCCATTTTTACCCCCTCTCCACCGTAGCTACGTCTCTTGTAAACAAGGTGCTGCTGCTCTCACAGACACTCTTTCCCCTCAATTCTTGAATCTTGGCTATGACTCAAGCCCAGGTTGAGTTTGAACCTTGACTTGCTTTGATTCAGGGAATGTTGGTGAAGTCATGGTGGGCCAGTTCCCAGTCCAAGCTTAAGGAGAGAAGCCTTTGAGTGAACTTTCCATTCAAGTTTTCTCTCTGAACCTTGCTACTACCATACTATTCAGCCTGAAACAATGTGCTAGAGAATGAAAAACCCTTTTGAGTTAAGGTAAGTTGCCCTTGCCAGGAGCATCCTGAAGTCCCCGGCTTCTGCCTGACTGTAGATACAAGACAGCCCAGTGGAGATCCACTGAGACTGGCCAAAATCAATGTCACATCCTGGCTGAATCTAGAATCACCAAAAATAATACAGTATTATTGTTTTAAACCACTGAATTTAAGGTGATTTCTTATGTGGAAATAGTGAATCAATACATTGCTGATCTGCATCAGGTTATTTTTGATTTAATGAGTTTATGCCCTCAATTGCTGTGTCAAAGCATGCTCAGATCTGTCTTAATCAACTTCCTCACTTAAAATAAAAACTAACACAAAAACACAATGCAAAATAAGGAAAAACAAGAGGCCCAGAAAGATTAATAACACTCATTCTCATCTCCCTATTCCCTAGGCTCTTCTTCCTGTTGTTGTTCTGTTTCTCTTAGGCAGAATTTGCTAAAGGTTACTATAAAGCTGCAGGTTAGAAACAGTCTACATTTCCAGGCATAGAAAAAACATGCTAAATGGATTCACCAGAAATCATAGTTTAACACATTTCTTGATGCTGAGCATGTGTACACAAACTTTGTTCTAATTTTGGTGAGTGTCCAGACACATGACTCTTGCTTTTTATTCATCTATAGGGACCTTATGAATGAATTTGAAATATGATTGCCAACTTGGCTTAGTAGGCCTTATTAAAAAAAAGAATAATGGGACTTATCCATCAACTTAACACTCCCATCCACCTTAAATCATAGAAATTCTAGAACTAGTATTTATTAGCTTGTTCTTTCTGTACATCAATTACCTTAGGCTCTATATGCTGCAGCTCCATTGAAAGCATTAAATAGTTCCCTGTGGCAAATTTCTGGTTATCTTTAGCTCATGCTGTTAAGTAAGTTTCCACAGTCTTTATAGCTCCAGCTTTTATTACAGTTTTAAAATGACTTGGTTTCAGCTGTTAAAACCCGAGACATTGACTTAAAGAGAAAATACTTGTCAGCGTGTGAGTATAGAATTTGACTTTTCAGCTTCACTGAGGCCAGTGGGTTTGGGGCATTCCTGTCATATTAGAGAAGTTCCTAAACCTGTTTTCTTGGATTTCTAACATTAATACTTTTCATGTATGTTTCTAATATATTGATTGGTCCTTCTGTTTGCTAGTACCTAGACCAAGCTGGCCTGCCTCAGCATTCTTCATCTGGAGGACTATATAGTTTGCAAGCAAATTTTCTGTTTCTTTTCACTTTGCTACTTTCTGAGTGGTGTGCCTGAGGGTAAAAGCCCATCCTTAGCTACCCTGATGTCCAAGGCCTTCTTCATGATGTCCCTGGTCCTCTTCTTTTCTTAACATGGCCCTTAATATGACTGACGACACTTCTGCTTCTGGCTGTTCTTGCAGGATGCTGCTCCTTCTTCTCTGCTTCCTCTGCTTTAATCAACAATATGAACTTTGCCTTTTGGAGAAGTAGTCAGTCACCCTTTTAGAGGAAGATGGGAGGGAGGCACACAAAACCACAATTTGTAAGGTGGTATTAATGTCTACAGGGCCCTGTCTGGAGTTTGAAACTTTGTGGTAATGTCTATACTGACTTCTCAGTGAATGCTGCAAGGCAAAATAATTGACCTAATATATTACACCTTACTTTTTAAAAATTCTGTAACCTTTCCCTCACAATTCCATTTCCATTAGGTAAGGGGTTTTGAACTGCTCCAAACAGAAAAACAGGCCAATCAGTTAGCATAATGATTCCCCTGCCTGAATTTTAAAATTTTTATTAGTATTGCAATTTGCCATTTCCTTCATTCAGTTATTTTGGGAAAACCTCTGTCCTGAATTGATGCAGCTTTTCTTCTAAGAGACTTGTTTATTTTATTTCCAAAGTAATTTTTGTACCTACTTAAAGCCTATTAGACTAAGGTGGCTAAACTATTTCTTTTCCTCTTCTCTGCACATTTTATTTTCCAAGAGCGTTTGTTTATAAACTTGAACATTCTTGAACACACTACCCAAATATATTGATATTTATATTTTAAATATATACTATACATTTAATACATATAAATAAATATATCATGAACTTTACAAATATTATATAATGAGAATTGAGTAATGAAGACATAAAAATACTATGTTTTCTAACATATTCTTTCTAAATCCCATTCTTTTCTACATCCATATTCTTTGCTACATCCCATTTTGGACACCCTGGCTTGGAGATGTTAAACTGTCTGAATGTTAATTACCTGGTAAAAAAGATTTAGTGTCACTCATATCTGAAATGATAACAGGTAAGAACTTTAAAATAAAGTTATCCTTAGACTCCAGGTTTACTATATGCAGGTTAAATTAAAAATATCTTTTCTGTGTTTTTCATTACTGGATAGTTATTGATACTCTACAAGCAACTTTCTGTATGGAATTCTATTTTAATCTATAATATCCTGTACCCAAAGGAAGATACATTTCTTTGCTATGATAAATTTAAGTATTTTATGTCTCCATCAGAAAATATTAGTTGGCTTTCCTTTAGTTGACAACCTTTTGAAGTTGTCAATTCCAAGCACGCTTGCGTCAGCCAGGGCGGAGAGCCCCACTGCGCGTTTCTGCCGGCTCGGACTTAAAACAGCTTCGGAAGTGAGACGCCGGAGCATCTGAGGGTGATGGGAAGCAAAAGAGACTTAAAGACACTATAAAACATATGTTTTTATCTTCATGTACATATGTAGGAAGGAAAACGGAAGTGGTCTGTTACCATTTTAATATAATTATATGAGTACCAATACACTTAATTCCGTTTTTAAAAGCCACACTAGAGATATATAATACGTTTTAATACATTTTAATAAGCTGTGACTATCTTCAAAACCTAAACATGTATATTTTGATCTGCTGATTTCCAAGTTTATTTCATGTGTATAAGGATAACTTTAAGGATAATGCACACACACACGCACACACACCTGTGTTTACATCATTATCCCATTGTATTATACCACAGTGGCATAGTTTATAATAATTTAGATAGTACCTAAGTAATAGCTGTCAAATGAACCTGTTCTACTGACATTTAGCTTGTTAACCTGGACATTTTTTGGGGGGTAGGAACAACAACGAAAGAGAGAGATGCAAGTGACTGAAAGATTAATTTTTGGCCCTGGCTGGTGTAGC
This sequence comes from Trachops cirrhosus, assembly GCA_028533065.1. NCBI lineage: Eukaryota > Metazoa > Chordata > Mammalia > Chiroptera > Phyllostomidae > Trachops > Trachops cirrhosus. The sequence continues at coordinate 50,405,062 of CM052540.1, read as the reverse complement.
TTAGTGGATTAAGCACGGGCCTGTGAACCAAGAGATCACAGTTCGATTCCCAATCAGGGCACATGCCTGGATTGCAGGCCAGTTCCCAGCAGGGAATGCACAGGAAGCAACCATACATTGATATTTTTCTCCCTCTCTCCTTTCCTTCCCCTCTAAAGATAAATAAATAAAATCTTAAAAAAAGATTAATTTTTGGTTTCTACTAAGATTTTTTTCCTTATTTGTATCCCTTCTTTTTCCAGCCTGCTATTGTTGTCATACTTGTTTTTTTGTCCTTATTGTGTTTGTGATTTTACTGAAGGTGCCTGTATTATAGTAGAATATACAGGGGCTTCAAAGCAGCATTCCTGGATTTAAATTCCATTTCAGCCTCTTCCTCTGATTTCAATTTTTTTCATGATTCTCTTCTACCCATTTGGAGAGGGTGGTTTAAAAAATATGCCCCTGACTGATGTGGCTCAGTGGATTGAGTGCTGGCCTGAAAACTATAGGGTTGCTGGTTCAATTCCCAGTTAAGGTACATGCTGGGTTGTGGGCCAGGTCCCCAGTTGGGGGCATGTGAGAGGCAACCACACATTAATGTTTCTCTCCTTCTCTTTATCCCTCCACTCCCTTCTGTCTAAAAATAAATAAATAAAGTCTTTAAAAATAAATAAGTAAAAAATATAAACATGTCTTAAATCTTGAAAACTATCAAACATTTTAGAAAAACATAAGGAAGAATATTAAAATTATCCAGACACCTATCACTCACATATAATCGCAGCAAACATTTTTATGTATATCCTGCCTGATTATTTTTAGGTAAAAAAAAATGTACGCTCAAACAAAACACATGCTTGTAAAAATAAGATCATATTTCATACATTGTGGTGATACATTCTGACACTGTATCATGACCATGTAACAGGAGTATTTGCTTTCTATTTTAATTAATAACAACTTAATATTTTATTGTATGGACAACTTCCTTTCATTGATATTAATTTCAGGCATTTTGGACTAAGTGGTAGAGAAGATACATTTGCAGTTGTTAATGTTTACTTTGACATGTGTGTTCTCTCTCCTGACATTAGGAAGACACATTTTACTAGCACAGATATTTTCAGACTTGCTTGCAGTTGTGAGTCACAAATAAGGTAAGAGATGTTAAACGCCTTGCCTGGATCCTGGTATATAGCACTCAAAGATGTTTATGAAAGCAGATTTTCAAAGTGAGCCACCACCACATTCTCAGCCCCTTCATTTTATGTTTATATGGCACAATTCAGGTAGCATAAACTGCTTGTTAGCTTGTTTTTCTGCTGAACAGATTACTAGCCTGGTGTCCACACTTATCAAAAGGAATGCCTTTGAGTCCTCATGTACTCTTAACAGCTATAACATTTGCAGAGGCTCCTGAATCCATCTTCTATCTTTCTGGTTTATTGTCGTTTAAGAACAGATGTGAATTCTTTCCTGTGTGAAATTTCATGGCTGGACTCAGCGATACTTCTGTCTGGGTCTACATTTCATCACTCTGCTGGTCTATGTTGAATTTCAATGTCAGAAAATTGCTGCATCTTAAAGCAAGATGATTTTGTTTGCTAAATCTCAGCTACCTTTAGGTATTGAAAAGAACATTCATGAATAGGAAGAATTAATTAATATCAACATTTAATGACAATTATACTATATTTCCTGCTTGAACTCCTCCCCGTGACTGATGAAACAACAGTATAGCATCTGCTCCTTATCTTTGTCTCTGCTAATCTTCCTCATTCTAATCAGGTACTGCTGTCAAAACTGTGGACTCATAGTTGATAAGGACTCAAGAAGTAAATAGACTCACCCTGCTTAAATGATCTTTCATTGCAAGGTATAATCATTTGCCCATGTTCTAGTAGTATTTTATTATCATTTTTTGCATTCTTTAGAAGTATAGAATTAGAATTACTTTATTCTTCTGCTTTTATTCCACTAATCACATGTAGTTGAATCTGCTCAAGTTTTTAATCTAGTAAACTTAATTTTTATAGAAGTATATGTATGTATGGAAGTAGTATACATACTACTACTAAGTCTATTATCTATTTATCTATCATTTATCATGTATCTACTTTAAAAAATATTGAGATCCTGCAAATATTTTTATATGTTTTGTTTCAAACTGTTTCTAGTAAATGTTGGTCTGATAAAATTTCTCATATTTTTGTTCTTTTAAGTTCAATTGAATGATTCATAAATGCATTCAACATAAAATGAACAAACTACTTTTGAATCATCAGCTCTATGTGGGATAATAGCTTGATACTTTCCATTTTATTTAGAAAAATAAATGAACATATAAATATACAGACACAAAAATGGATATGTACATGCTTAGCTTTTCAACTTTTTCAATCTAGTTTATTTTTAAAAGGCAGATTTATTTAAGAATAAATAAATGTCTGATTCTCATTTCAATGGGATTTATTGCTGGGCAGCACCATTTAAGAAGAAGAGATATAAAGCAAAAATGCCTTAGGAGATTAAATTGTGAGAGGCAGCCCAAAAAATGTTATTGAAGAATCTGGAACAATATACTTTTAAAAAGGAAAAAATAGGGAGGGGGATTGCAGCCATCAGTAAATATTCGAGAGGTTGTCAGGAAGAAGGCTTTCTTTTATGCTCAAAATGTATCATGACCACTAGAGATTATAATGTCTTACATGGCAGAATCAGTTTAATTATAAGTACAGCAGATCCTCAAGAAAAGTAATTTCATTAAGTGTCATTCTGTTATAACATTGATGAGATGCCATAGGAACTTAAAGTTGTTTTTATCAATTAGCCTATGGTAAAATTAGTTTCATTATACATCATTTGCTTAAAGTTGCATAAGTGAAGACTGACCATACTTGGAATTCTGAGGGGGGTCCTAATAAAGAGCACCCTCCTTTCCCACTAGAGTTCTGAGGTTTTGGGGAAGAACAAAAAAGGAGTGGCAGATAAAGATCCAAATTGATACAGACACCAGCCCACAGTGTCCGAGTCATTATGGATGAAATGAGACATTCACAGGTACTACTGAGTCCGGTGGAGGAAAAGGGACAGCATGGCTTTTCTCTCAAGGGGAGCAAAAGCTACAGCCTCTGCCATGACAGGCCTTTATTGGGTTTCTCCACCCATTACATGATGGTCCTCATTTACTATGCACAGATTCACTTTAGGTGGTTACCTTTTACAGAAAACAAAGGAGTCAGTGCTGCTAATCACATCACAAAAGAGGGATATTTACAAATGAAAAGGCAGAAGTGGTTGAACTGGTTATACTCATCCTTAGAAGGTTCAGCATGGATTTTAGGAAGTTACTTTGCAGTAAATATCCTCAATTCAGGGTGAGGAAGTTTTAGCAAAAAGCAAGACTCATAACAGCCTAGGCTCATTGCGGGCCTGATTCTCCATGGGAAAACCTATCCATGGCCGTGGCTCCTGTGCATCTCCCAGTGGGAGCTGGGCCCATATCACGCAGAACGGTCTCCTACACCAAACATTATCCTTACTAAAGATGAAGTTCAACCAGAAGGACTTCCTTACTGTGTAAGCCATCATCAGAATAAGGCAAATTTCCTGTTCGGAGGCAGCACTGGAGGGGGAAGCCTCCCCAAAGGGACCATGCTCCCAGAAGAGCAGGGTATATGTGTTTCCATCTGTTCTCAGCTCTCACTCTTAAGAGGAGGAAAGTCAGTGCTGAACCAATCATGCCCCTCTAGTCATTCCACATGCACCAATCAGAGAAGCCATCTGCCTTCTCGGGCAGAGTACAGTAAATGAGGCCATGAGATTCCAGGAGTGTGTGCAGGAAAATTACCCTCATATGGGAATCAGAAGTAAAGAAAAAATAGCCCTCTAATGAAAAGGACACTCTCTTTGGTGATCATTACCCTTCAAGTTCCATGTACTGCTTTTGGAGCCCATTTAAGATTTTCACTCATTCAATCAGTGATTGTTTAGTGCCCACCAGTGCTTGGACTCTGAGCTAAATGCTGGAAATATAATGATGCAGGAAAGTAGTCACAATGATTTCCCTCTTAGAGATTAAAGTGCAAGAACATTTGAGCTCAGGGTAATTAGTCACTTAGTGGGAATGTGGTGAAGCAGCAACTAACTATTCACTTCAGCTGCTCTTTGAAATCACCTGAGGAACTATAAAAATATTGAAGGCCAAGCTCCACCAAATTCTGATTCTGATTTATTTGGTCTGAAGTTCATTTGGGGCATGAGGATTTTTTCTTAAATCCCCAGGGAATTCTAATGTGTAGTCAAGGTTGATAACTACTGTGGTTAGTTCAAGTGTAGGATTCTGTGGGAATGCCTATGTACTATGAGATCACAGTAAATCAGATGGTCAATGTGACTTCTCCAGGATCCTACATTATGGAAGGTGGGAATGACATTCAATAATTAAATAGGAAAGCAATAAAAAGATCATTTTAAACCAGAAAATGTATTGTAAAGATAACAAAATAAGATGACAGGGATACCCCACTAATAGAATGGCTTAGATAGAGTGGCCAACCAGGGCATTTATGTTGAGAAAACTTTTGAACTAAGAGCTAAAATGTCATGAGAAGCCAGTTTTGGGGAAATGGTGTTCTGTGTAGAGAGAATAGCAAAATGGGAAGGTGCCCAATGCAGTTGAGAAACATATAGGAGGCGAGTGCTGGCAACTTAGTGAATGACAGAGGTGGGATGGCAAACAAACTCGTTCCTCTCAGGAGTTATAAAGTGGACTATTGGACTGAAAAAAATCTACAGTGACAGTTACATTTTTGACAGTACGGAAGATGTAAAAACCCTGAATAAAAATAAATTTAGAGCTAAACTCATAAGAAAGGAAAGGACATTCGCAGAGGCCAGAAATGAAGGGGGAGCTGAAATCAGAAATGTAAATGAAAGATGAAGCTTCTGCTTCCCTGCGGGGGAGGAAGGGAGCTGCGGATGGAGAGGGTGAATAACTATGGGGTTTATGTTTTAAGCCTCCATTAGTCCCAGCAGATAAGGCAGGCTTCCAATCCACACATGGTGGGTAGTTGGAATGGACAAAGCACTGCAAAGCCAGAACCACAAAGGGTCCAACCCTCAGTAAAAGAGTGGATTAGTAAAAAATCTGTACACTGGCAAAGAAGGACAACTGGGAATCCATCCTGGCCTGGGTAATGGGGGTTAAATAAAGGCTCTGGGATTTTGTAACCACAGCTCTGCCTCCAGAAAGGCGTGTGGTACAAGTTTTTATTATAGGCTAATCTAGGAAAACACAAATAGAAAAGTGTCATAGATTAGTAATCTCTGATAGAGAAGAAGAATATGACAAGGGAGAGACACCAAGCCTTCAAGTATATGGTTAATGTTTTAGTCCTTAAGCGAAGTGATACTTAGTAGGAGTCTGTAATTTATTTTTTAACTTTATGTCTATTTAAAATGATTTTTAAAATATTGATATTAAATATAAAATTTAAACAATGATGGCAAATGATATGTTTTATAGATGAAAATCAATACCTTAACTAATATTTGGTCAACAGATTGCCATGAGGAAAAACCCTATACTGTGAAGACAGTTTGATACATCTGTTTTCCAAACATAATTTACTCCTAATTACCAACATGCAAACATTCATGTAATGGGTTATCTATCCAAGGCAACCTTCAGTCCTTCCCAACTCAATGGCAGTTTCTTTTTCATTTCCTTGATTCTCTTGTTGGTGGCAACCACTCTCATCAGCAGGAGCATCAGCATCACACCTATATTCTTAACTCTTTTATTAGACTGCAAGCTTCTTGATGGCAGAATGCACATTAGATTTGCTTCTGTATTCCCTACCATACCAGGCACAGAGCTCTGCATGCAGTGGATAGCACCATCGTCAATCAGTCCTAACAGACCCTGGGTTGTACTGAGCACTAGGAATACAAAAAAAGGATGTGAAGGCCTTGCCTACAAGAGCTAATAATGTAATGAGATAGGGAGGACATATATAATAGCGGTATGGAATCGTAGCATCTCAACAGCTGGCGTAAAATTTTTCCTGACAAAAAGCTATCTTTTGGGGGAAAATAACTTGAAACTTTTTGTTAGAAGATAAGACCCTGGTGGAAAAATATCCAGGAGCCAAACAACAAAAATTATCCATGAGAAAATGAGAGAAAGTGTGTTCTGTTGTAAAAAGGGACAAAAGAAAAGAGTGACAGGGAAAGAGAGGTCCCCAGATACAGGGTGTGAGGCTGCAGGCATGAGCTAGTCAATAAGACGTCCCTAAAAGTCAGATGACTAAGGAACAGAGATCCCCCACATTTAATTTGTAGCTATTTGTGTTGCTGGGAAGTGGGTCCCTCCTGCCTTATCCTCAGTTCATCAGTAATGGCTACTGCATCATTAATGCTGTCATTGAGCAACAGAGGCTCTGAGGAAACTGAGAATGGGGTGGGTTTTAGGTTTAGGTGCACCCAAGACAGAATGAAGACAGCACTCTGGAGCAACAAAATCATCCATAACCTGAAATATTTCAAAGAGGGTGAAAATCCACAGTCAGAGGTGACCACTTGAAATGTAACACCTAAAGGACTTTGAGGAAATCCTGAGGATGCCTTGGAATTTCCATTAGGTTTTAAATGGAATTTAAAATTGATGCTATTGAGCTCTAAATCTGCCAAGAGACCCTTGTTAACATTCGGGGTACATTTTGAAAAGGCAAACAGCAATATAGCTGGAAAATATTAAGGACCAAATGAATGGTACTCCCATGTTAAAGGCACATGGAGGTAGGAAATACTGAGAGTCAGGGAAGGAATTCTAGAGGAGAAACTTGAGCTATATCTCCAAAAAAGAATAAGAGGAAGAACAAGAGGAAAAACCAGTGAGGAAAGTGAAGCAAAATGTATAGATTGAGCAAAGACATGAAAATGAGGCTGGTCACCTGACAGGTGATATGTGCACAAGGCAAGCAAGCAAACTTTAACAGGAGTCCAAGCAAAACTACCAAATTCCTCATCTAAATCTTTTGTGTTAACTATTCCAATTAGCACACATAACCATCTCTGTGAGTTATAGGTGCCAGCTTGGACATACAAGTATTGCCAGGTGTGGGAAGCCTCTGTGTATGTCTCTTGGTGTGTGTCTTTGTGTGTGTGCACTGTACACATGCCACTGATACATTTGGGACCAGATAGCAAAGCAGCCTACTTCCATGACATTACCTCAGAGAAGAGAGTGTCTAGGAATGGATACAAATCCAAGTGGTGTTTCCAGTGGGCCGTTGTCTAGTCGTGAGCCTTGTCAGATGAGTAGCTGACACAGCTTTCTGACAGTGGCTTCATTGGGAAGGGCTGGCACGAGGCCTGGGTCTGACAACCTTGTGCCTGAGGTCGCACATAGCAGCAGTGCACAGTCCCGGTGGTCTGAGAGCCAGGCTGTGGCCCAGGTGAGGTTGGCAACGGGTAGGGTCCCTCACAGAGGGCTGAGTGACAAAGGACAGGCAGCACCACTGAGCACACCTCAGTACTCTCCTGCTGCAAGAATAGTAAGACTACTTAGCATTTATATGGAACTTTTCAATCATTAATTAGTTAACCCACATAACTCCCCTATGAGGAAAGTATTTTTAATTCCTTTTTGTTTCCAGATGAGAAATCTAAGACATAACAAGGTTAAGTAACTTGCCCAAAGCTAAACACCAAGTCAATAAATAGCATGAATGTGGGGGGAATACAGAGTTTCTAATTCCTACTTTGTCCTGTTAGTCCATAAATGGCACTTGGTTTTGGGGGACAGATGGTCAAGCTGATCTTCAGAGAAGCAAGACCCTTCACTGTAGTAAATGGTGTATTTTTCTGCCAACATGACCTGCTCAGGAAAAATGTTCTGTTTCAGGAGCTGATGTCTGTTGCCTACTCTGAAACAACTAGAAATAACATCCACTGCAGCAGGGCATTTGGAGCCTGTGAGCTGGGGTGCAGGGGCTGCTAGTGTGGTCCACCAACCAAGGTCTGAATCCATCAGTTGTTAAGCATGGAGATTTTCATACTATACTTTGTAAAGGAGTGAGGGCTATTTGGAGTGAGAGAGGCTGAATGAACACAAGGAAAAGGAGGCAAAGACTGGGACTTCATATCCTGCCTTTTGAACAGTCTATGTCTTTGTGGCTCAAGGGATGGGAACCAGAAATTGATGAAAAGATTTTTGTGAGTTTGTGAAATAGTGGCACAAAGATTATTGCTTCCAGGCACAGCTGTCCAGATGTGGTTCAGAAAAAGAAGGAGCCCCTCCTGTCTGTTCTGCAAAGATTGAAAACACTGGAACAGTCAGGCAGAGTGGTGCCAGCTTGAACTTCTGTCACAGCCTCACCAGCAGGGGCAGTGATGAAGCTTCATTAAGCAGTCTTAAAGATCTGCTGTCACAGAAGACCAGCAAGAACAGGGGAAAGGAAGCCAGCAGAGGTTTAGTGACTCTGGCTAATGGAAGGACAGTGAGGCACCCTTGGAGGAATTCCAGAAGCATTCAGCAGGTATTTTGGCAATGTGCAAGTTGATTGCTCAGAGTCACAGCATAAATGTAACCATGACTTTAAATTTATGAGAAAAGGCTAGTGAGGGCAGGGGCCATTTGCAGTTTTCCACTGCAGTAGCTTCTCTTCCCCTTTGCTGCTATCTTTTTTATTTTTTTATTTTTTTATTTTAGTTTATTCAGTACAGTTTCTATCCTTTATTCCCATTCCAACCTGCCCACCCATTCCTCCCCTCCTCCCTCCCCTTTCCAACCCCCCTAGTTTTATCCATTTGTCCTCTATATTTGTCCCTGTAAACCCTTCCCTTCTCTCCTGAAATTCCCTCCCCTCTCCCCTCTGGTCACTGACTACCTGTCCTTTATTGCAGTGTCTTTTGTTATATTTTACTTGTTTCTTTGTTTTGTTGTTTAGGTTCCTGTTAATGGCGAGATCATATGGTATTTGTCTTTCACTGCCTGGCTTATTTCGCTTAGCATAATGCTTTCCAGCTCCATCCATGCTGTTGCAAAAGGTATGAGCTCCTTCTTTCTTTCAGCTGCATAGAATTCCATTGTGTAAATGTACCATAGTTTTGTGATCCATTCATTTA
>CM052540.1:50286280-50395448 GCA_028533065.1 Trachops cirrhosus | reverse complement strand
AGAGTTAACCACTACAGTAATAAAGTTCAGGAACCTGCAAAGTGGGCTGAAATCTGGAAGTATTTACAATTGTATGGAATAGCTACATTTACAGTAATATTAAAGCAACAGTCATATGACAGAATCTATGAAATCTAAATAACAAGAATAGAGAGTATTGAGCCTTGTACTCAAGAATAGAGAGTATTGTACTAATGGAACAAAAATGAAGGACAGTATATTAGCAATACACTATGAATGAGATAATGGAGGAAACCTATCAAATGATACAATATAATCAGCTAAGCAAAGAAGTCTATACAAAAAGACGAGGAATACTAAAATACTATAAAAATAAAAGGTGTATGAATAATGAAATAATGATAATACAATTAAGCAATTACTTGTAGGTTAAAAAAAAAAGGAAGGAACCAAGCAGACGATGGAAGGAAGAAGAAGAGATAAATTCGGAAAGCAAGGGAGAAGGGTCAAGACTAGGGTGACAGAAAGAGAAGTATAAGGAATTGATAGATCAAAAAATAATATGAATTAAAAGATGAAAGGTTACTTTAAAATAATTAAAAGAAAACAAAAACAAACACACAAAAAAACAAACAAAACAAAACAAAAAACACCTATTGTTGGTTTCAGACTGGCCAAACCGGTTTTTCTAGCTGGCTTCAGCACACTGAGGGGCAACTGGAGACAGTTTTTCTCTGTTCCGGTTCAGGACTCAGTCAGTCTCTGGTGTACTGTTCATAGAGTAAGCGCACATTCTCCCCCAAGCCTGTCTGGTGCTTCCCGGAAGGGATCTGTGTGTGGGGGCTGGGTGCAACTATGTGCGTCCTTGGGAGTTCACCACTGTGTGTTCCGATGTCCCATGGAGCGCCCACACCTTTTCTGGGTTCATGGGTGCACACTCTCTGGATCTCGAGGGGCACCCACTTCCCCCAGATTCACAGCCTGAGCCTCATAGGTCCCGGGGAGCACCTGCGCCTTTTCCTTTTTCAATGCTGTGGTTTCCAAGACTTTCACCAAACCAGCCTCTCTCTACGTTGGGGGCACGGGCATAGAGGCAGGTGCCTTTGGATGCACCAGGTGGGTTGCACACTTTCACCAGGGCTTTGCATGGGTGCTTACAGACCCTGTGTGGTTGCCTCTTCGTCCTCACTCCTCTCTCACTCCTCTCTCTGTGCCCTCCGGTAAACTGGCCTCCCCCAGTGCTGCTCAGTCCTTGTTTGGCCAGGGAGGGAGCAGATGAGTCAGCTCTCTCCTGGGAGCCCCGCAGCCAACCCCGGTGTGCCAGGCCTGGAGCTCCAACCTCCCTGGTCCCCGCACTGATCCACGTAGTCTCCTTACCATTGGGTTTTTCAATGTCCACTACAATTTGTGATCTCCTATTTTCATTTATGTCATGATAATGTTGGCTCTTTGCTCTGTTCCTACCTAGAATGGCTAGGATTTTTTCTTGGGTGTGGGAGAGGTAGAATCTGCTCCGTCCTACCACACCGCCATCTTGGAATCCTCCCCCTTTGCTGCTTTCTTGCCTTCCTTCAGTCCCAACAATTAATAATAATGTTTTCAAATGTTAAAAATGAACAGTAAATCCATACGCTTGATGCTTAATAATGGTATCTCACAATTGCATCTGAGAAGGTTAAAGAACTATCCAATGAGACTTTTCTTGATTAAAACATTATTACAATGTAGTGCAGTAGGAAGAACACAGATTGGGACTCAAGAAACCTGGATTCAAATCTCAAATCTGTTATTTGGACCCAGAAGTCATTTAACTTAAATAGCTTCAATTTCCTTAATCATTAAGTGTGAACATAATGTTACTCTCCTATCTATAATAGACATTCAGAGGGCAAAATGACATGAATTATGCAAAAAAAGTTTACAAAATGCAATTTATAATTTGCAGTTGCTACTTTTTCATGATTACTTGTTATTACGCATGTTTTGTGGATGACGTCAATCAGAAACTCTAGGACACAGGTGGCAAACACAAGGCCCGCAGGCCAAATCCAGCCCTCTGCCTTGTTTTATCAGGCCCAGCACCTTGTTTCTACCTGGCAGCAGTGCCAAGCTCTTGCTTAACTCTTAAGGAGCAGTTACATTTATACAGCCCTGAAATTACATTCAGCCCTTTGAAGGCAACCGCGAGGCTGATATGGCACCCGGTGAAAATGAGTTTGACACCCCTGCTCTAGGAAGTCGACACAATTACAACATGGATTTACATCACTTAAGGCCCTGAAATAAACAAATAATACCCTCGGAGATCATCCTAGAAAGTTTAATAAAGAAATAATTTATAAAGTTGTTGGCATGGTGTAGGGAAACCACAAGTGACAGTGCGGTGCCCTGAAGCTATTCACAGTAGATTCAGTTACCATCCCTAGGTCTCAAGGGGCGAGGGAAGGCAACAGTTACTGGAACCTGGAGAAAGATGCCTGGGGGAACCCACCTGACAGCTCTTGTGACCTTTGGCTAATGGATACAGCCAGCCCTCGGCAACACCACAAAGAGAAAATTAGGATGCCAATACCTGCATCATCCTCTATTCTTCTTCTATACTCCCAGAAGGCTGTTGAAAGGCAATGTTAGAGGGCAAGTGAGCCCACTCAATAACCCATTTAATGGGTGGCCATATTTATGGGTGTGCCTAGAACTATATTAGTTTACTTTTTTTCTGACAATAAACAACCTCCCCCCTTTTTTATTTCCATACATCCCATTTTGGACAATACATTAAATTTCCATTTTATGTATAGTGGTTTGCCTCCCAGTGTTGGTAAAAGATTGGAGAAAGGTATTAGGTAGACATAGAGGGGAAAACAGAAGAAATCTCACAGATGACTTTACAAAGAAATACAGATTCAGTAACCAAAAAACCTTCTCAAGGTCACACAGCTCATGGGGGCTGGAGTGGTGGTGAACACAGGCAGCAGAAAAACAGTTGAACAGCAGAAGTCAAGCCCTTAACCACTGCTGCAGGAAGCACTTGGTCTGCAGAGAATATTTACCTAGAGGGGAACACAAGCTTTGTTTCGAGACCTAGTGGCTCAGACCAGTCAGTATTACAGGAAGAACTTTAGTTGCACTGGTGAATAAAGAATAACCAGATATCATAGTTTGTCCTTATGAGTACATTTGGCTGACATCAGTCTAACTCCTTAAGACGGGAACAAGAGCCAAATCTGTAGCTCCCATATCAGAAGGAGTTCCTGGATGCCCCCCTTAAAATGGTGTATCGAATCTGCTCATTTCCACAGACCTCTTAGATGTACTAATTCAACACTCATACAAATAGAAAACCTTCAGTTCACCCTACGATTTTCTCCATTTCAGTCAATTCTCCATGGTCCTCTAGTGGAGTGAATCTTCCTAATGACTTACACTTACAGCAGTAAGTGGAAACACAGGTGATAAAGCCCAAGGATGCTTTATGGCTTTGGCTATTTTAAAATGACATCCCCCACAGGTAAAAAGTTGGGTCTTACAAGGTAAGAGCCTCTGCAACCTGTTAAGAGGCTCTGCTCAGCCTGCCTGCTGCAGACTGGATACAGGCAGTACAACCATAGCCACAGCTTTTTAGCAGGAAGCTGTGACCTGTTCGAAATTTGTTTACTGAAACCAAATACAGTAAGACTGAGCCTGCATAAAATTATCTCAGAAGCTAGTCATCATTATCATCAGAAATAATTAACTGAGCACATAATATTCTTTGCATGCAGACACATTATGCCAACCCTTTGGAATTTTAAATTCATTTGACCACATACGAAAAGGACACATACACATTAAAATAAAATATTGAGCAAGATGTAGGTGGAATTGAAGATAATACATACCTATTTGCATACTTATATACACATATACATGTATGTTTATATATATTAATGTATAAACATACACATACATAGGTATGTAGTAAGTATACATTATCTTTGGTTTTATCTATCACATCTTACTCAATACCATATATGTGATATATATGATATATATGTCTTATATATGATGGTGGTTTTGATATATGATATGATCTATATCATATATATGTGGTGGTTTTACCCACCACATCTTAATATCATAGGTATGATATATATCATACCTATGATATATATCTATATATCTATATGATATACAATATCATATATATGATATTGAATAAGATGTGGTGGATAAAACCATATCTTATATATATCTATATATCATATATATCTATATCTATATCTATATCTATATCTATATCTATATATATGGAGAGAGGGAGAGATGGTGGGGAGGGAGGCAGAGAAAAAGGAAGGAAGTTCATCACAAGCCACATAGGTATGTATGTGTATATATTTGTGTATTAGTTTCAGAAGTGGACTATAGGATCAATTTTTATAATAGAAAAGAAATTGCAGGCTTCTTATCTTGGCACCAATGCCATATTTTCTACTACCTAAAGAATATCTGTGCATGGATGTTCCATGACTACATCAATTTCAACCAATCAGAAGATAAACTCTTCTGCTTTTAATCAAATCTCTTTCCCCAAAGAACTCCAATATTTCAAAGTTACAGTGATCTTTGTGCCAGGATCATCAGCCTATGATTCAACTTTTCAATTCTCAAACAGTTCATTTCAGCATTGACTCTTTGGCTCTGCTTTTCCTCTAACACAAAATGCCAGAAAATCAAACTGTATGGAAGTCTGACAACCAAGGAGTTAAAGAAGAGATATTCATCCAGACTGGTAGGAGGGACAGAGACGGGCAGCCAGGGCAGAGAAGACACACAGCAAGTTTCCAGCTGGAGGACTGGAAGGGTGAGGTGGTAGCTAGCAGCCCCACATTTGTGTGCCAGTCAACTGGGAAGTACAACTGGGGAGCAAAACAGATCACGCAACCCAAGGTTCCAGCTCAGGAAGACAAAGCCTCACAACCTCTGACTGTAAAAACTTGTGGGGGGTGAGCCAGTGGGAGGAACTCCTAGCCTCACAGGAGAGTTTGTTGGAGACACCCAAAGGGTACTAGAATGTACACACACTCACCCACCCAGCAATAAGCACCAGAAAGGCCCAATTTGCTTGTGGGCAGCAGAGGAAGTAACTGGAAGCTGGATGAGAGCTAAGCAAGCAGCACAGTTATCTCTCTGACCCCTTCCCCACAGACAGCACCACAAGGCAGCCAAGTGGGTTGCCCTACCCTGGAAAATACCTAAGGCTTTGCCCCCTACAATATAACAGGTGTGCTGAGACAATGAAATATGGCCCACATGAAAAAGAAAAGATCAAAACTCCAAAAAAAGAACTAAGTGATGAAGAGATAGTCATCTATCAGATGCAGAGTTCAAAACACTGGTAATCAAGCACTCACAGAATTGGCAGAGTATGGTTGCAAAATAGTGGAAAAAGTGAAGGCTATGAAAAGTGAAATAAAGGAAAATATACAGGGAACCAACAGTGAAGGGAAGGAAACTGGGACTTAAATCAGTGATTTGGAACAGAAGGATGAAATAAACATTCAACCAAAACAGAATGAAGAAACAAGAATTAAAAAAAGTGAAGAGAGGCTTAGGGACCTCTGGGACAACTTTAAATGTTCCAACATCCAAATCATAAGGGTGCCAGGAGAAGAGGAAGTACAAGAAATTGAAAACTTATTTGAAAATATATTGAAGGAAAACTTCCCCAATCTGGCAAAGGAAATAGACTTTTAGGAAGTCCAGGAAACTTAGAAAGTCCCAAACAAGTTGGGCCCAAGGAAGCACACACCAAGGCACATCATAATTACATTACCCAAGATTAAAGGAGAGAATCTTAAAAGCAGCAAGAGAAAGGGAGACAGTTACCTACAAAGGAGTTTCCATTAGACTATCAGCTAATTTCTCAAAAGAAACCTTACAGGCAAGAAGGGGCTGGAAAAGAGGATTCAAAGTCATGAAAGGCAAGGACCTACATCCAAGATTACTCTATCCAGCAAAGCTCCCATTTAGAATGAAAAGGCAGATAAAGTGTTTCCCAGATAAGGTCAAGTTAAATGAGTTCATTATCACCAAGCCATTATTATATGAAATGTTAAAGGGACTTATCTAAGAAAAATAAGATAAAAATATGGACAATAAAATGACAACAAACTCACAACTATCAACAACTGAACCTAAAAAATACAAAAACAAAAACCAACTAAGCAAACAACTAGAACAGGAACATAATCACAGAAATGGAGATCACATGGAGGGTTATCAGTGAGGAGGGAGAGGGGGAAAATGGGGGAAAAGGTACAAGGAATAAGAAGCATAAATGGTAGGTACAAAATAGATAGGGGGAGGTTAAGAATAGTAAGGAAATGTAGAAGCCAATGAACTTATATGCATGACCCATGGACATGAACTGAGGGGGGAATGCTGGTGGGAAGGGGAGGTGTAGGGTGGAGGGGGGTAAAGAGGAGAAAAAATGGGCCAACTGTAACAGCATAATCAATAAAATATACTTAAAAAAAGACAAATGGCCCAGAGAGGATTCGTAGAGACCTTTGCTGGAGGAATTAGCTGGCATGAAAACTATGGAGTTCAAGGTGATCTCAGAGCTGGTTCCCAAGTATTAAAATAAAATTGAAAGCAAGCCATAGAGTCCAATAGAGTATCCAATATACTGTTATTGGAGGAAAAGGAGCCAAGTCTGAGGCAATGGGGTCAGTTCAGAAAATATAAAATTGAATTAATTGTACTCAAACTGTGGGCCACAGACAACATGCAGCTGAGCCTCTAACTATTGGTTCCCTATACTCAATTCATATAGGTTTGTTTAAGGGTCCCATAACCTTGTAAAAATATTAAATGAGTTTATTCTAACAATGTCTGAGAGAGAAAATGTTTTTTCTCCCCTGAGGGTAACCCATCAATCTCACTTTGACAATATTTTAACCCATTTATCCTTCATCCATTATCCCATTTTTTTCTTTAGCTTCAATCTCTTTTTTTTTATTGATTTCTTCCCCTCTTCATATAAAATTGCTCTGAGTTCTCTCTGCCAATTCTGTCACACCTGCAAGTTAGCATGGTTCCTTTCTCCTCTTCAATGCTAAACACTTTGGAAGAATTAATAGTACCCTCAGTGGCTTTCACGCTTTGCTCACCTCTTTTTTGTCACTTGGTACAATTTGACTTTCACCCTCACAAGTTTACTTAAAATGACACTCCACTAAAGTTACCATGGGCTTTCCAAATGCTAAATCCAATGATGTTTCTCAGTCATAATCCTAACCCAGCAGCATATGTGACCAACTCTTCATCTACAAAGCCTTTCAACACCTGGCTTTAATAATACCCCTCCTTCAATGGTTTCTCCATGTTTTTGCCCATAAATGCTTTTATTCCCCATGCTAAAATTTAATCCTTAGCTCATATTTTGTATGTTCTCATTATGAAATAATCTCATTAAATGCCAGAGATTCAATTTTCACACCCCTCTGTGGACAAAACTCATTTACAGCTATCAGGTTGACTTTTTCTCTAGGTTCTAAGCAAGTATTTTATGTTCCTTTTGGATATTCCACAATGATGTCCCACAAGCACCTCAAACTCAGTATGTCCACAACGGGATACTTATCATACTTTTGAAACCTGCTTTAGTTTCATATTCCTCATTTCAGTTCAAATGTTACTACTTACTTACACAAACATGAAATCTTAATTAAATGCCTCATTCTTGCAACTCAATTTTATGTCCAATTACTACTCAGGCTTTTAAGGTTCTACCTCTGCAAGAATTCTTAAGTTATTTATTTTATTGTGACTATTTTTATAGTTTCTAGTTAACTTTACTCCAAGCTGTCCTCATCACAAATCTCCCCTCCAAGTCCTAACCTTGCATAGGCAAGGTTATTGTTATTATGCATAAATTTGTCTGCTTGGAAAAGTTTTATGATTCCCCATTGCTTTCCTGATAGAGTCTACATTTCCTTCTAAGGTTAGAGTTTCTGTGACTCTGTACCTCTCATGCCCATCCCCCATCTTCCTCCTGGATCCAGTCCAACACCCTGGATTCCAATCCTGCCTCCATTTCTCAAGTTACCATGCCACAATATTTCTAATTTTTCCTGATCTTCATTCATTATAGTCTAGTGAGCCTTTATGAAACCTTGCCTAATTACCTAGATAAAATAAATATTATACCTATCCTCTCTGAACACCTTTAGTACTTTTTTAAGAAACATGTATGCATCTATTGTGCTCAGCACTGTACTTACTGCTAGGTACCATTTTCAATTTTAAACTAATGAAACACAGCCTTGCTTCTTTTAAAGTTTTTTGCAATGCATTTTAGAGTGCTTTGTACATAGATATACTCAATAAATATTTATCCTATTGAATTAAAGTCTTATTGTTAGTTTCTTAAAATAAGAATTAGATTTTCTATTCTTTTTATTCCAGTGATGCCATCCCAGCTGAGGCTCTAGTCACTGCTCACCTTTTTTTTGAACTTCTACGTTTATGAACTTCACCTGTCAACCCATCTTGTGTAAGTCTTCATTTTCATCATGCTATTCCTCACTTTCAACCCCCGAAGGATCTTGATTGGGCTTGCACCAAATCCATACTCCTCTGCCCACCTCTCCAGGTATTCTAGATCCCCATTCCCTCCTTGTCCAACCTAGGCTTACTTCCTACTACTCCATAAACCACATTCATCACGTCATACCACTTGCCCCTAACTTCTATATGTGCCCAGCTATTTGCGCCTTCCTGCCTTCACTTGTCCTGTATTTCACCTGGAATATCCAACTGACAGAGCATGCAATGTCTAACTTAAATTTTACTTTCTCTCTGAGGCAGTTCCTCATTATCATTCTTGTATGCATGGCTATTGTACTTAAATCCAATATCCAAGGGTATAATCAATTGTTTTCTCATTGCTAAAGGTTGGTTAGTGTTCTTTCTTCAACTGAATCCATCGGGCCAGATGCTATCACGCACGTACTTCTTTATCCCTGCCAGCCCTTTTAACACAACATTGGTTACATAACGCTTACTAGTTGGTTAAAAATAATCAGGAATAGGGTCTCCATCCCCTAATAAAATGGAATGATATAACTCACATAATCTTCCAGGAAACTGCATGTAGCAAATAGCTTTTAGAAGGGCTGTCATGCTCTGGACTATGATGTTCAACCCAAGACCCAGGTGGACACAATGCAGGACTACGGAAACAGCCTGCAGAGCCTAACTCAATGAGATTGTTTAGTGTGCCAACTCATCTGCCAATCCCATCAACCCTAATTATAATCAACTAATTCTATTAGCTTCTTAAACCTATTTTGAGAGAGTGCATTGTACCTAGCAACCATCATTGGGTAATAGAGTTATGCTCTTTCTACATCAGGCTCCATTCTAGCCAGTGAAGCAGAAAGAACATTTTGCATTAATGTTCTCATAGAAGTGTACAGTTTTCACTTTTTAAAACTTTGTCTCTTGGTCAATTATTTTGGTCTGTAAAGGCCCCAAACAGGTGTGATATTTATCTGCTGATTTTTAGGAGGGATAGGCAGAACAACTTAAAAGACATTTATTTTAAGCCATCAGGGAAAAATCAAGGATTGTGATTCCATTTCTTCAAAGCTTACTAGCTGAAGGTAATAGAGAAGAAAAGGAGTCGGAATTCTGTAACTGATGCCTTTATGCTGCTATACAGAACACTATGCCTTAAGGCTATTAAAAAATATTCCCCCAATCCAGAAAGACACTCTTATTTTCTAACCCCCAGAGTTCTGACACGGATTAACATGACATTTGATATAAGTATTAGGATAAACTTAGGTGGTAGAAATAAGAAAGACAAACACATCATCTATCTGTACCTTGGCCGGTGACTCTGGTGATAGAGGTGCTTACCAGGAGTGATCTCCTCATCTGAAAACTAGAAAAGAAGGTTAAAGGATAATTTTAAAAAAAGATAAAATCATGACTCATATCTAGATACAAAATGAACACGTTAGACATTTTATTTAACTCCCAATGAGGAAACTGTTCAGACGTTAACAACCAGTTCAGCTGTTACAACTAATGCAAAGAACATACACATTTATAGCTCAGGCAGAGTGACAGCGATGTGCGCTTGGGACAAACCTAGCTTTCTCTTTGTGGAGAAGTCAGGGGTCAGTTTAACCTTCACTGGTTAGAATTTTCTTATTTTGAGGCAAGAGAGGTTTTTCATTACTATCAGCTAACTTCAACTTTTACAGAATTCTAACATAGCTTCCCTAGAATCATAATCACATAGCCCAAAAAGTTACAATCTCGATAGTACAGTTTTTCACCATAAACTTTTCCCTATAAAAGACTTCTAAAGCAGTATGTGACATGTAAGGTACTCTGTCTGAATGGAAGGCATGGGACTTTCTCTAATAAATTCAGGGAGGAAAAGGTATTAAAAATAATCCCAGCTAGGTGTACTTTAGATGCACAACTAAATATGTCCAGACCCTGCCCCTGAATACCAGATCTGAAGAAAACTCAGTGGGCAGAGTGACTTAGAATACTTTCTTTATCTCTACTTATTTCATTTTCTATACACCTCCCACATTTTTTGGTTGTTGTTATCCTATTTTCTTCCATCTCAAAAAAGTAAAAGTGTGACTGTTTTTGTGCACAGAACAATGGTTGAAGTGATCAGTCAGCAGCAGGTGGAGGGAGAAGGAGGAAGCAGGTTGGAAGAAGTGACCGGCTGGCACCAGCAGGTTGGCCACTCTTAACTGGACAGAACACACTTGATTCTGCCCTTCAAGCTCACTGAGCTTCCCTACCTAGTCTAAGTCTTAATATTAGATAAGCATTGGGCTCACTAATGGAGTTTGAAATATTTGTTCCAATCTGTACTAGCAAAAAAGAAGTACTACCTTGATATTTGGAAAAATTCTTGAGATTTTGAGGTCTTTGTGAACAAAAGCTTTCTCTCTCTATTATATAAACCCATCATAACACTCAGTGCCTGAAGCAAGGACTTCATGAATGTCTCTTTGATGGTGAGCAGAATATTTATGTTTGATAGCACATCAATAAAAACAGACCAGGTATGAACAGACTTTTCTACCTATCAGTACTTTATTGCTAATCAACTGTTTACTTGGGCCTGAAAGCTATCTATTGTCCCTCCTTTCTCCTCCTTGGCCTCTGCAATACAAGGTTAAGCTAGGTTGTATTCCTTACTTTGGTTGAGAGAGCTCACTACATCTTAAAACGAAAAATAGTTTTCAGTGGGCTCTCACATATCAATTTCTTCAGTTCCTTTACATAGTTCTTCAAAACGGTGGGTTTCTTCTGATGCCTCTCTTCTCAGGACCAGGCACTCTTTCCTAGAGCTGCTCTGTCAGAAATGGCTTGTTTTCCTCCCATCATTTGACTCCTTCCTGCTGCCCACAAAGGTCCACTTCTGTACCCAGTAGGCCTTCTGTGGATCAGGAGAAATCTCATATCCACTCAAGAAGAGTACTCTTACTCAAGGGAGTTAGTTTGTCTCCCATCCAATCTACACTTTTTTTTTTTTTTTTTTTTTTTTTGCATAACCAACATGTTTATTTAAGGATCTCTCTAAGTCAAATAACATCTCCATCTCTAAAATGAGACTTCAACTATCTGGGAATAACCCTTAAAATATTAAAGTTTTCCTTTACTTTCCCTCCTATTGCCCCTTCTCCTGCCCTTACTTATCACAGCAGCTTCTGGAGCCAGACCGACAATATGCTAAGCTACCTTAGACAAGGACAGATGTCCCTGTCCTGGGCTTGTTTGTTCAGAACAGAGAACAGTGAATACGACTTTTGGGCTAAATCCACCACACTGACTATTTTTGTATGGCCTGTAAGCTAATGGTTGGGAAAAATTTCAAAAGGAGAGTAGCATTTTATGATGTTAAAAATATATAAATTTCAGTTTTAATATTCATAAATAAAATTTTATTGGAAAACAGCCATGTTCACTTGTTTATGTCTTGTTCATGGTTGCTCTCGCAATGCAAGGGCAGAGTTGAGTAGTTATGACAGAGACCTTCTGGACCACAGAGCTTAAAATACTTAACATCTCATCCTTTACAGTTAAAATTTCCTGACTCCTGCCTTAGAATATTGTTTCTTCATCATCCCAGCGACTTTGGGAAATTTACTTGGCCTCGTGATGCCTCAGTTTCTACACTTCTAAAAGGAGAATGAATAGAAGTCTCTCATTGGTTGTTAGGAGGATTAAAGGGCTAAAATATATAAAATGCTTATCAGAGCATCTGGTAATATGTAGTAAACTCTTTGTGAACATTAGTTATTATAACTGTTATTATTAACTCTTTTTTTACTACTGCTAGTATTTATGTTATTTTCATATCTCTATTTATGGGGTGCCATCTATGTGTCATGTACTATGCAAATGGTTTTACATGGATTTCTCTTATTTCCATGGGAGTTCTGTCTTCTCCATTTTCACAATCAAGAGAACAAAGGCCTGGTAGCTTAAATAACTTGCCAAAGTCATTTATCAAGTAAATAGTAAAGCTAAGATTCGAATACAGGTCTGACTTCAAAACCCAAGTTCATTCTACCACATCAGTGCTTTATATCTCTTTTTTTCTCTTAGTAACTAAATCCCCAATTTCCCCAAACCAAATTCTATCTAATATCCTGATTTTTCTGATGACTGAAAATGGGTCCTCTCTAGATGATTCAGTATATGGTTCTGCCTGTCTCTCACTCCCATCAGACCCCTGAGTCAGCACCATGGCATGATGGGTCTCCTGGAAAGCACTATGACACTGGCTGCTACCATGCTCTGCCACATTTAGCAGCACATAAATCTTAGATCTTCTTGCATGACCATTGCTCGAGGTGACAAGACATAAAGGATGATGAGAAGTCTTGTCAGAACTTCTCCACAGATTCCTTAAATTCAACTGTGACAATCTCATAGTGTGAGGACTCAGACTGTGGAACCAAAGCACCTGTGTCTAAACACAGCTCTATCACTTTTATGCTCTATGATATGGAATAAATAATTTAACTTCTATGTGTCTTGATTTTCTAATCTATAGACCTTCCCCTAACATTTGTGCAGCCTCAGGAAATAGTACAAATGGAGACCCACACAACAAATGTCTACATAAAGGCCATAAATGCAGCTGTATTTTATATTATCCTAGGGAAACAAAGTTCATACATAAAATTCTCCAGGTACCCTATCAGAGCATGGTGGCACCAGGACAGTTGGCCAAGTAGCAAGCACTCCTTTCTTCCACTATGTTCTTCCTTAACAACAAGAGCACAATGTTTAAAATACTCTGCCCCATGAATCCAAGTTTCTCATGCAGCTACTCTGTGGCTGTCTCTTGATCATCTACTCAGGCATGCCTCACTGGCCCCATAGACTCTTTGTCCACTGGGAAGGGCACAGCTGGAGAAGGGCCCGAGCTGGGCTCATTAAAATACAAGGTCCAGGAAAGAGATCCCTCTTGCCATGGTCTAAGAGTATGCTGGAGATAAGAATGAAGTATCCACTACTGTGAGAAGTAATAAATTAATATGTTTAAAGTGCTTAGAACAATGCTCAATAAACAGTAAGAAACTGGGGCTCAGAAAGATTAAATCACCCTTCCAAGGTCACAAAGGTCATGAGTAACAGAGCTGGCATTTGACTCAGAACTATCTTGTGCCTAAGCCACCATTTTGATCCCAAAACATGCAATCCCTTAATGTACAGTATACTTGAAAATAGTGTATTGTTTTACGTACACCATTATGCCTAACAACCGTTCACCCAATGCAGTCATCCCTGTGTTTGCATGAACTTCAAGTTTATGTGATTGTTTCCCCTTTGTTCAGTCCCTGGGTTGTTAAAATCTTCACTAATACATCCCTAATGGTGGCTCAGTTAAACTTAACTTGAATGGAAGTTCTACTAAACTTCCATTCAAGTGGCACATTCATAACATCAAGGATGCTACTGACAAGCATTAAAAAAAAAAACCCTAGTAGAAACCACATTGCTGACTATACATTCTACAGGATTTCTTTGCTATAGTCCTGGCAGTCAAGGTTGGTTATAATATTTTAGTTCTGGGAAGAAATGACCAGAATCATCCCCTGGACTTGCCACTCTTCACACAGTCCCTTTTCTCCTTTACAAAGACATGTCCTGTTTTACCCCATGGCCTCGGTGTCCCTGCCACCTGCCTGCTTCCAGAAAAGGAACAGATTCTAGAACATCACTTCCCAAGGTGAGGTCTATCCATTTCAATCTCTAAATGAGGAAACTGCTGGTGCAGAAAATCACTAAACAAAAAAGCATCTCCTTCAAATGTCCTCATGAAAGACACATTTCTTGGCAGTGGAATGAGAAATCAAGCAGCCATTACTAAAGGGTACCAACACAAGGCAAATCTGCTCATTCCAAAGTTCCAGGCCAGGCTCCCAGATCTGTTAGCCATTGGGTGGTATGCTACGCCAGGATGCAAGTACTGACAGCAGGGGAAAGATCCCAGGCTTTATTGTAAGTTCCTGGAAGTGGTGCCAAGAAAAGTCCTTGCTTTTGGCAATTACAACCTCTGAGGTCCAAAATCAATGCTTAAGGAAGGCCAAAGTCACCTCAACTCCTTCACATTCCAGGCTACCCTGACATGATCTCCCAGATAAGTTCTACTAAATATAGAGCTTTGTTTTCTAGCAGGAAGCTGTGTTATAATGGAAAGAATATTCCAACTAATGTAATATTTGCTTTTAATTCCTAATTTTTGCCTCTCACTATGTTTATAAATGCTACCAAATTCTGTGAGTCTGTTTCCCCATTAACATAAGAAAATGAGACTTCTGGCCAAGATTGGAGGTATAGGTAGATATACTTTGCCTCCTTACATAGCCAAAAGGAGGGCAACAACAAATTTAAAAACAAAAAACAACCAGAACTGCCAGAAAATTGAACTGTATGGAAGTCCGACAAGCAAGGAGTTAAAGAAGAAACATTCATGCAAATCGGTAGGAGGGGTGGAGGCCAGCAGCCTGGCAGAGACAACGGGCAGCAGGGCCGAGATAACTCACTGCAAGGCAGCAGCTGGCAGCTGCCAGTCCCACATTTATTTGCAGATAAACTGGGAGGAGCAACTGGGGAGTGAGACAGACCACATAACCCAGGGTTCCAGCATGGGGAAATAAAGCTTCAAAACCTCTGACTGAAAAAACCTGTGGTGGTTGAGGCAGCGGGATCAATTCCCAGCCTCACAGGAGAGTTCGCTGGAGAGACCCACAGGGTCCTATAATGTACACAAAACCACCCACTGGGAATCAGCAGCAGAAGGACCCAATTTGCTTCTGGGTAGCAGAGGAAGTGACTGAAAGCTGGCAAAGAGCTGAGCAAGTGGCACTGATCCCTCTCAGACCCCTCCCCCAAATACAGCACCACAACACAGCAACATGGGTGGTCCCGCCCTGGTGAACACCGAAGGCTCCGCCCCTTACTATGTAATAGGCATGCCAAGACCAAAAAAAAAAAAAATGGCCCAAAAGAAAGAAAAGATCAAAGCTCCAGAAAAAGTACAGCTAAGCAATGAAGAGATCGCCAGCCTGTCAAATGCACAGTTCAAAACACTGGTAATCAAGACACAGACTTGGTTGAGTATGGTCGCAAAATAGAGGAAAGAGTGAAGGCTATGAAAAGTGAAATAAAGAAAAATGTACAGGGAACCAACAGTGATGGGAAGGAAACCGGGACTCAAATCAACAATTTGGAGCAGAAGGAAGAAATAAACATTCAACCAAAACAGAATGAAGAAACAAGAATTCAGAAAAATGAGGAGAGGCTTAGGAACCTCCAGGACAACTTTAAATGTTCCAACATCCAAATCATAAGGGTGCCAGGAGAAGAGGAAGTACAAGAAATTGAAAACTTATTTGAAAATATAATGAAGGAAAATTTCCCCAATCTGGCAAAGGAAATAGACTTTTAGGAAGTCCAGGAAACTTAGAAAGTCCCAAACAAGTTGGGCCCAAGGAAGCACACACCAAGGCACATCATAATTACATTACCCAAGATTAAAGATAAGGAGAGAATCTTAAAAGCAGCAAGAGAAAGGGAGACAGTTACCTACAAAGGAGTTTCCATTAGACTATCAGCTAATTTCTCAAAAGAAACCTTACAGGCAAGAAGGGGCTGGAAAAGAGGATTCAAAGTCATGAAAGGCAAGGACCTACATCCAAGATTACTCTATCCAGCAAAGCTCCCATTAGAATGGAAGGGCAGATAAAGTGTTTCCCAGATAAGGTCAAGTTAAAGGAATTCATCATCACCAGGCTCTTATTCTATGAAATGGTAAAGAGACTTATCTGAGAAAGAGAAGATGATCAAAAATATGAACAGTAAAATGACAACAAACACAAATATCAACTGAACCTAAAAAATACAAAAACAAACTAAGCAAACAACTAGAGCAGGAACAGAGTCACAGAAATGGAGACCACATGGAGGGTTATCAGCGGGGAGTGGGAGGGAGAGAAAGGTGGAAAAGGTACAGGGAATAAATGGTAGGTAGAAAATACACAGTGGGAGGTTAAGAATGGTATAGGAAATGTAAAAGCCAAAGAAATTTATATGTATGACACATGGACATGAACTAACATGGGGTATGGGGGGGGTAATGTTGGTGGGAGGGGCAGGGTGGAGGGGTAAGGGGGGGGATGGGACAACTGTAATAGCATAATCAATAAAATATATTAAAAGAATAAAAAATAAAACCTTGTTCTAGGGGAAAAAAGAAAGAAAATGATAATATCTGCTTCTTGGTGTTCTTGTGAGAACCAAATGGGATTTTTATATGAAACCTCTTTGTAAACCTAATAATGTTATCCAAGGCTATGCTGGTATAGTCTAGTTACTTCTGTTCTATGAGTCTTCACCATTTTAAATTGGCATTTCAGTTTAGATAGGAAGCAATTAACAATATCTCTGGAAGTAAAAAATATGGGTCCTAAATCTCTTTTCTATCCTCCTACTATTATTTAACAGTGTTTCTTTATAAAGTGATTGTTACCAATCCTTTCTCTCTCTCTCCTCTTTTTTTTTTATCCTTACCTGAAGACATTTTTTTCATTGCTTTTAGAGAAAAAGGAAGGGAGAGAAGGGAGAAACATCGATTGGTTGACTCCCGTACATGTCTGGTCTGGGTATTGTACACAACGAGACCGTGGCTCCAACCCACAGCCTAGAAATGTACCTTGATCAGGAATCAAGTCTGCAACCTTCTGGATAGGGGGCAATGCTGCAACCAGCAGAACCACACTGGCCAGGGCACCAATGTTCTCTTAACCATCCAAGGTCCCCATGTGTAGAGATTGTTTTGGGGGTAGGGCTTGTTAAAGAGAAAGGTGAAGCTTCTGTGACTAAAATTATCCCTTCCCTTGACTCTTCAGTGTTGTCCAGGAGTTCATCTGTCATCCATCCGCTGTTTACCCCAGATCCTTTTTAGGACTGCTGCCAGTATAATTACCAACCGACGAGCAAGTCTAAATATTGAGGTTAGTCAATGATTGGCATGCTTAAATATGGTAAACATGAAGGCTTTTCATCCAGAAGATGCTGATTTAACTTCTGGCAGTGATGAGGGATGTGCCATGTCAAAACCAAAATGAGAATCTACAGTCATGTGACAACACAGCCTTCTCAGAAAGGGGAACTGGAGGCTGAACCTGACATAATCAGTTTTCTCCCCCTTTCCTCTTCCTTTGTCTTTTTCTTTAGAGACTGCCCTTTACTGGTTCTTCTTATTTGTCTCACATTCCACGACAAAAGATATACAATCAACACATAAAATCTTAACTGGCCAACCTTCACAGTATCTCTTCAGGATTTGTGTCCCTGAAGTTTCAGCTCATTCACTGTGTGACCCTGAAAATCCTCCTTTTAACATCCTCTGATAAGGACTTGGCGATGCCCAGTCCTCATGTATGTACATTCACCCCCCACTGGGGACAAATTTAAGAAATAACAAACTAGAAACTGATTATACTCAAGATGGAACTAGAATCTTGCATCTTCCAAACTGGAAACAGTTGATCAAATCTAATTAGCTTTCAGCTCAACAAAAGCAATGGAGCTACACAGATGGGGGAAAGTGGATGATTTTGAAGAGGAAAAGAAAGTAGCTTAAACTCAAGAAACCTCTTTGCTATTTATTTGTTTGTTTTTAAAATTTGCAGATTCTGCAAACATTATGCATATTTTATGTCAGACACTTTCTAGCCCATTTAAATTGAATTACATCTATATATAATAAATTGGCTCACCAAGTTACTTTGTCAAATGTTATAAAAATATACTTAGAAAGATCCTTAGACATCATTGAATCCAATCCTCTGGTTTTCCAAACCAGTAAACTGAGGTTTAGAGATGGACTTGACTTGCAGAAGGTCACAGAGTCCATAGCAGAGATGAGCCTAGAATTCATGATTCTTCTCACTACACTAATGCTTTCAGGTAAATCTCTTATAAATAAGCCAATTTTTTTGTGGGAATCAGATTGTTATATATTTTCCAAAGAATGACTAGAGCATGCCCCATCAGCAGAAAATTGTTGAAACTTAGTATTCCTAAATTCTCATGTAGCCCCACAACTTGGCAAATAGCTTCTGCTGTTCCAGAAGACGTGGGCCATTATCAACAGGATAAATGTGTAGCTACTTAATTAAAACAACACTGGAAGAAAGAAAAAGGGAAATGTGACTACAGTTGCCCTCATGTTGCATAGCTGATATTCTCCAGGAATCTCATACAGAAAAGAGACATTCAGGAAGAACCTAAAAGGACCTTTAGTTGAGCTAAAGTAGAGAACAAACAGCTTGCATAAAATCCACAGTTTGCAATCCATAGTTTGGCCTTTGAATTTTCAATTATGTGGTGTGACAATGACATAAAGCAATTTTGTTTGTTTCTTTCTTTAATCCTAAGAAAGACATTCTGTAGAATTCTTTATTAAATCTTGGCTAGACTCTTTAATCTGAGTTACGATGCCCCTAAAGTTTCAACCACCACCAACTGCCCACCAAGCTGGTATGTTAACCTGAATGATAAGTCACAGAGTTGGCAGTACTGGCAAAGAGGCACCACTACACACACACACACACATTATATATCTTCATGTTTATGCATGTATGTCTATGCAACCTCATCCAATTCTCTTCAACAGTAAAAATCTTTACCCTTCTGTAGAGATGCAAAAATCTGAACTACTACTGTAACCCTATTAACATCTAACTCTGTGACAAGAGCCTACTCAAAAAAGAGTAAAGTCAATAAAAGTAAAGTGTAAGTGTACTGTTAATGACAGGTTCTTGCAGGCACTTTCTCCCAAATTATACCATTCCTATTCAAATACCATCTCAAGAGTCTCAGACAGTGTCAAGTGCAATCATTGTTATTGCAGTTGCCAAGGTAATCAATTGAAATCATAATGAAGGGAACAGAAGGAAATCAATAGAGTCTGAAATTACAAATAAAGAGAAGCTATCGTTTAAGAGCATTTGGCTGAAATCTTCCATATTAATGGAGTAGAAATGGCTGTGTCATTCAGAAGCAGTGTGGTGCATAATTCAGCTGAGTGCATTAGAACACCTAAAAGTGATTGCAATAATTAGGGCTGCCTACCAAGAATCTGTCCACCTTAGAAGGCATATTGCTGAGTTGTTTATTATTGTTCCAGTGTGTTTTCGTATCTTAATATTTTCAATGGTCTCCCAGCTAAACTCTTAGGCAGGAGGCTAGATAAGCTTGCTCAGAGACATTAAGAGCAGGTTGTTAGTCCAGTTTGACTCTGAGATAGGGAAATAAGAACAATGAATTGTGCATTTTAAGAAGTATCTTCTTTTTCAAAAATACTATTGACTTCAGTCAACTGAAACAGGTAGTTGGAAAGCAAGAAGTAAGTGTGAAAATAGATTATAGGAGATTCATTATTGCCCAGCCTTTAATCATGTGCTTGAAAATTTCACTGGTCTCTAACAGAATGACATAAAATCATATCAGTTTCACCGTTATTTGTAAAAGTAAAATGAATATTCTAGAATTGTCTAATACTCATGATCAATTACACCCTAAAGAGAAAATAGGAACTTAATGATAACAAAGAATTGAAAGCTATCAGTTATTTTATCAAGAAATAGTCCATAAGAGAAATAAGGAATTATGAAAATATCATGTAGACTTTCTTATATTGGCTTATCATTGGGAACTGAAAATGACAGGTTTATGGATTTCAGCATAAATACATTTACTATGTTATTCAATATTCTATGACAGGCTTTCCATATTCCACTCCACTGCTTTGCAAGCCTTGACTTACAGGCTGTCTATGTGAGAAATTCTGAACTTTTGGTCTCAATCTATACATGGCAGGAATACATAAATAGCTCACGTGTACTTGGCATTGATATTATGAGGACACTGGAACTGAATGCATGTAATTTGTACATATTTAACTATGTCCTTTCTGTAAAAAAAAAAAAAACAGAGAGAGTGAGGACCATAACAATCAACCTATGTGAGTTCTGCTTGCCATCCTATTCATTGAACTTATATCCCATAATGGCCATGAGATGGGAAGTTAGAAGGAATTTTTCCCACTGCAACCTCAGTTTCCACATGCCTCTCAGAGAGTTGGCATTGTAATTCTAGTGCTTAAAAATATTGCTTTCCCTATTTATCATTTTTTTTTTGCAATGTGGTCTCTCCAGGTAAACTGACTACTTCATATGGTGCTCAACCAAAGAATTATCCCTTTGCTATAGATAAGACAGTAAATAAAATGTCCACTCCATGTTGGTCAGGAATATTTTTATAGTTTTAAATATTAGCCAGGATGCAGAGAAAGGTTGGACTGGAGGGCCTGGGTGCACAGCCTTCGTGGAACCAGTTATTATTTGCATTTTTCACTGATCCCATGCCAGTTGTCAAACATGAAGGATTAACCCAAATTACATTAAACATATTGAGAAAATTGTATCCTTCTCAACCATTGCAACTTTCTATGATATTTTCAAAGATAATTTTAACTATATGTAGTATTAGCTGATTTTAGAACCCAAACATCATCTGAAATATAAATTATTCATGTATGAATTTTCTGCCAGGTCTTCACACCCAGTCAATTCACAGCAACAGAAACATGTTTTCCAGAGCCTACAGATCAGTTGTACTGGTATCTCCCAGGTGTCTATTAAAAAAGCAGAATCTCAGGACTCACCCCAGATCAACTGCATTGGAATTTCCATTTTAACAAAATGCCCAGGCAGTTTATATGCCTGTTGATGTTTGAGATTCACTGTGCCAGGGGTTACATGAGAGGAAAATGCATGGGGTGCCAAACCTTAGAGCATTATCCAAATGTTAACCAAGAAGAACACAATGAAGAGTGAGAAAAAGCATATGCACATTTTGTGCAGGTGTAATAGCTGGGGCAGAATACTACTGTTACATGTACTAGCATATTATAATCATCACATTAGCTCTGGCATTATGGTTGTTAGTAATCATAAACAGATTCAGAATGTGTTCATATTTTATAATATTGAATCATCTTCCTCCCACCTCTAGGCCAGAAGAATGCATGTAAACAAATAATTAAAAGGCAACATAACTGCTATAATAGAGATATAAATAAAATCCTGGGAAAGCTGAGAAAATTGAACCATTCATTCTGCCTGGAGGGACTGAAGAGAGTCATCCTTAAGCAGAGAGTGGCTGGATTGGATATCGAGGAGACAGGCTTTCCAGACAACAAGAACACAACAGGCATGGAAAGCGTTGCCATTTAGGGTGTGTACCTAGGGCTTTCCGTGCGTGTGGTTGAGATCTCTTTAGATTAGGGTGAATAGGAGAGGAAGGGATGGACAGAGAGTTGAGGCTGGGAGGATGGAATCAGATGGACTTTAATGCTAAAGTTCACTACAAGACCTAACACTAACGTTACTGCATCAAGCCCAAGATTCCAGCTTATGAAAGCTGATATGATATGGTCATATTTTTAATAGTTTTATTAAAACCACATATAAAATTGCACTCACATGTTAAGATTTTGTTGCTGAAAAATCAATGGCTGGTTCAATCAATAAAATTAAAAAACTGCTTTTCAGAATACAAAACAGATCATAGTGTTTAATATCATTTTTGTAGGAATATTCAATAAGCAGTATATAATACACAAATATATACTTTATCCTCCTAATGTCAGGGATGGCTGCTTCTTTGTGTTCAAGTATATAAGTAATCTTGGCGATCAATCTCCAACTCTAATGTCTATGGCTATTCAAATCTTTCCCAAGATACATATGCATTACTTGGGTGATTTTGTCTTCAAATCCTTCTCTGTGTCTGGGCTGTTGCTCTCTTGTATGCTATTTAGGTGCTGTATCACGTGAATCTATATAGATAAGGAACTTAGTTCCCCCATTAGTTCCTACAAAAAAGAAGCTACACAGAGAGTTCTTAAATATTTAAAGCTCAGGGGAGAATAATACCACATCCCACACAGTTTTGCCCTATCCACAGCTCTCTCCCCTCTCCCCACCACAGCCACCCTTCTCAAAGTCTCATGGAAAGTATACACACTCCCCCTCCACTACAGAAAGCAGTTTTTGTCCCCCTCAGGAACTCACAATCTACTCAAAGGACTTACTATAGTACTTCTCACAACCATGAATCATTCTCTCCTTTAAAGAATGTGGTAATAGCTGTTAAGAGAAAAATTGTTTACATTGTTACATAGTATATAAATTCAGACAGACAATATAGTTGCATATGCATCTATATGATACACAGATACACACAGATATATACAAGAGGTCTGTCCAGAAGGTACCCAGCCATGTAATATGAAAAATAGAGACATTTATTGAAGAAGACACAAGATACAAGAAACAATGTACATAGGACAATGACACCTCAGTCACCTTCAAAGTAGGCACCTTGGGACCTCACACAGTTCTCCCAGTCACCATCAGCTGCCCCATTGCATTTTCCTGAATTTCATCAACAGTCTGTTATCTCTTCCCTTTCAAAGGTGATTTTAGTTTTGGGAAAAGCCTGAAGTCACAGGTGCCAACTCTGGGCTATAAGGAAGGCTGAGTCACCTGGGTGATTTGATGTTTTGCCAAAATACTCTGCATGAGATGTGATGCATGAGCAGGCACATCGTCGTGATGAAGGTGCCAATCACCAGTTGTCCATAGCTACAGCCTTCTGAATCATCTGAGTAGATTCCATGGAGGAATGTTCAAGCTTAATGCAAAATCTGACATGCATTTGTTGCTCCACTTGCTCAGTCATTTCAAATGAGATGACCACACAATATACATGCTCACTCAATAGCATCTACCGCCCCCACTGACTAGTACAGTGAAGTCATCATTGTTCACACATGTACATTTCAGTCCACTCTCCTTGGCTGCCAAGTTACACAATGTCATGCAAACTGTTCTCATTATAGTAAAAATGGCTGGACTTTTTCCAGAGAGACCTCATAGATGTATTTATGTACATACATATGTATGGTGTGTGTGTATACATAAATATCCACATGAGGTCACAACATTGGAAAGATATGTAAAACAATGTTAACACAATTATATCTGGGTAATGGGATTATGGGTAATTGTACCTTTTTTATTTTCCCTATATGTAGTTGTTACATAAGGGAATATGCAATCTAAAAATTGGTTAGTAAAATGGAATGTGTTCAATAGCAAAGTTTAGTTGAAGGAAGAATTTCATTTGAATAGTGAACAAAAGCTGAAGAGCTAGGAAGGGTTTACTGACTCAATAGGTAGTGATAGATTTGAGGCAATCCATGTGAAGTACAGCTTGGAGAAGCTATGTCTTGAAAAAAGGGCAATTTGGATAATAGTTCTGGAATAGTATTTACTAAACTAGTTCCAGAGTTGGCACTTAGGCAAATAAAGCTAGAAAATACCTTCATAAAAAAAATTAAACTATGCTTAACCAAGCATTTCCAAATGTATTTGACACAGGACCCAGTTTTTGCATCGAATAATATACCTCGAAGGATTTTTTCTCATAGAACACATTTTAGGAAATATTACTTTAAGAAAGAATAGTTAGTGGAAGGTTGTATTTGCTACACTTTAGTATGCTTATGGGTCTAGGGAAAGGAGATAGTGGAGAAGAGATTGAAGATATAAGACAAAAGGAAACAGTTGTTTTTTTTTTTTACCAAAGATCCAGAAAAGGCATAAAATGATGAAACGTAAGACCTTTCTACTGAAAAGAATTGTTTCTAAGCCAGCAATTTAAGCATCATTTGTTGAAATTTTATTTTAACAAGTTTCCCAGGAGATGTGTTTGTACATCAACATTTGAGAAACATTACTCTAAAAAGGAGATCAGAGGCCTGAAAAATGTGGGAAAATGTTAGAAACAGCTGCTGTCAGGAATGTAATAGGGACTTAACAAGAGACCATTTGATACTGATTCTAGTCCATGGTTTCTTTGGTTGTCATTTAAGTTTCTCCAGTGAAGCTCAGAGTTTAGAAGAAGAGAAACGGAATTATGGTTGTGACACAGAGCCAGGTACTGACAGAAGGAACATTATTGAGGAACAGGAGAGCAGGAACTTCTAAAGCCAGAAGGAATCAGATGCATGGGGTGGGGGCAGGGTCAGGAAAAACCTCAAGAGTTGTGAGGTTGAGCAAAGAGACAGATAAGAAGTTGGTTAAGAATCATGGAGTTAGTTCTGGAGGTAGAGCACCTTTAAGCAATGATTTTATGCAACTTTGTGTAGTTGTTAAGTGGAGTGAAAATGTAAATCTCGGAAACTGAAAGTCAAAGAGCTGATGAATTTAGAAATTAGAGTTCTAATTTTCTCATCAGCATGGACGTTGCAGTAGTCAAACGTAAAGTCAGTGAACAGGTGGGAAGGAGAAAGGCTGTTGGTTAGAAGCTCAATCCAGCCAAATTCCATTTTGAAGCAGAACCAGATAAAAATAAATTCACTTCTTTGCTCTCTACTGCTCTCGGCAGGATAAAAGCCCAAGAAAAGGACAGACTTTAGCAAGCAGAACATAAGTAGGAGAAGAGGTGATAAGAAAGGTCCAAGGGCAGAGTTTTTCCTGTCCACAGAATTGCCATGTGCAGTGCTGAGTGGCTCCGAATATCCTCTTTCTGTGGCCCCAGATTAGATTGGAAAATGCCAATGTAACCCAAATCAATGTTTTCACTGTGTTTATACTCTTCTAGATTTTATATGTGGCCTTACAGCCAACAATAAAACTCATGGGTTATGGCTTTTTCCTCACTGGCTGTCAAGGATCAATGTGTGGAAGTGGGATTATTAGGGTGAAACCAGGATTCATTTTAGGAGAAGTGGTAGAGAAAATACAAAGAAAAGTTTCAGTGCAGAGAGGAGTTTGGTCACAACTAAAGAAAGATAATAAGAAAAAAAACTTTAGCCCTGGCTGGTGTGTCTCAGTGGATTGAGTGTCAGCCTGTGAACCCAAAGGTCACCGAGTTCACTTCCCAGTCAGGGCGCATGCCTGGGTTGTAGGCCAATCCCCAGTTGGGGGCCTGTGAGAGGCAAGATCAATGTATCTCTTGCACATGGATGTTTCTCTCTTTTTCTCCCTTCCTTCCCTTCTCTCTAAAAATAAATAAATAAAATCTTTAAAAAAAGAAAACGAAAACTTAATGGCTGTGCAGGATATTACTACTACCACTGCTGCCACTGCTACTGGTAAAACATTGATTATTTTCCAGGCACTTCTAAGCACATTGCTTGTTTATCATCTCATTCCACTTCCAGAATAATTCCATAAGGCTGGTACCGTTAACATATCCTAATGACAGATGAGAAAACTAAGGTAGAAAGATGTTAAGTAATTTGTTTGAAGCCATGCAAGTAGTACGAGGTACAGCCAGGATTTGGACCTACTTAGCTACCATGTTTTGCTGTGTATAATGTGCTCCTGTATATAGTGCACACCCATGGTTTTGTGCACATTATACCCGGGGTTAGTATACCCATTACTACACCCATGGTATGCAATCATTATACCCATGTGTAATGCGCATCTTTAGTTTTTCCTCAAAAAGTTGGGCAAAAAGTACACATTATACACAGCAAAATACAGTAATTCCAGATTCCATGCTCATAACCACCCCACAACACATACCACCTGTACAGACGTGCACTGGCCCATTTCATCCTCATCATCACCGAACGCTCTAATGCAGTGATTTTTAATTTATAAGGTATTACCTTCCCATGATGAGAAATCTTTTAGAACTTAAATCGAAATGTATGGTGTCAACATCCAATTCCTTGCTCTCTACAGTCTTGCTATTCCTCTGAGTGTGCTGTAGACCAGCAACACCAGCATCACTCGGGAGCTAGTTACTGGACCAGAATCTGAATTTTAACAAGTTTCCCAGGAGGATCTACATTAATGTTTGGCAAGTTCTGAGCTACAGTATTCTATGTTGCAATGTATTGCCAAGCAAGACAATTTCTGAGAAAATTTGAAGAGTTTTTACTATCAGGGACTTCCTATTTTCCCCTCCCATAATTCCACACTCTTCTGGAAACCTATATCATTTTGAAGGCTTTCAGCAGCAAATATCAGAAAACCATATAAATGTAATAGGCTTCAGCTATGAGGAAATAAATTATCTCACCTAACAGGATGTCAACAACTCAAAGTTCAAGGCTTACTGACTCTGTGGTTTATCCATGCCATCACCAAATTCCTTTCATGATCTTTCACTGCAGGCTGGTTCCTCTTGGTCATAAAATGGCTGCAGCCATTCCAGGTTTTACCTTCCTTCACAGAGCCACTGAGAGGAAGAATAAAGGGACACTCTCTTCTTTGTGCCTGCTTTACAGGTGAAGGAAACATTTACTAAAAAGCATCCAGATTTCCTCCCATGTTTTACTCCCCAGAAAGGTGTTGCTTGTTACCTTCCAAACAAATTACTGGGCTCGGGAAAGAAATCACTTGGACAAGTTTACACTAATATCTGAGGTCGACTGGATGCTGGGGAATCAACACACGTGGTCACTTCAGAATTCCAGGCATGCATGCTGCCACTCACTGGCTCCTGGGACATTACCACTCAGGTCTGCCACCCTGATTTTCTGGCTTTCTGCCTTCTTCCCCTCTCCACTCTAGACCTGCTGGATAATCTTATAAATTTATTCATAGGATATTAATGACCAGTTTGATTTTGCCAATTTAAAACAGCTAAAGAGCTAATCTAATTCCAGGAGACTGGTCCCAGTTGTTTAGACAGCAATATCCCTTCAGTGGAAAGTTAAGCTCTCCCATAGACATATGAAAGAATGCTCCACATCACTACCCATCAGAGAGATGCAAATTAAAACCACAATGGCCATCATTAACAAATCAACAACAAATGCTGGCAAGCTTGTAGAGAAAAGGGAACCCTAGTACACTGTTGGTGGGAATGCAGACTGGTATAACCACTGTGGAAAACAGTATGGAATTTCCTGAAAAAACTAAAAATGGAATTGTATTTTGATCCAGTGATTCCACTGCTGAGATTATACCTTAAGAATACTGAAACACCAATTCAAAAGTACCTATGCACCCCAATGTTCATAGCAGCATTATTTATAATAGCCAAGAGCTAGAAACAGCCTAAGGGCCCATCATGAAATCAGTGGATCAAAAAACTGTGGTATATTTACACAATGGAATACTTTGCAGCAGAAAAAAAGAAGGATCCTACCCTTTGTGACAGCATGGATGGAACTGGAGAGCATTATGCTAAGTGAAATAAGCCTGGCAGTGAAAGACACATACCATATGATCTCACCTATAAGTGGAACCTAATGAACAAAACAAATTAGCAAAATAGAAACAGAGACGTGGTAGTAAAGAAAAAACTGACAGTGACCAGAAAAGAGAGGAAAAGGAGGTGACGGGAGGGGAAAAGAAGGGGAAGGGGCAAGTCAAGGAACAAGTATAAAGGACCCAAGGGCATGGATAGTGGGGCGGGGATTGACTGTGGGAGTGGAGGGTGGAGGTAAGGGAGAGCAATGGGGGGAAATGTGAGACAACTGTAATTGAACAATAAAAAAAGTTCAAAAGGCAACTATAGCTAGACAGAAAAATGAAATAAAATAAAAAAGACTTCCATTGTTTGATGAAGCTTGGAATGTCGAGAACACCGAATGGAGGGACCCAGAGTACAGCTGTAAACCGAGCATGGAGGTGCCGTACAGATATGCACAAATCATTTCCCTGATATGAGCCTCGGGTCGCTCATCTGGGAAGTGATCATCCGTTGGCCTGGTGCACCTCCAACCATGAGGACCACAAGTGATAATGCCAGGGAGGAATGTTAGAAAGCCAAAGTAGAGTGATGTGATTACTACTCCACTGGACCGTCTCTTCCCAGGACAAGGAACAGTGCTGTGCTCTAGATGTTGCATATGAGGGTCGTGTTTTCACCTTTCTGGCGAAAGGTATTTGAATTTTACCTGACAAAGCATATCTTACAGTGTCTATACTATATAAGTAGGTGTTCTGGTGGCCTTTTCGAAGTTCTACAAATTATCCTGGTCAACTTATGAAAATCTATGTCCACTCTGGTCATATATAAAGAAAAATGGCAGGTTTTAAAGATATTCCCTTCATTTGCTTTTAAAAAATATTTATTCTTCTGATTATAGAAAATAGTACTCATTACATAAAGATATAAAAAAGTATAGGACACAAGTTTAAATTTCATATAATCCTATAACTCAGATGTAACCACTAATAAAATCTTGGCATCTTTAATGCTGTTGACTTTGCATATATATTAGGTTATATTCTATTTTATCCATATGTGCACACACACAGTTCTATAATTAAAATCGAGTCATATACATGTACTAAATCAATCTGATGAAATTAATGCTCTATTTTGCACTAATTTATAGAATATCAAACTATTTTATGGTGGCCTGGTAGTTCTTTATGTGGATATGAAATAATAATTTAGCCAATTCTCTTAAATGAAATACTAGGTTTTTCCCATAGAGTTTCTATTGTTGTTTCTTCCCAGGGAAGTCAGTACTTATTGTCATTTTTAGAAGTCTGTTCTGGAAAAAGAGATGAGCTTCAGAAATCCTACTTCTTCCCACCTGAATGACAATGTGTGATGCCGCAGAAATCGGATGTTCGGAGCCAGAGACATGAGTGGCATCTGACCAAATAGCATCTGTGTGATGGTGATTGCACTCTGGCCATTATCTGAAGTGCTACTGTGGCTCTGAAGGGCAGTGGAGAAACAAACAGGCATAATGCCGCCGGCCATCAGCCCATCAGGCAGAGCATACTTATTAGAGCACTGCAGAAATTAAGTCATTTCAAAGGGAAAAAAAATCCCGTACTTTTTCTGATTTTGGCATCTTTTCTTTAAATATAAAACTCATCATAGACAATTTTCAGACATCCTGCTTTACCCACCAGTGCCATAAATTTAGCTACAGAACCAGAGATTGAATGTAGGGGTTCTCTAGTCTACAAAATTCTTTTGCCCCGGAACTTGGAGTGTGACTTACCAGTTTCAGAGTTTGTAAGAGCAGGTTTGCCTGCATAATTTAATGGCTCTGTCACTCTCAATGTTTTCATACCAGAGGAGGTTTGTATTTTGTCACTAAAGTTCTCAAGGAAGCTATCCAAGGGCCAAGTCACACAATAGGTACCTGTTCTCTTACTTCCCAATCTCCTGAGACCAGATGTGCTCACCATCATTTCCTGGACTTTCTTCTTCTGTTTTTTCCTATATTAATCATATTCTCTGACTTCTTCACCACTTCCTTTACCAAAAGATGGTCAACACCCTGATCTCTTTACTCTCTTACTTATAAAAACATTCTTTTAAACAAAGCCTCATTCATTCATACACACTAGCAATTGCAACGATAATTCTATTTTTACCCCCAAACTCAGTGGCTTCCATTAGAAACCATTTACTGTGAGCTGTGGATCAATGCTCTATGCTGTGCTGAGAGCAGGTCAGCTTTGGACTGCAGGTTGGATTCAGGTCAACCCCACATTTCTCTCACCCTCTTTGAACCAGCAGCCACCTAGGCATCTTCTCATCATGGTGAAAGGCAGGAGCATGATAGGACAAGTGGGAATATTGCATGCCTGCAATGGTCTCGGCTAGAACTGACACACTTGTTAATCTTTCACACTCCACTGGGCAAAGAAAGTTCCATGGCCAACTTCACACCAAAGGCAGGAGAGAGAAAAGAGCAGAACAGCAAGATCAGATGACAAAGGGTACGGATATATAATTCTCACCCAGGGAGGGTATGAAGAGTAGCAGAAAAATGATCTAAACTGCCACACATTCTGAGCCTGATAAAAAACTCTTGGCCTTTCTTAGGGAATTTATTAACAGAAGGAACCAGCTTTAAGCCAAATTCCAATGAAATTCTAAATGTGCTATTAATAGGAAGCAATGTATTCAAGATACAAATATTCCAGAGTTCCTTGCAAGCGAAACACCCTTACTTACTTGTAAAGTAGAATCAAAATGATAGTAACTTCATGGATAGAAAAAGCACCCCCATGAATAATCTTGGGTGTGGGATTATAATGGAGACTTAGATTTAAATCCCATTTTTGCTAATTGCATGACCTAATATTCCTAAGCCTTAGTTCTTTCATCTGTAATATGGGAAATTAGTCATAACCACCTCCTTGCATTGATAAGGGGACAAAGTAAAATACTGTATATAAATTACCATTTTTCTGGTAAAGTGTCTAGGACATGGTAGGCACATCTGTAACTTTCCCTCATTTCAATCTCATCTTTCAGAAAGCAGTTGCCATGTTGACTCTCACCTGATAATGGAGTAACTAAAACTGCTAAATAATTGATCCAGCAGGCTCCCTTTCACTTACTTTGTGTATTTCCTGTCCGTTTTGATGTCTTTTTCATTGCAAATGGCTCTAAAACAGCCCTCTAACCTGTTTAAACATAGCTACTAGCCTTTAGATCCATCCTAGATCTCAAGGGTTAGAAAAAAATGGGTTAAAATGCAATGACACTTTATGGGATTCCTGGCAACTAAGCTATAAATAGCTCTCTGCACAAAGTTTTCTCCTTCGCTTCCAGAGCTGCAATACATGGCAGATCCTTGAAGTGGGAAGAAGCTACAGCAGTTTCCTCTTCAACAGAAGTGACCCACTAACCATTGCCTTCACTTTCACCAAATCCTCATAAATTATTCTATATCAATTCACTCTTTAATCTGGATGCAAAATTCAGTGCAATTTTTATGGATTAAATGATAGGTTTTCAGTGAAATTGCCTAGCATATAAGAGCTAAACATAATCCTTTGAACATGGAAAAAATACTGAAATGTCTGTCTAAAATGATTTTTAGAAACCCCTACACATGTATGATTACTTATAGTCTAGAAATCTGTAGGTTATCTCACTTTCAGTAATGTTGATACTTATGTCCTTTAAATAGGGCAAAAAGCCTCAGAGAGGCCGGCAACGTTTCTGAGGTCGCTGCTGAGGAATGACCAAGGCTAGGTTGAATGTTGGCTTTCCCACTCTAAACCCGACAGCCTTCTTCAGTCTCAGCCACTTGCTTTCAGGAGTTAAGCTGCGGATCCAGTCGATAGATCACAAAACTACAACATGGTACAAATGATTCCTACTCTGCTACCACTTGTTTTAGGAAAGATCAGCTCTTTTTAAAAAGCAGCGTGCTTTTTACCTATCAACATAGCTCATTGAGCTGTTGGGAGAGTATGACACCAATAGGAGGAGACAAGCTTGACAGGATGCTGAATTTGGTAAGAATTATTATAGATTATCTTGCATAGTTTGGGGATCTGGGAAAGACCAACTATGATCTGCTGATCAAGTTTCTATTTTAGTTTTAAAATACATGCATTTTCTGAAAAATATGATTCTTATGTCAGTATGCATATACTTTATGTAATGAATGGAGTCCTAAAATTATGTAAAATAATTTTACAACATGAATTATTATATGTGTATGCTAGGATTGCTTACTTCTTCCTGGAATCTTAGCACCAACAGAAGCCCTCTGAACCTTATGCAAAGCCCCACTTTACAGACAAACACTCAAACCCAGAGAAAGTAAGGAAGTGCCCCACATATCGGAATGGTAGACTAGAACCCAGAGGTTCTGCATTTCAGCCAAATGTTTTTCCCATTGTGCTAGTAAGAAAATAAATAAATGAACAAAAATCTTTACAATAAATTATTTTGCAAAGAAAATGCCATTTAACTCTTATTCTAATTCTTGATAGTATATATTGAATTGCTTTTAGTAGAATGCATATATGTGTATATACAGATGGATACAACTATATTTATTTTGGTTTCCATGGTATCTATTTGCTTGCTTCAAATTATTAGATCCTCCACAGCATGGGCTTATTGTTTATAATCCCCAACAGCCGCCAACATATTTATGATATTGCCGTATGCATACTGGGTACTTGATAAATATTTGTGGTTGCTGATGGAACTGCCCCTGCTGATAAACTACTGTTGAAAAAGCCCGAGGTCCATATTAGAGAGAAGCTCTTCTCTTCTAAACTATCGATTGTCTCTTTCATGACATTTAATAAAAACTTTCCATTACCAGTTGCATAACAGCAATTAAAACCCTCATCAAATCTATCTTAACTGCTTAGAGTCTTCCACTGGGGAGCATTTTCCTTGGCAAACATCTGCAATAAAAGGCTATTTAATCTTCATAACTGAAACAGTCAGTTATGCTAATTCGTCTCTTTTAGTGTCAGTTTACATTGGAAGCACACACAGCTCTGGTCCTTTGGAAAGGTACTGAAAACAGCACGGCTCCTCCTGCAAAAATAGCTGGTAGTGAGGTCCCTGTCACTGGAATCGGCCATACTTCATTGTACTAGTAAATATCCACGAAGCTTTCCAACTAGAGATTCTTTATTTCTAGAATCTCTTATCCTAAAAATAATGCACTCAAACACTGAGAGAGCCATCCCATATTAACATTCTGGAACCAGGTTGCAGAGATGGGTAAAAGTCTCCACTTATGCCTCATTGTTCTTTTTAAAATTCTTTAGATTTGCTCCACTTCATAATAAGATGGGGATATACACATTTTTGAGCATTTAAGTCAAAATTAGGCAAAACATAAAACAAAAAAGAGGTAGGCCACTCCAAATTGCTAGGTGGCAGCTTAAATAAAAAGGTGACTTTCATGAGATGCTTGTCTGAGGTATCCGCCAGATAAGTAGATCTCTGCACCTGCCTGCCAGAATCTTAAATGTTTATTACAGAGGCCTTGCTTGGGTTTAGTCACATATCCAGTCCAGACAGTCTCAACAGTACTTTTGTCCTTGAAACAGCTTCTAGTGTGGGCGTGGTGGGCAGAATGTACATTCCAAAGACAGGGGACAGGGTGAGGAGCCTCTGAACTTCTGGGTCCAGCTTGCAACTCAGTCAGCATTCCTGTGCTCTTGGTGACCTCCTCCAGCAGGTCCTCGGAGCTGACTCATCCTAACTCTGGAAGTCTGCACCCTTTTTCCAAACTCTCCCAATTTCCCCCATCCCATAGCTCCTGGCAACTACTTTTCTATGAATTGAACCTTTTCTTTGCTTTTTAAGATTCCACACATAAGTAATACCATGCAGTATTTGCCCTTCTCTGTCTGGCTTATTTCACATAGCACAATACCATCCAGGTTCATCCATGTTGTTGCAGGAGACAGAATTTCTTTCTTCTTAAGGGCTGAATGATATTCTGTTACATAGATATAGATATAGGTGATACATATATAAATATATAGATATTATATGGACATGTATATGCATACATCTATGTACATAGTTCACATTTTATCGACTCAGTCACCCACCTATGCAGTAGTGTAGACTGGTTCCGTACCTTGGTATTGTGAATGATGCTGCAATGCACGTGAGTGTGCATACATCACCTGGAGGTGATGATTTCGATTTCTTTGGATGTATACCCAGAAGTGGAATTGCTGCACCATGTGGTAATTTTATTTTTAATTTCTTGAGGAACCTCCACACTGTTTTCCATGGCTGTAGCAGTTTATATTCCCACCAACAGTGTCCAAGGGTTCCCATTTCTCCACATCCTCCCAGCATTTGTTAGCTCTTGTGTTTTTGAAAGTAGCCGTTCTAGCAAGTGTGAGGTGATTGCTCACTATTGTTCACATTTGCCTTTCCCTAATGATTAGTGATGGTAAGCACCTTTTCAAGTACTCTTTGGCCATTTTTATATCTTTTTTTG
Organism: Trachops cirrhosus; assembly: GCA_028533065.1. Classification (NCBI taxonomy): domain Eukaryota; kingdom Metazoa; phylum Chordata; class Mammalia; order Chiroptera; family Phyllostomidae; genus Trachops; species Trachops cirrhosus. Next base: position 50,361,142 of record CM052540.1, on the reverse strand, counting down.
GAAAAATGTCTATTCAGGTTGTTTGCCCACTTTTCACTTGGGTTACTTTTTTTCCCCCATAGGTTGCCTTTTCATTTTGCTAGCCATTTCCTATGCTGTGCAGAGTTTTGTAATTTGATGTACTCTTGCTTATTTACTTTGCTTTTGTTGCCTTTGCTTTTGGTGTCATATTAAAAAAAAAGGAATTTCAAACTCTCTGTGTAAACCTTCTCTTCATATACTAAAACATATTTTCTGTTAATTTCACATTCCTAACACTGTCTCATGAAGAGCTTTCTGACCTCCTTCAAAAAGGGCTGCTTATAATTCAGGCCTTTTGCAAAGCTGTCTTCTTGAGATCTCCCTGCAACCATCATCCTCAGGATCTTGCCCTCCTATCTGTTGTTAGAGACAGGAATGTGAGAGCACTCAGGAGCTTTATGATAGGTAATCCCTTACTCTCTCCCACTTCCACAACTAAAGTGTTGCCTATTCCTAAGCCTTTGGGAATTTTTGTGATATAATTTGCTTCTCTGCTTTCCCTATTGTTGCCTTAGAATTTAGTTTTCTTAGAACTGATAAATTAATTATCACTTGCCCTGGCTGGCATAGCTCAGTGGATTGAGCGCGGGCTGTGAACCAAAGCATCGCAGGTTCGATTCCCAGTCAGGGCACATGCCTGGGTTGCAGGCCAGGTCCCCAGTGGGGACCACATGAGAGGCAACCACACATTAATGTTTCTCTCTCTCTCCTTCTCCCTCCCTTCCCCTCTCTAAAAATAAATAAATAAAATCTTTTAAAAAATTAATTATCACTCACAAAGCATTTTGCTTTATAGCTACAAAATTGTGTTGCTATGTCTTTTTCTTTGTCTTTATGAGCTGCTGCCTTAAATTTTTTCCATAGTTTGGGGAGGGGAGCAGAAATAAATATCAATTTTTAATCTATCAGGCTGAAATTATAGATAAAAGTTGACAAACTTAAAAATGTATAATCCATGTTGTTTAAATATTTCCAAAAGTTATACTTCCCAAATTTGCCAATAATAGGAATCTTCAGAGATTTTATTAAAATGCATATTCCTCAGTTTTACATTAGACTTACTGAATTGCAATCCTCAAAGAAAATGCCAGAAAATCTGTGTTGCTAACAAGTGCACAAAGTGATGATAATCAGTCAATATGTGAAACACCATTTCAAGACATATGAAATAAAGGAAAATTTTATGAATAATCCTATGACGTTAGCATAGCCTTCATACCAAAAATAAATAAGCATTTGTGTACAGACACACATACAAACTCTAAGTCACTTTCAATTATAAACATACATTCAAAACTTTTAAATAAATATTATCAAATTGAATGTAACATTATAATAAAAGAATAATAAATTATTACCAAGTTATGAGTCTTCGTAAAATTGCTAGGATGTGTCAGGATTATAAAGGGTGTTTTCTTTTTTCATACAAATCACAAATTAACTCTTTAAAGAGGAAAAGCTATGTTGTTATCTCAGTATATGCTGAAAACCATCATATATTAACATACATTCCAGAAAGTAAGAGAACAAACATCCTTCTGGGAATAAAAAGAAAATTCTTTGACCAAGTTAAGTGCTATCTACCAGCAACTAACAAAAGTCTTAATAACAAATATTAGAACTATTTTAATGGAAAGCAGGAAAAAGCAAAGATACTACTATTATCTCTACCCTGGAAGATAGTCCTGGAAGCCTTCATTAATGCAATAAAATAAGAATAAATAATAGAAGTACAAATATAGCAAAGAAAAACTAGTCTTTGATTTTCTACTTAGAAAATACTAGAGGATTATCTGAAAAATAATGAGAATACATTTAAATGTCTGCATACAAAATCAACATTTAAAAATTCAATAGAATTCTTAAATACTTACAGTAGTTAACTAGAAAATAGATAAAGGATTGACATACAAATGAGAAGTCAAAAACTGTCCATGATAAAAGTAGCATTTCAAACCAGTGAAGAAATGAGGGAATAAGCAGAACATTATTTTGGAAAACAAAGTCTTTTAATTTAGAAGAATCACATCCAACAAAATAGAAAAATGTGCTAAATATGTGACCAGGAAATATTTGGTAAAAGGTATATAAGTGATTGATAGCCATATTTAAAAATGAAAATGTACTAAGCATATTTTTAAAGCATATTTAAAAATCTCAAAAGAGTAATTAAAAGTTAAATTTCTCTAATCAGGAAATATGAATTAAACCAACAAATATTTTCTCATTCAGAGGGGTAAAATTTTTAAAAAATTGTTTCCATTCTGTGTTGATGAGAATGGTAGGAACAACACTGTTAACTTCTGTGGTAGCATAGAATTTTAAAACTCATTTGGAAAGGTTTGGTACCATCTTCCAAAATTTAAAATACATGAAACATTTATCCAGGTGTTCCATTTTTAAGAATCTCTCACATAGAAACACTCTCATGTAAGCACAGAAATCTGTCCCAAAATGTTAAGTGAATAATTGTTTTTAAGGGCAAAAATATGTTGAACATAGCCTATACATTAATCAATAAGAAAACTTGAATTGTTAGACATACCCTATGAAATATTGTAAATCCTTAGAATAATTATATGTATATGCTATTATCAAAAAATCTCCATGATACCCTAAATAAAAAATCAAACTACAAGAAAACATAAAATGGTACCATTTATAGGAAATTTAAATTTAGAAATCTAAAAGGTTATATATAAAATTACTGACAGCAGTTAACTCTACTAAAAACAGTGAGTGTTGGAAAGAGACATTTAGCTTTGTGGTCATGTTTTAAAACAAAATTAAATACCCATCATAGTACTTCAGAAATTGTTTAACTAGAAAAGTAGTCCTAGTTTCCCAAATTCATTAGATGTCATCATGAGAGTTTTCTCTTAAAATATTAGTGCCTGTAGTTGTTTATCTTCATCTAAATGGGAATGTGGCTTATGATGTCTACCTCACCTCCAAATGGTTTGACAGAAGGAAAATCTTACATGTCATGCCTTCCCAGGTCTACCGACTTGACCCTCTCTTCTGTCCTACTAGTCCTTATTCATCCTCTCATATCCTGAGAGCTCCATACACCAGTTTTCTCTCTTGACCAAGTAAAGCTTTTCTCAAGCAGAGAGAACAGCACCTGTGTACTATTTTTCTGAGGCTTTCCATACAAACCATAGCAGAGAAGGAGACTTTTACTTTATAATGGGGAGGAGGGAGGTAGTAAAAATCTGACCAGGAGGTCTTGCTAGGCCTTGCTTCTTGGCATCATCTTTAAAAAACTGAGTCTTCTTTATTTCTTATGACTAATTATAAATTTAGATACTATCCACTAGCATTTTTTGCCTTTTCCTTTTCCTTTCTATAGCTTAAGCCTTTAAAAAATAAAACTCAAATGATGTCATATAGACCAAATCTGGGTATGGCTTATGGCAAAAAATACAGAGGAGAGGGGAAAACACCAAGCAAAGCAGTAAAATTGTGCTACAAATGTTTGGATATAGGTAAAAATAAGTCAAGTAGGTATTTACACTTTAAATACTGTGCTGAATGTCCTGCTACTGTAAACCCCTCATGGCAGATCAATACCGTTTACACCACTCACTCGCAGCAAGCAGTAAATGTCTCTCACCTCACCTGTTTCCAACCATTTACCATTGTTAAAAAGATGGCTAGAAACATCAACTGGGGTGATTTCTCCTAAACAGAAAATGGGTCGATTAGTCTTGGTGACATTCATTGCATGGAAACAGAACCCAGAGAACAAAGAGGAGAAAAAAATCACACAAAGAATGTAAATGCATTTGTTTTCAAGTTCATGAAAGTCAGGTTGGACTTCAGCGTTCAGCAAAATGTGCTGGAAAAGGTTAAAAAAAAAACTAATCTACCCTGACCAGGTGGCTCATTAGTTGGAGCATCATCCCGTGCACCAGAAGTTCTCCAGTTCTCTCACCAGTCAGGGCACACACATAGGGGCACATTCGGAAGGCAACTGATTGACGTTTCTCTCTCACGTCAATGTCTCTGTCTCTGTTTCTGTCTCTGTCTCTCTCTCCCTCTCTCTCTCACCTCTTCTTCTCTCTCAAATCAATAAATATATCCTCAGGTGAGGATTTAAAAAAATCTGCTCTTATACTGTATTACTAGCCTGTTTGATGCATTTGTCCTATGGATTGCTTAAAATATTGATTATGATGTAAGTATATTAAATTAAACAATAACTCTGAACTTCCAGTCCTAGACATTTGTCATGTCAAATCTCCTGAGCAGCCATGGAAATTGGTGATCAATGCCATTTAAAAAGGAACAGATATTCATTATTAATAAACATGGCAAGGCTGAAATGAGGTAATTAAGTAGAAATAAATTAAGTTCTACTCTATTCCAAGGGAAAAACCTGCCAGGATTGATTGCTGCATTCATTTAATTAACGTTTTAGTGCAATTCAGAAATAGTAGTAAGACTGAGGAGTAGCACATGCTGTATAAAGTTCCAAAAAGAGAATGTGAATATTTTAGGATTTTTTAAATTGCTTTTTTGCCAAGCCTCACATTGCCTACATTAATTCCTTAGTTCTGGCAATGCAATGTTTGCTTGAGTGGACTTTATTCTCTGGAGCCTCAAATCCATTTCTGCTTCTGTAACCCGGGTAAAGAAGGAATGAAACTTTGACTTCTGGCCTGGGTAAAGTATGGCTAAGTTGACACCTCTTTTAGTTTGTGGATGTGTTCAGTCTTCCTGAGGCCCAGTGGGAAATGCACTAACTAGTCTGTTGGCAACTTGGCCAACTCCTTCTAATTCATCACCACTTTGCAGTGGAGAAGCTGTGAACTATATTTCCTAGAATCCTCTCCCCTTCGATGTTCTAGTTTCCAGTCAGTCAATAAGAAGCACTTACATAAGAGTTGGAAGGTGTTAGCAAAAGTGAGATCAGTATGCTGCAGGAAGATTTGTGGGATTAGAGCAGATTTCCAGCTAATCTTTGGTAGTCACCCACTTCTTGTAGACTTGACAGCATGTTTCCCAAAGATTATTAATATCTTCAATGGCCTCTAGGTGAGCAGTTGAGAATCTTCTGTTTCAGAAATAAGTTACTCTCGGGTACTCCCTGATTTACATTCCTCTGTGCTGTACAATGACTAATAGGTCTAATTTCCTTTATTAAAATCCTTCACACTTGGAATCCTAGAGTTGCTTTTATTTTTCTTTCTGAAATTCCCAGATTGATGTATCATTGCTGGAATCATTTTTGGGTAACTGGAATGGATCACCCCTCCCCATTTTTTATATATAACTTATCCAGAGAGCAGGATTCGAAGCTAGAATTACAAGAACTAGAATCTTCTTAAGTCTCTTGACTTGCTCACTCTGAATGTGATATGACATGTCTTGTGATGAATAAAGAACCCATGATACCAATCAACAGGAATACTTTTGCTGCATATCAAAGTTGCCCCTGAAGGTCAGGATAAGGTCAGAGAGCTTCAGAGCACAGTGGTGTCCTCACAGGAGTGTAGGGGCAAAGGAGTATTCAGGAAGAAGACTGAGGCTACGGAGGGTGTGTTTACCATGGAACATAGTTTCCAGGGTGACAGGGAAAAGGTAAGAGAAAAGAGGAGCAGTGAAGATGTATGCCAGAGGGAGGAGAAGAGTGGAGAGAAATGGGAGCAAGAAGTGGCAACCCAGATGTGAAGCATGCAATCTGCTGATATAAAATGTTATGATAATCAGTTTAGTTGATACTCTTCTGCAAAAACAGTGTGACTACATGATATAGTAGTGGGATCTCATTCATTTATTTAGAAAGCCTTTAGTGAGTATTTTTTATGCTCCAGTAACTGTGTTGTATGAAATGTTTATAAAAATAAACAACAAAAATTATTATTCCTTTTAAAATGTTCTCCAAAGAGAGAGGGTTTATTTTTTTAAAAAGCTAGTGTAATTCTAACTGGATTGTACCAATTCAGATGATAAAAATCATCTCCTCTTCTAAGGAAAAAATGTAAAAACATTCAGCATCCGAGCAGTTAGGATGTTCTCAAAGTTCTTACACATCCCTGCTGATAATCTATGTTGCCCACTGTGTCCAAATTGAATGTCTTAATTAACACTCTTGGTTGCAAGCAATAAAACTGACTCAATTAATTTTAAGAATAAAAAGAAAATTGTTGGTCTTCTACTGAGTGGTGCAGGTTGGGTTCTCCAGAAGCAGATGCTGAGAGGGAATTTGGCATCTAGGAAGTTTATGGGAGATCCAAATCTGTGGAAGCAAGGGGATAGGACTCGGAATGGTCAGAGGGAGAAGACGAAGTGTGATGTGGACCTGGCATTGCCTCGAACAAATTCATAAGGAACTGTGGGGCATATATAGAGTCTATCTAAATTTTCCCATGGTGGGCCTAAATGGCTGAGACTTTTTCCACCCACTGTGACCAGAATGGATATGGGCCATTCTGGGAAGGGTAACTTTTGAGGAAAATAGTTCTCTGCAGCCGAGGGAAAGCCTGCAGGAAATGACAGATTCCTCAGAAGTTAAGGCAGCAAGACCTTTCTTGCAGAGAGATGTAGGTGGCACGTCTTCACGTACACTGTACTGTTATCTTGTGTTGTCCAAGAAAAAGGAGAATATTCAGGTCTTCCAGAAGGTTGGGAACTAGGGCCACTCTGGACTACAGCCGCACATTTTGTGGGCTGTTTCCACATATCTGTCTTCAACTTCATTGACCTTTCATTTTTTCTGTAATCCTGTTATCTTTCAATTCTAATCCCTCCCCCAAAAAAGAATTTGATTGGCTTAGATTCAATCAGGTGGTCAGCCCTGGGCCAGTTCTTTGCAGCAAACCTCTTTCAGTGTGAGCGTGGCTTTCAGGACCCTGTGAGTAGGTAATTGGTGGTGTTGGACGTGAACTAGTTCTCAGGAAAGAGAGAATGGCTCTTGGATTTGGACACTTCAAAAGATAGTCTTATAATCAGTAGCTATTACAAGTGTCCTGTGATTAATCTCTCAAGGATTTTTGTTAGAGGACTACAACCAACAAGTGCCCTAAGATCTTTGCTGAAGGGAAGGTATTTACAAAACTTGCTCTTGCCCAAGCTTCTCAAAAGTGTTGATAAAATATCTCACCTAATAATACTAAATGTAGTGAGTTTCTATTACCAGAATTCTTCTATTACCAGATTGCAGGAGAATGGGCTAGGATTCCAGGTGTGACAATACGCTTTCATGCTGAATCATTCTGAGCAGTCTCTAGGAGGTAATATAAGGTATCCAGGATGAAGATATCTAAGTGAGGCTGGAGAGAAAGAGAGAAATGTGTTCTAGGAACTTCACGTGTCATATCCTTTCATTATTGTTTCAGACATTCATCACAGAAATACAAGATGTGACTACCCCAAAACAAAGGAAGAGCTACAAGGCTTTTTAGAGCTACTCAGTTTCCATCTTTATAGAGATGAAAGGCTACAATTACTGAAAAATTTCCTGGCTTACCAGATAAAGGCAAGCGAGTGCTCTGTAGAAATAGAGAAGAGTGAAGGTTAAGTAGTCCTTGAAGTCTGAGTCTGTGCTAGTATGTTATGATGAATGAAAATTACTGCCTTTTTTAAAATTTAAACCATGGATACTTCACTTTATAGTGTTGAAGCTTTGCTTTTCCATCAAAGGCCATATGGCAGAAATATACCAACTGTTTACTTCTCAAAAGAAATGTCATTTATAGCTGAGAATACACAAAAAGCCCATCAATCAAAACCTATCACCTCCAGGCGGTAATGTAGATTAAATACTCAGATGGTCCTTTCAATATAAAATAACTAGCTTTGGACAAGGTAGAATTTTTAATGAATTGCTAGGGTTAAATAAGAAAATCAAGTGATTTTTAAAAAGCGAGATTAAACAGAGCTAGTAGTAATTTTTTCAAGCATATACAAAAAAAAAAACCCAAAAAATGTGAGATTAGCCTAAAGGCTGCTGCAGATATCAGCACTGCAATCCAAAAGGGGTAAAGTGGCTCCACAGTCTGAATAGCTGGGACTGACAGGGTTTATCTGCGACATGAGGCTGGATTTCCACAACATACTCGCTTATTTGACCACACCACTAAGTGATGCAGGCATCCTAACTTTTGTTTCTTTTCTGTTCTGTTCCCAGAAGAATAAAGCAAAGTTTATGGCTACAATAAACCACTTTACAAAGATTTGGAAAGAAAGCAAAATGCAAAAGCAGTGAGTGTAAACAGGGAAGTATTTCAGATAGTTGAAAAGTTTATGGGTTTTTGTAAGAATAAGCAGGCAAGAAAGAGACTATGTGAATTCCATATAGTAATGCCATAATAACAATATGGCAGTTATTAATCTATTGTCCCTCAGCTTCAAATCCTATCCTCCCTCCTCTGCTTTCATGATACTGGGCCTGAAGCTCTGAAAGCCATAGTTCTTCTTTGCCAGCTGGGTCCCTGTTATGGTTTACAGTAGAGAATGTAGATAGGGACCATCAGGCACAAGAAAGAAGGGACCTGCTCCTTCCTGTTTTCTTTCTGTGCATTCCAGCAGTGTTTCCAACCCTCACAAGTCAATCTTATTATACCCCCTTAGAGGCATCAACACCAGTCAGCAACACGGCTGGTTCAGAGGCCCAAGTCCCAATTCTGTAGCACTCTCTGAAAGCTTGGAATCTCGATCACCAGCTAAGCACCACTTACAGCAGGTTTGTGTCCCATGTGGGGCTGCTCCTCTAAGCTTCTAAGTTTTACTTATTTATTTACTTTTTAATCCTCATCTACAGATGTGTTTATGTTTGAGAGAGAGAAAAACATCGATGTGAAACAGAAACAGAGACTGGTTGCCACCCGTATGCACCCTGACTAGATATTGAACCCACAACCTAGGCATGTGCCCTGATCAAAAATCAAATCTGCAATCTTTCCAGTGTATGGGACGATGCTCCAGCAACTGAGCCACTCAGCCAGGGCTAAGCTTCTATCCTGCCCTTTGTGCCTCCAACTCTAGGGAGTGGTAGGGGTTTCCTGCAATTGCCACCCTCATAACACCTTATTATTCCATTTTTATCTTTTCAATTCTGTGATACCTAATTAACAATTCTTAATACTAAATTCTCACTGTTGAAATAACTAGTGTGGCTTCTGTCTCCTGATGAGGTCCTGACATACAGGGAACGCGTTATTTTTTAAACTGCTTTATTCTTGCCCTGGCTGATGTGGCTCAGTGGATTGAGCTCCAGCCCGCAAACCAAAGGGTCACTGGTTGGACTCCCAGTCAGGGCACATGCCTGGATTTCAAGCCAGGTCCCCAGTAGGGGGTGCATGAGAGGCAATCACACCTTGATGCTTCTCTCCCTCTCTTTCTCCCTTCCCCTCTCTTTAAAAATAAATAAATAAAATCTTAAAAAAAAAGTTTTATCTTTATCTTAGTCTTAGGCAGAGGTGGCCAAACACCACAAAGATCAAGCAATTTAGGGAGAGAAATGATGGAGTGGGGAGCAGAGAAGGAAGACAAGGGAGTCACTGCTTCTCTGCTTCCTGGGCTGTGAGTTATGAAAGGACAAGATGCGGATGACCTCAGCCCTGCTCCCCCAGCAATCTGAAACAACTACTACAATCTCGATTTTAAAGAGCTCTTTGCTAAAAAAAATCAATCAACAGTTGAAATCAAATGTTGAAACTAGGAAAAAAATAAGCTATCAGTATTCGCATAAAAATACCGTCTCCTTGAGCTGATACTCCCATTTCCCAGCTATTTTAAAATAAGACTGCAGTGAGCAGGAGCAATTGCTTTATCTTCAGTGCACTTAAATGAATCTTCAATATAAAGGGAAATTAACTTCCTAGTCTTTCCTGTACATTGTAGTAAGCATGAGGTTTTTGTTTCTGCACCACAGAGTAAGAGAAATGCACACACAGAATGTTAGGACAGAAGCAGTGAGTCTTCCATTTCCGAGAACTTTCTCAGATGATGTGGCTCCATTCTGCTCTATATAGAGAAAGAGCTGTGTGCTTAAGGGGAGGAGTGCATACAATGAGGTATCAGTCCAGATTCTTGAAAAGCCCGAGGTATTGAGCTAGTCATTACTGCATATAAATCAAATGCTAGGTACAGCACACTGCACGCCCAGGTAAGAGGAGCAAGGACAGCGGGTATATTTTCAGGGCCTAAATGAGGGCGTAGCTGAGAGTGCCTCAGGGTAATTCTTGTGCTGACCTAGGCTTTCCAAGTTGGAGAAACATTATCTTTTTAATGTATTACTGGTTCGTTTCACTGATAAAGGTTTCTTTCTTCTGTGTTTTTGTCTTCATGTTCTGGTAATTGTCAGGTAAAACTTAAAAGGTATCCAACTTAGGAAAAGAGAAAGCAATTGTTAGTTCATGAAATGAAGTTGAGGAGAGAGAAAGAAAAATATAACTCTTATAATAAGAGAAATAAATGTATGTTGCTGTGGATGCCATTGTGACTCTAGAAAGCATTATTTACATGAAATGTATTTTGAGCATTAGCAATATGAAAAATAGAATGTAAACATTAGAGTACTACTCACTACCCTTCAGTTGGTTTTTAAGAAACTCCTGGGTGAAAGTTCAGGATGCTCCAGAAGAGGAGCAACATTGGCCCCCACCCAATCGCCATGCAGGTATGGTGATGGCAACGCCCCTTGTCCTGATGCCAGTCATACATGTCTGACTCTGGAGAAAACCACATGCTTCTTAACATGCAAACACAGTTATCTTTCAAAATAGTGAACCTACTGGGCAAGAAAGTTATCTATCCACTGAATTCATGGAGTAGAAGGTCAGATTTGCCTTGACGTAAACCGCTATAGTGGGTGGAAAGAGAAAGAATAACTTGATAGGTATTTTAATAAGCCTGCAGATTTCTGATGGCCATGTTGTTCCATATGATGATCTGCCATTCTGAATGTATCCTCCCAAATATCCACACGTTGCAATCCTAATGCCCAATATGATGGTTTTAGAAGGTGAGGTGTTTGGGGTGTTATCAGATCATGAGGGTGGAGCCTTCACGAATGGGATTCGTGCTCTTTGTAAGAGATCCCACAGAGCTCCCTAGCCCCTTCCACAGGTGAGAATTTAAGAACTCTGTGAGCAAAAGAGGGCACTCACCCAACCATGCTGGCACCATGTCTCAGAATTCCAGCCTTCAGAACTGTAATAGCCCTGACTGGTGTGGCTCAGTTGGTTGGGCATCAATCCACAAAGCAAAAAGTTGCTGGTTCAATTCCCAGTCAGAGCACATGCCTGGGTTGAGGGCTTGATCCCTGGTTGAGGCATGTGTGAGAGGCAACCAATCAATGTTTTTCTCTCACATCACTGTTTCTTTCCCACATTGATGTTTCTCTCCCTCTCTTTCCCCCTCTCTTCCCCCTCTCTCTAAAAACAAATAAATAAAATATTTTTTAAAAAAGAACTGTAAGAAATAAATTTCTCTTGTTTATATGCTACCCAGTCTATGTATTTTTATAGGAGTCCCAGCAAAGACACGGTCTCTGTTAATTTTTCTTCTTTTCAATAATTTTGAACAATTTTAACAGAAGGTTGTTGAGTATGGTTTTGTTTGAAATATTAGAAAAAATTGAAATAAGTGTAATGCATCAGTATTTTGTAAGATTTGAGAACTATGGAAAGGATACTGATACTCATATAATGTTACTGTAATAAGTCATCAATCTTTCATTTAGCTCTTTGACCTACTCATATATTGAGCACCTACTATATACCACGCTATGGTTGGTGCTGAGGATATAGAGATCAAAGACTGTCTTGAAGAATTTTAGGTTACTATAAAGATTAAAAAACTACTTCAAGCAGGATATAAAATGTCAAGTGATAATTGCTGTGGTAGAGGAAAGCGCAGCATGTTGTAAGAGCCCAGGAATGGGAACAGTGGGTGTTGGAATGGGCGGAGGAGAAGAGATGGATTAATAATAAAAGAGTCCTTGTGGGGGGAAATGTTTTAACCAAAGGCTGAAAGTTGGGAGTTGACACAAGGAGTTTAGGTAAGAAATAAGTAGAATTAGGAATTACTCTCAGGTTCACCTCTCTGCTTTTCTGGTTCCATGCTTTGCTGAAATGAAATGCATTTATAGTCTACCTATGCTCCTCTGCTCCTTATGGTCAGGCTTGCTCTTCTCTGAACTAAGCCATGAATTTTGTGTTTACTGGAGAGCCACACCCACACGTAAAATCCTTGGGAATGGCAAGATGCTGCGAGATGTTTGTAGGGGCAGTTCGTAGCAAAATGTCTTACAGGAGTTTCTTGGGCTCCTTTAAAGGAGTTGTATTAAAATTGAGGTATATCCTAGACACAAGTGACTGTACTTCTAGGAATGTATCTTATATAAATTAGGATACAAAAATTTTACACATGTGACACACTATACGTAAGGCACTGTAAATGCCTGCCAAAGAAACCTTTGGTCCTGGCATCTCCGTGCCTCCCCCACCCCCACCCTTCACAGAGATCTCCTTTTTTGTAACGTTCTTTGGATTTTAGTATACAGAATATGGAGGTTGAGGAAAATGGGAATAAGAGTAAGAAGCATAAAAGTTAGGGCAGAGGAGGTATTTTAGAGGGAAGTTTTGAAGAACTTCTACTGTTATAAATATGAAACCATATATATCTATTTACATAAATATAAAGATATGTTTACTCATATACATTTATACAATTTCTTTGGAATATTTTATATATATATATACACACACACATACACACACATCAATGTATCAATACATACATTTTAAAAAGCCTGGAAGGAGAGCCTCCATACTGCCAACCTTCATTCTGAGGAGTGGAATTGGAGTGCGGGGCATATTTTCACATTTTACTTTGAATTCTTTTTGAAATAAGCATTTGTTAACTTTGAAATTTAATAAACCCAATAGAGATTTTTAAAAGAAATGCACAGATTCACAGCACTAAAAAGAAAAATCTGTGGCATTCATTTTGCCTCCACAAAATAATCATAGCCGCCTAGTGCGGAAAGGGAGCCCCGGAGAGCGCCCGGCCCAGACAGTGCCGTGTCTAGCCCATCAGCAGATGGCTGCATATTCTTTCCTTTACGTTCCCCGGGAACGGAGTGATTCCCATGGCAGTCTATTCTTGGGTTCAATTATCCTTCCTCTCTTAAAATCTCCGCTTCTGAAGAGATTGATTCCCAAAGCTAAGAGACATTGTTAGTAAAGGATTATTTTTAGTTATTATTCTGAATCATACAGGTTGAATGATGAAGGGGAAAATATTCAAATACCTGATACGTGTGCCAAGCAGAAATTCTCTGCTGAAGGACTTCCAAGTGACCCAGTGTAAGTCATAGCATCTGAGACATTAGCAAACCCGGAGGGATCTGAGTAAACTGGACAGGCTTCTAAGTATGATTAAGACAGAGGTCTCCAGGGCCTCAACTTAGTTCTATCATACTCTGGATGCTTGAGTGTTCTAGCATCTCACAAGGGGATTAAAGCCAGCTACTAACTCCAATCTAAGAAAACTTCATAGATTAGTTTAAAAAACAAAACAGAATTCTTCAACTTGAGGGGGAAAAAAACCCCAGAAAGCTGATCAAATTCTCTAACTGCATTCTTTAAGAAAAGCTTCCAGGGTCTTCTTCTACTTCCTTCTATATCTAGAAAAATTCCTGGGGTATTTTCTGCCAGAGAGTAAATACTCTAAGAAAAGCATTTCTAATGAATGTGTTACTATGTCCAAGGAAGAAGTAATCATTGAAAGATGAAGGTAGGTCTCAAGCCATCGGGTCACTTCAGAGTTGACTTGATTATGGTCACACCCATTCTGATGCTGGTCTTCCTTTTTGCACCAAATGAAAACAACGCTTAATCCTGTGGCCTCAGGAGTTTTAATTCACATATACTCAAAAGAGTAAATTATTTGCTAACATTTTATAAGGATTGGGAAGCATTTCAGGAGGCTATTGGTATAGTTTGTTATTAGCTCTCCCCCACCCTTGTAACCTACCATATATCTATACATTTCAGATAAATATACTAAATCATAACTGCATGCAAACCTTTTTTCATTGAGAACTCAAAAGCAACAGCTATTTCCAATTCAATTTTCAGGTAAAATAAATATAATACTTAATAAAATACATCATGTTAACTTTCATTAAAGAAACAGTTTTGTTCCACATGCTTATTATTTTATTAGGAATATAGTTCAATATTACATATTTTACCTGGTGAAATAAAAGCTACAGGATATTGCTTCATATTCTGAGTAAAAAAATAAAGGCACAGGCTTAGTAGAGGAATAGTAACTGGTGAAGTTGGAGGCCTAGGAAATCACAGCCTCAGTTTCTGCACGTCCAGACATTATATTGTGGCCAAGAGGAGGATGGCCACAATATAATAAAGATACTTAGCCAATAAAGCCTCAGGTTCCTAGGAAGTGTTCCTAGGAAGAACTACCAAGATCTTCCCTAATGCTGTTTATTGCACATCAAACCACTCTCCTTCTTGCCCATTCACTAGCCTGGTGGGTCTCAACAAGGGAGGGAGGAGGAGGATTTTTCCCTCCAGGAGGACACCTGCCAATGTCTGGAGACATTTTTGTTGTCACAGTTTGATGGGTGGTGGTTGTGTTACTGGCATAGGTTGGATAGAGGCCAGGGAGGATGCCGATAACCCTAAAGTGCACAGGACAGCGTCCCCCACCACCACACACACACTCCAAAGAATTAATTATTCACCTGAAATGTCAGTCATGCTGAGATTGAAAAACTTTGCATTACTACACTAATTTTTCCATTTCCTGAAAAACCCAAGGCCTTTCCACAGGTTGGTCTCCACCCAGGGAAGGCTCATCCCCTGGAAACCCATGTCGCTAGTAGCCTCTCCTCTTTTCTGCTCAAATGTCACCCTCTCAGAGGGTCTTTACTGCACCCCGCCTCCACTTCCCCCATTTCCACCACCCTCCATCACATCTCTCTCTTTGCTTTTCTTCATGGCACATGCTATTTATTATTTGTCTTATCCACCTCTGTGTCTGTTGTGAAAAGAACAAGGCATGCTACATAATAAGCTCTGGATAAACATTTATAGTAAGAGCAAATATATGCATGTTTATATTTATGTACATTCACACTTGAAATCGTTTAGCCAGGTCTTTAGGAGTAATACTGATAGCCAATATTCATTGTGCACTTGCTATGCGGTAGCCACTCTTCTAAGAGCTTCATATGGATTATTTCATGTAATCTTCACAAAAACTGGGTTAGGTGAGTACTCTAACAGTTCCTATTTTACCAGTGAGGGAACTGAGGGCGAGGTAACTTACCAAGGTCAAGCAGTTAGTAGTGGATAGACAGACAGTCCAGCTAGGCAATGACTTTGCTCTGAACCAGGAAGTCTGCTCAAGCTCTTTCATTGCTAAATCTGAGGAAAACTGTTTAAGAGACATAGCTGGATTTCCATGTGAGCAGCCAAAGACACATCAAATAAATTTTATTCATTTCAACTCAAGAGAAATTTTTTGACTCTCTTCCAGGTGCCAACGCTTGGTGCTACTGAGCACTCAAAGATGAATAATCTCTCCTGAGAATAAATAGACAGACCCCAATTGTTCCCTGGCAAAGGACAATCCAGAATGCTGGGTGGTCCCAAGGCCTCTTTCAATATAAAAAGTTAGCTACACAGAACTCTCCTGCTCTTTCATTTTTACCTTAATGCCATCAACATATACAAAATGCACATGCTGTGTACGGGTTAACAAAACAGTTTATATATAATGGACCAATCTAAACTGTTGAAAGGGTGGAGTTTGCCTCCCCCAAATGCTGCCTATGTCTTGGGTCCCTCGCATACTTTTTAAATAGAAAACTTCTCTGTGTTAAACTCATAAATACAGTTTACAATTATATAAATTAACCCACAGGCTGTTATTTGGAAACATAAAACAGACACAAGCACAAATTCACAGCAGGGTAGCAATTTTCTTTTTCTTTTAACCTCTTACAAATGCCAACTTGCCATTCCCCAAATTGCTCTTCGGGGACATTAAAGGTGATACAGTTAAACAACACTGTTCCTGAACCTCTAAGTGCACTGTCAGGAGGGAGCTGTCTCGGGCTGTCTAGGGCTCTCTCGGTTGTTTCTTTTCCCGTTACAGAATAAACTGCTCTGAGCGTTTTTGCCTTCACCCAGAGAACTCAGTTGTGCAAGAAAGATCAAACTATTTTCCTGACCACATGGAAAGTCTTCCAAAAAAAATGTATTTGATGACCACATCCTATACAAAGACTCCTCATGGAGTATTATTACCAAGCTTTCTTTTCTTTCACAATTCGCGTGAAAGAAATTGACAAAACAGTCGTAGAATCTCACAAATACACTTTGTTACTATTGGATATTCCTTATCAGAGATCTTCCATTTCTCCTTCCTGCTCTGAGGAACTAACTATACCATATATTTTGTCGTCTTACAATTCTTTGACAAAATATTGCTTTAACATACCTTTATTGTCTCCCCTGCCAACATCTAATAGCTCTCATTATCAGAAAGGCGATTCTTTTGCCAAGATGAAATTCTTTTCCAACTATTAAATGCAGTTTCTCTATCTTGGAAGGAGATGGAGAAGTGTAATAACCTCTCTGAGCAAAGCACGTCAGCTAATAACAGGCAATATTTTTGTAGTGCTTTAGATGTTTACCGAAGACTTTCACATATGGTGTCTTGTTTGAGAGTCAAAACATCTTGTCTCATTTTAGACAGGAGGAAATTGATGCTCACAGAGGACAAGGCCACGTGGCTAGTTTGAAACAGAACTGAAATTCAACTAAAGTTATTCTGGCTTACTTTTCTCTTGGAAAAAAATGGAACTTTCATTTCATTTAATGGGTCCTATTATGACATCATTTTCTCATTTCCTGGGGTTCTTTTTTGAAAATTTTCCAGATAGTCCATGTTTGTTAAATTATGCAGAGATTATTTTGGATGTTGCTAAAGATAAGTGATGAATTTCCACAATTTATATTCCTTAATGTGTGTGTGTGGGGGGGCGTGTAGTGCACAGTACATTAGTGGTATAAAATGACAGTTTGTAATAATGAACTGTTTTCTGCTATTAATTAGTCATGTTTGTAATAACGAACTGTTTTCTGCTATTAATTAGTCATGTAAACTTGGCAAAATACCTGACTCTTGGGACCCCACGTCCTCATCTGAGAAGTGAAGAGCAAAGTTCAGAGTCACTAGTTGTAAGGTATATGAATTGATTCAGAGACCATCTGAGCCAATTTCTCTGGCCTGATTGTCCATCAATAAAGACCTGTTGAATATTATTGAATTTGTGCCTCTGAGGAAACAGAAGCCTGGAGAAAGTAGAAAATTTGACCAAAGTCGCACAGCAAGAAGACCACAGGATTCCGGCTCCTGCTTCCCAGTTCATAGATGACAGTAGCCCTATTTGAACTCTAAGAGCACCCCTCCCTTCAGAAACCTATGATTATTAAATGTTTTCTGTATAGCTAGTCATTCTAAATTGTATTCTTCATGGTGTTTGTTTCTTTAAGTGCTTTGCCGATTACTTGTATGTAATGAGTTCACTAATACTTGTTCAGACAAGTTTATTGAATTTTTTTGATTTCCAAGGTGCAAGTCATTTATCCCTACTTAGAACTAACAACAAATCCCAAACTGATGGCTACTTCCCCAGAGACAAACACATTGTACAGACCTACTTAAATTATTTTAGAAGTTTATTATGAGAGGAGACTTAAAAAACCACTTGAGAGTAGACTTATTGCAATTTCTAGTATAACCAAAGATGTAATCAAGAGCAACATGCATTCATTTCTTTATTCATTCATTCATGTATGCATGCATTCATTCATTCAACAATATATTATAGCAGTTAGGAGACCAATTTAGATCTGCCACTTTCCTTCAATTTAACTTGGGGCAAATTGTTTACCAAATCCAAGCCTCAATTTCCTAATCTGTAAAATTAGGAATATTTGTAGTACCTAATCAAGAGATGGGTTGGAAGAAAAAACAGAAATAATGCACGCAGTACAGAAGTTTTCATAGATATTGCTAAGTAAACATTGGTTATTATGAATAAATGACAAACACTTATGAGGTATTTTCTATAAGCCTGGTGTCGTACTAGGCACTTAGGACACAACTGTGGAACGTGGACATCATTTATTTTCTGCCTTGAAGGAACTCACAGTCTAGCAGTGAAGACAGTTCTGGAGTCAAGTGGTGGTAACAAAGTGATGCAATTTTTATGATAAGGATGGAACCAGGTTCCATGGTGACACAAAGAAAGATGTGACCACCTTGGCTGCAGAGGAGTCAGAAGTCTTGCAGAGAGAGCACTGGTCAGACAGAGTGGAGGGAAGTTATGACCTAGGATCAGCGAGGGGCCAGAGCACAGGACCTGTGTTGGGCCATCGAACTGGAACTGGCATAATGGGGTCAGGTTGTGAAGGGCCTTACAAGCCATTTTAATAAGAACTTTAGACTTTTATGGTTAGTAATAGTAAGCTTGTAAACACAGAAGCAACACAATCAAATGTGTTTTTAGAGAGATGACTCTTCTGGGTAGAAAATACACTGGAAAGGGAAAAGACAGATGACAGGGAAGCCAGTTCAGAGGCCTTCATCCTGGATCAGGAGGTGCAGTGGCTTGTTGGACAGAGATGCCAGCTGTGACTGTGGACTGGACATGGTACTGAGGAGAACCGAGGTCCCAGGGATGGCAGCGCATGCTCCAGGTTAGAGACTTCTGGAAATGCATCCAAAGTACTAAAGCTCCCCCAAAGTTGAATTTGTATGCTTTAATTCAGACTGCTTTGATGGTGGTAGATGTGGAAACTTAGATGTGGAATATTTCTTTTTTTTTTCCCAATGAAAAAACTAAATTAGGTGCTCTCATTTCCTCAACCAATCCTAGACTAGTCTAAAAGGTAAAATTATATGGACCTACTTGTTTCTTTTCTTTTTTTTTTTTCCCATTGATTTTAGAGAGAGAGGAAGGGAGACAGGAAGGGAAAAAGAGAAACATCGATGTGAAAGAAACAGCAATCAATTGCCTTCTGCACACCCCTGGACCAGGAATCAAACGTGCAATCCTTCCTTCGGCTACTGGACAATGCTCCAACCAAGTGAGGCACACTGACGAAGCACACTGATGAAGGCAACCTGCTCGCTTCTCAATGACTAACCCCCACCTCTTTCCCAGGCTAGGTTAGGTTCTTCTTTCTTACTTTCCTCCAGTGCCCTGAGCTTATCTCAACTTAGCCGCTATCACACTTGTGTTAGAATTGTCTTTTCACTGACTTGCATTTGTGTCCAAGCCACATGAGCTTGAGGGCAGGAACTGCCAGCTGCTCATCCTTGTGTATCCACGCCTGGCACATAGAGGAGATCTATAAATGAACACGGAAGGAAGGAAGGAAGGAAGGAAGGAAGGAAGGAAGGAAGGAAGGAAGGAAAGCATTAACTAGGAAGATAGGAGAAAGAATTGAGTCATATATAGGCCCTGAATACAATAATGAATTTTCTTTGGCATAAATACAAACATTTTCCAGAACTATGAGTGTCAGAGACATACTGTGTTTAGATTGCAGACCCAGTCTTGAATTACCTTCTATTACAGTGAAAAGAATGTGGTTTCTGGGGTCACATATCTGTGTTCAGATTCTGCCTTGGCCAGAATCAACTCTGGTTAATTAACTCTGAGACTCATCCATAGTACATAAACATAATTATATCACAGGATTGATAAAAGAGTGAATTAAATAATACGTTAGATAATATTGTATGTAATAGATAATCTATACATGGTAGCTGTTATTATAAGATACTTCCTAATAGTTTCTAATAAGCTGAAAACATTAAAGCCACTAAGAGGTCACAATTAATGATGGTATCCTTCAGGGAAAGAAGAAACCTCACCAGTGAGAACAAAGGTTCTCATGAACACATAAATTTATTTTCTCTCAAAATTATTTCATGCAGTCACCTAATTAGCCAGATAACTGAAAAAAGAAAATATTTCTCAGCAAGGCACTAACCACCTGACATAAGTTAAAAATATTCAGAATACAATTCTGTACTTGAGGAAATAAAGGTTTAAGAAAATGATAAATAAATGTCCAATATAATTTGAGTAAAATTTAACATTTTATGTATAAAAGTTATAAAATTAGTTCCATTGACTGGAAAAAGAAACATAAAATGACAAAGAGTTACTATGGGTTCAATAGCTCTCCTTAATGGATTGGCAACTCATTAATTATATCATCTTCACCAAATGCTTGAAAAATTACAAGATATTTATTCTCTCTGTAAGCAATATTAGATAGGCATATGGAATTGTAGATTCTACAATATCCAAGAGTCTCTTAGGCTCTTCTGCTAATCAATGGGGACTACTGATAATGGATTAAATAAATAGTGAAAGAATTCAGAATATATTGAAATGTAAATGTCTACTCTGTGCACATGCTTCAAATATTTTAATCAAGGGAACTTTTGTTAGATAATCTGGAAAAGGACAAAATAGTAATAGGACCATTTGAGTACCTTTCCTTTCTTGAACTGCTCTTGTTCTTAATCTACTCTGTACATTATACAATATCTTACATTTTTACAATCTGCCCCATATAATTTCCATATGTATTTCAAAATTTTACATATGTATGTAATATTGTATTTGTGATGGGTTTATTTCAACAACTAGGTTGAATGCTCTTTGTTGATAGAAACAGTATCTTTTACTCTTCTTATATATGCAACCACTTTTGGTAAAGTGTAAAAAGAATAAATTGTTACCTGATAGGCTAAAAGTTGGCTTTTAATGTTGTTAAAGACCCTGTGGGAGATTTAGATCAAAATGAAGTTCTACTTTGGAAAACAAGGCTGAGTAGAGGGTAAAGACAAAGAGGGACTTCATTTGTGAGCAGTGACTGAGCTTTGAGATGTGGGGGAGGGGAAGAAGAGCTGCTGGGTGTGCGGCCTTGGGTCCACATGGCTTGCAGTCAGCTCAGCATCTCTGCCCTCCACGCCCACAGCTGCCAAATTAGTCTCCCTCCAGTAATGATCCCCACGTTAGCTTTAGTTAAAGAACTGAAAGGAGCTGCAGGTACTTCTGGCCATTAACGGCCTTTGTCAGTGGCTCTGGGAGCTTGCAAGCTTTCTCTCATCCTAGAATCTGATGGCAGCATCTATGGGGCCTGCTGTGAGGCAGATTGCACCGAAACAAATCTGTGTGAGCAGCTTCTCATCTGAGAGCCCTTGCCAGAGCCAAGAAGCTCATGTTTTAAGTTTTAATTAAAGACAAACTGAACCATTTTAGGGAAAAGTTTGGGCACTCCTGGCTGGGAAGAGAGCCATATACTCTGTGTAGGTGGGGTTATCATGGGTTGTCTCCATCTGTGTAGTGGAATGCTAAGGGCAATACAACTACCTGGAATTAGGAAATAAGATGTCGCTCTGGTCCTCAAAGAAATTTAACAGCACAATGTGGAGTGAGGCATAAAGAAAATGTGGGTAAGTACAGGGGTATTTTCCATATAAATATAGACAAATGGAAAAATAAAAACTTTCAGAAGGAAAGTAAAGATACCATAAAAGTGCCAATTGAGAGTTTTCCTTTTAATTAAAACTCAATGTGTTGCCTTAAGAGTCAAGTTGGAATTTATGAACATAAAATAAGAAGAAAGTTTCAGAGGTCTTACACTCCCAGACTATGTACTTTCCTAAATTAACTCTCACAAAGTGGTTTAAGATGCTACTATGGTTATTCATATTACTGTAACACTTGGACCCATGAGGCCCAGGGACCCAGTTATTTTATGGCTATCATTTACTTCTTTTGGTTCATGTTTTTTCCCCAAACCTGGAGAACTCTTGCCTCCAGACAATCTATTGGCCTAATACCCACTTACAAGCACAACAGAAATCATGTGAAATTTGCATAGAGAGAAAAAACAAGTCAAGCATGATATTCCCAAAGGAGCCAAATATTAGTCCCTTGAAATCTCACTAAGTCTTTCTCAATGTTTCTGAATGAAAATTCTCCTCAGAGTATGCCGGTAAAATCATTCTAACCATATTTGATTTTTACCTTCTCTATTCTGTGGCTCACAGCTCTTGGTCCATTGCTGTGATGGACAGAGCTTTCCTTTGCTTCCTGGGCTAGGCCTTCTCTGAGTTAGACCTGTCTTTCTTCAGGAGCACCCTCAGGTCTTTTTAGGCATTTAAGGGATTCACAGAAGTATTGTAATATGATCAAAGGTCACAGATCTTTTAGAAAAGTGCACAGATTTTTCAATAAAACACAGACTAGGGTTTCCCATCCTTTACGTTGTTCTACCCAGTGACAATTCAGCTATCTTTGAATGTCAAAAGCTGACTCCAGGTGGAATTATTGCATCTCCTGGCAGAGGAACAGAGATGACCCCAAGCTTCTATTTCCTTCTTTAGTCTCTAAGAATGTCTTCATTATTGTTCTTTGAAGATGGATTGATAGAGCCATCCTTGACTTCAGTGTATTTCCAAAATCCCAATAAAGACATTGACCATTTTTTCCCCCAAAGAACTACTTCCCTTTGGGAAGGCACTTCCAAGATACTCTGCTGCAGGAGCTCACAGTGACGTAGCTAGGTGCCAGGTCAGAGAGTTGGGATCCTAGATCCACTACACATTAACTACATAACTTGGGTAAAAGTTTACTGTGGTAGAGACTGGCTAGTTGCTCACCAAACTGTTTGTCTTTTTCTCTTGTTCTCACAACTGGACTATCTCTCCCTCCTTTCTTTGTAATTAGAGACAATTTTGTGACTGTGTTCTGGACAGTGGAACATGGGAAAAGGTGATGTATATATTCCATGTGATTCTACATTCTCTTCTCTATTCACCAGCAGAAGCCTCCAGGCTCCTTCCGTCCTGGATCCCCAGGTTGTTGTCTGAAGGATTGCCTAAACAGGAACACTATTTTGGGCTATTGCTTGAATAAGAAATAATCTCCTGCTTTGTCAAGACACTTAAATTTGGGGTTATGTCTTAGCAGATAGCCCACTCTAACTAACACACTTTGATTCTCCTAGTCTCAGTTCCTCATCAGTAGGATAAATACAGTATTTTTCATGGTAGGTGTGAAGATGAAAGGTAGACTTAAGAAGCATCTTGTTCAGTCTCTGGCACATAGTAGCTGCTAAAAAGTGATCGCAATCATAAAACTATAGAGTTATAAATCTCTCAGGCTCTGCAGTGGTGATGTTGACCACCTCTCCCTTTTAGGCAAAGATGATATGTTAAAGCAGGGAGCTGGGCCTGAGAGCCAGCATTTATCTTTGAGCATAAACACCAAGCCCCACATGCCTCTGTATCAGTTCCACAGCTCCGCTTTTTCCCTGCCGATAAGATAGAGAAAGGAGACAATAAAACATGTATTTTACTATGACTTTTGAAGATCAGACTCTGCCCAGACGACTCCCACAGGAGAGAAGGATCTGGGCACTCAGGTGAGAATATGGAGCATATAAAATGGGCACTGAAGAGTTACACCTCTTGATAGCTAAAATATCTAAACACGACTTCTTAGCCTTCAACTCCTAAAGGCCACCAAGGTATCGGACTATAGGGAATTTGATATTTACCCAGCTTAGAAAATACATGGTATCCATTTGCTTGGACTTCAGAGGCTGTCTGGCTCATTAAACTTTGGAGAGTTTGGGATGCTGCTTAGGTCACCAGGCCCCTTAGTCACCGGTCTCATCAGTGAGGATAATCTGCGTCTCTTCACAGTTCTGTAGTCAAAACCTAGTGCCTGGTACATAGTAAGCCTCCCGTGTATATTAACTGAATGAGTGAGTAAATAAAAATGATATAATGGCTGTGAATCATGGCAGAGAACAGAGTGGAGAGGGCCACATGCAGTCGAGTGCAATACCATTCTGTAACCAGCATTGTGAGCTCTTTACTAATGAAGGGGTAAACAGCATGGTTGAACTGACCTAAATTATAGAAAACAATTTGTTCAAAATTTAGGCATTTGTACCAGGGAGAACTGCTTCCAAACCATCTTGGGCATACACTTTTCTACTCTATTTGAAATATTTTTAAGGAAGAAGATTCAATAAGCTCCCTCAATAAATGACTCTAATATCTGACCACCTTATCTGATTACCTACTTTCCCTTGAAGCTATTTCTCCTTGTTCTGTCCTTTGTGGTAATAGCAAATAGCTAATAACCTCCATCTACACATCCAAAGACCTTTTGAGGTAAATTATAGGAGACACAGTTCCCACTTCCAAAGAGCAGACAATCTACCAAAGGAAAAGAACAAATGTATTAGCTATGCTTGAGTGAGAGGGAGCTATTTGGGGTAAGGCAGTTTCAATGATTCTTTATATATGGCAGCAGACTATGGTACACAGTGAAGAGTTCATTGTCAGTAAATAATGTGACTTCTCAAGCTCTGACAGGGGAGTGGATCATCCAAGTGTCCCAGTTAATAAGTGGAAAGGACAAAAAATATGTACAATTTTGAGGTCTAATTTTTGAAACAGAAAAACTTTTATCTTATTTAAGTCACTATAATTTTGTTTTTGTTACAGCAGCTATAGGTTTTTTCAAACAAATTCATACACACACATATACACACACTATGTATTTTATGTCTCAATGCATACATATATTTACATATTCATATGTGTGTATAAACATGAATGTAACTGAAGAAAGGAATGACTTGAATCAAGGAATATGCATGTAGGAAAGTGTTTAGCAGAATGTTTTACATACAGTTGATACTCGGTTTTATTATGCTTCTCTTTCCTTTCTAGTGTGTGTCCTGATATAGACTTACATTTAAACCAATTATAGTTCCTAGAGCCTACCCACACTTGAGGTTGCCATTTTTAGTTCCCAAAATTGATGTTAGGTGGGTGGGACTACTGATTTTGCTTGTAGGATGAGGGTCACTAGTCCTTTTTTGGGAGCAGCAAAACCAGGACCTCTGCTAAGATGCACTCCTAGAGCTCCCCCTGGGCTCACAGCAGGGGCTGTGGGTGGTCAGGCACGGAGGGTTGGGCAGTCAAACCAGGAACCCAGGGGCCATTTCTTCAGGGTAAACACATGCGTCCCAGAGACCTGAGTTTGGAAACTGATGATGGGGAGCAGCTTGTGATAAGAGACCAAAACCTAGTTCCTCACAGACATTACAAAAGGAACAGTTTGCATCAAAATTCAGGAGAAGCTGGACAGTGGGGATGCTGAAAACCATCAAAATTTTCAAACAAGAGGAGAGAGAACCGAGATGGAATCTGGTGCCAGCCACAAATCCTCGACCTAAGTAAGACTGAGTTTGGTGTTGAATTTAGTCTTCGCTCTGGGAAGGAAAGTTTCCTAAGTTTTATGTTTGGTCAGGAAGCAAGTCTGGCTAGAGCTGGGGTGAGTGGAAACACATGGCTGTAGAAGGAAGTTTGAAACAGTCCAGGAGCAGCCCTGAAAGCATCCAGACCAGCCAGAGCTGACACACATCTTGCCATGTTCATTAGTTTTAATCTTTCTTCCTCTAGATAAGATCTAATAAGGGATTTGAGTTTTCCATCTTCTTTTCCCTTTACTAGACTGCTGATGGAGCTATTAATGAGTATGAAATAGCCACAGGGCAGGCCGCCTTAGAGAAGAATAGATGAAACAGATGGCAAGACTAATCCAAAGACAGGATAAGGCCATTAAGAACCCACTCATCATCACTATTAAACATTCAAGAGGTGGTCTTTCTGCACATTAACTTGACAGTATAGTGGGAGTCACAGCTTTTTTGGGACTCCGTATCAATATCTGTAGAATGTGGAGCTTGGACTTGTTCAGGGGTTATTAAAACTGCTCTGAGAAGCCCTAAAGTTCTAGGATGGTCCTTCAGGTCACCTCAAGAAACAAGAAGCCTCAGGCCTCCACCTTAACTAAAGCCATGATACATTTATGTTTTATGGTCTGACACAGCAGTCAGATTTCTTTGCAGGGTAAAGAAAGTAACAGTCCTGTCAGAGTTTGTGAACTGCTGAACAAGGCTAATTCTAAGGACACCGCTGGCCCTCGCAATCTGAGACTCAGCCTTGAACAAGCATCACATGCCTTGTCACAGCTTCTTTTCTATCCAGGTAGTGATGATGAGGTTAAGGGGGGAGAAAATATTTTCAGTCCCTTGTTCACCAGAAAAACATAAATTGGCTGCCTAAACTCACTTCCCTCACAGACAGGATATAAATAATAAATTATCATTTTAAAAAATAATACATCTTTAAGTTATGCAAAAATAGGCCACGTTTATGTCTCTCACTGATGACCTCATCGTCAGTGCTGTAAGTTAGAACGGGTGAAGTGGTGATGGGCAGTCCACCTGGCAAGAGGGCAGTGGATATTTTAGGAAGTTAGCACAAACTTGGATTTTTGGAAAAACATGGAAAGACCCTTGAGAATGTTCACACCCTGCTCCTTCTCCACCTCTCACCCCTGCTTTACTGTCTCCCCCCTCCGTTTTTACATCTGGGGGAGCTGGGTTCTCTGAACATAAGTAAAATACAAGATTTTCACTTAACTCTGGCACATGCTTGCCCTTATAATGCATTTAAATACAAAGGAGTTTGTGTTTAAAACTTGTGCCTCTTTATTGCATTCCTTCATTTACATATATTTATCTAGCACCTACAATATATCAGGATTGCTTGCTCTCTCTCCAAATATATATATGAGTGACATGAATGAAAAAGACACATTTTTTTTTTGTCTACAAGTGCCCAGTATGCAAAAATATTCTGTATTCTAAAAGTCACATAAGCTCTGTTGCCTTGTGGAGATAAATACAATAATACTGATATACGCTTCTAGGTTGTTGTTTCTATCTATTAAGATATCTATGTGGATATATTATTTAGATACGTTACTCATTTGTAATCTGACTTTTTCCTGTATTACCAAAATATGTATCTGAGTTCTTGGGGTCAGTGACACCAAGGTCTAAAAGAGCTGCTAAAAGCAGAGGCGTGGCTTAAGACCCAAGTCAAACTGAGTTGAGAAGATGGACTGATAGGGAGTGATAGGGGATTCAAGACTTGGCAAATTTTAGCTTAAGGTAAAAAGCTGTGAGTCTAGCAAGCAAAGTGGATGTTAAAGCTTTTGTTTTAGAAACTACAGATAAGCCCCATCCTGGCTCCTGGGAAAACAGCTGACCTCCTGGGGCACTGCTAGAGATTACCACCTGGGGACAAGTGGAGGCATCCAGGCCTTTGTGTTGCAGGGAGAGACAGACGACCACCCTCCCCTGGTAACAGCTAACTGCCCAGGGCAGGAATGTTGCAGCTTCTGAATCTCAAAGCCCTCACTGCACCTTGTTTATTCCCCCCATTATAAAATGTCTGGCCTGGAAAGAGAAGACAAGATGGTCTTCTCTTTGGGGTATGAGCCCTGCCATCTTCTCAGATCCCCGGACATCTGAATAAAGCACCCATAAAGATTCAATTGCTGTCAATCCTCATTGGGTTTGGTAGTGACAGAAAGCCCAAATGCTGGCGTCTTTTCTGGTTTCAGGATCAGAGGGCGGAGGCCCAGTCCTGGGGTGAAATCAGGTGGCACTGCTCCCCTGGGGTTCAGGGCTGTGGGGGGCAGAGGCTGGCCTACCACCACATCCACACTTGTCCCTTACAAGCTGCCCTATCTTCGCACTGCACCTTGACTTATGGGGTATATTCTTACCTTTGGGACCATCTCTGCATTCAATCCATTAAGTCAGAAATTGCAAGCATGTAGCCCATAGGCTAGATCTGGTTTAAAGGTAATTTCACTTGCTTGTAAGATTTTTAAAATTAAAATGCAAAAAAGACATATTCATAAATTTAAAAATTCAAAAAATAAACAAACCAACAGCAACAACCACAAAACCAGCCTGGATGAGCATTCTTGAAAAGGTCAGAAGCTTGGGGGCTGCAGTCCAGCAATTCTGCACGAGAAGGACTGGCTGGAGCCTTAGGGCAAGTGCTGCCAAGTCACTGCGCAACACAGTTACCTGCGGGAGCTTTAGGAACTCCAGACCTCCGGACGCTCAGGTTACACATCAAGCTAATTAAATCACAATGTATGGGCAGTCGGAGCCAGGTATCGGCCATGTTTAAAGATGCCCAGTAATTCTAAAGTCCAGCAAAATCTGAGAACCACTACCTTAGGGCCCTTTGAACCCAGTCTCTCTGCCTAAGAGAACTCCTTTCCTTCCAAATATCAACATGGCTTGATGACTCACATCCTGTAAGTAATTCATCCGCTGTCACTGTCTCTAATAACTGCCAAATCTACCCTCCCTCACCCCAATCTGATATATCTTTACCCTACTTTGCTTAATTCCTTAGCGTTTGTCATCATTTAACTTAAAATGTATTCACTTATCTGCCTGTTTGTTATCTCTTACTACTGAAATATGACACCTTAACAGGGCAAGGATTTTTGTCTGTCCACTGCTGTGTTTCCCGCATTTAGAACAGGGCTGGTCCACTACAGCAGCTGTCACTTGTTGCATAAGTGGGGTGATGCTGAGAAGCAGTGGCTTTCTTTAAATGCATCAGGTGTCCTTCTGTTTGCCACAGCACACTTCACTCCTCTAAGTTACCTGCCCAAGTCCCCTATGAATCTGTGACTCTAGATTTCACTATTACCCTTAAGTCTAAATGCAAATAAAGGTCATAGGAAATATCAGCTAAGCTCACTATTGGTTTAAGATGAGATGCTAGAACATTGAGGAAAAAATATATATGAGTAAAGAGCCTTCACAATCCCAATGTATATTTGAATGTTTCTTTGCTTCTGAGTTATAGAGATGAATCGTGAATCATCATGCTTTCTGATCTCATCTCAGTTTGGTACTCGATATACAAGAAGTGTACAACCCATTTAACAAGGTTTTTCTTTCTCAGCAAGGGCCTGAACAAGTTGTTCTATAGCAGAGCACTGATCAAAAGTGACAAACATCATTATCCTTGGCAGATTACCAAGAGTTCTGCAATTAACAGCAACATGAATAAAACTACTTTATGGACTTTAAAGTAAATGTAGCTTGATGAAGGGAAAACATATTCATCTTGCCACAAATTAACCTTGGGTTAGAACTCTTCACATTGAATACATTTCTAAGGTTACTGAGAACTTCTGGGGAAAGAAAAGCAAATGGAAACAAGAAATAAAGTAAACTGTCACCTTGCAAGCTCCGCTTCTATAAATTCATTAGCAAACAGTATTTATTCAGGACCCTGTGCACAGGGCCCCGCTCTGGGTGCTCAGCGGTGTCAGTTAAGACAGAATATTTGTCTTCCAACACTTACATAATGCAGGAAATGAGTCCGTGTGACAAGCTGGACTAAGAGGACGATGTAGATAAAACCTCAATTAAATTCTGAAAAAATAAAACTGTTAACCAATAACTAGTTCATAACGATCTTTGTATACAATATTTTGTAATTTTGAAATTTTGATCCTGTTCTGAATTTATGTAGTAGGTAAATGCAAAGCTATACGAATAAAATATTTACACTTGCATGGCACAATCTGACAGTATCTGGAAAGGAAGAATATCTCTTCTAAATCTGGGATCACATAATCTATGTCTATTTCTATGCATGTAATATATCACTTTACCTCAGTGTAAATAAACACGTACTTGTACGTGCCAATTATCTATTTGTTCTGAGATACATCCATTAGCCTCCCTTTCTTAGCTTTATGCAGGAGGCTGGGCCCTGCAAACTACATTTCCCGGCTTCCCTCCCCAACGAGCTTTCAGGTAGATGAAGAAGGAAGCCCTGGCAGGAGTGAGAAGCTGGAACAAAGGGAGTATCCAGGATGTTTCTCTCTCCCTCT
This sequence comes from Trachops cirrhosus, assembly GCA_028533065.1. Taxonomy (NCBI): domain Eukaryota; kingdom Metazoa; phylum Chordata; class Mammalia; order Chiroptera; family Phyllostomidae; genus Trachops; species Trachops cirrhosus. The sequence continues at coordinate 50,331,228 of CM052540.1, read as the reverse complement.
GCTTGCTTTGGGTGGCTTTGTCTGCAGTGGTCAACTGTCCTCCCTTGTACCAGCCACAGATGGGTAGTCTCTTCCCATGCAGGGCAGCTCCCTATCATAGTCTAAGTCCCAGTAGGGAGACTTCCCCTTGTTCCTTCAGCCTATGGGTAGCAGTGACTTCTGCAATTATTAATATTTGGCTTGATCTTGTAAGACTTGTATAAAATCCCTCTGCAGACCTATTGAATTTTCTGGCTGTTTTCCTCAGTGACTCTAATGGACAAATACATACTGACTTGATGTACACTTATTATCATGTTATCCTGGTACCATCAAAATCGCCACACAGTGAGGATGAAGAATTACCCACTTTTTCTACCTCGGTGTGAGGAAGTAGAGAAATGCTAAACTACATGGTAGGATTCAAGACAAAATGGAGAAGTGAAAGTCAAAAAACCGCACCCAAGCACTCTTGGAAGAATATAAGTTCAGAGATTTATCTAGAAGTTAGTTCTCTATGTTTTTTAAGTAAAAAAAGAAAAGATGAGTCATTCTACACCTCTCTCTATTTTTCAGACTTCCCTCACCACCAGAATGGCCCTTAAGTTTTATTTATGATACCTCTGAAATGTTTCTTGAATCTTACCCTTTCTTTACTTCCTCTGACACTCCATTACTTCAGGTAGGCCCACTTATTCTTATCTCCCCAAAGTGATTTCTTTAATTCATCCTCCATGAGATTGCCAGGGAGTGCTTTCCAATAGCCAAACTGCTCACATAAATCCTTTACTTTAAACTTCCTAATGAAGCAAATTTTCTATACAACAAAATTTAAATTATTTTGTATGTCATACAGGGTGGGGCAGAAGTAGGTTTACAGTTGTTCATATGGAAATAATACAAGAATTAATAAATAATAACACAAGACTAAACTCTGTGTTTTGTGTACTCACAACTGTAAAACCACTTTTGCCCCGTCCTGTATGTGGTCCTTCAAGATTTGGCCTCTACACATCTCTCACCCTCATTTCTCCTTTCATGCTCTCTATTTGCTCTCTCTTCGGTTGTCCTGAGTCACTTGTAGTTCCATGAGTAAGCCACGCAATTTCTGCCTTTGCACCCGTAGGATGCCTTCCCCCTTTTCTTGGCCATGAGAAAGCTGTGCTCATCCTTCAAAACTTGGTTTGTCTATTAACATTTCTAGGAAGTTTTTCTGTTCTCGGTAAGCAGGATGAAAAACATTTTGACTTGTATAGTACTTTGGGTTTTAACTATTGCTTTTACTCAATATCATTATTATTGGTTCATATGATTCTCCCTAACATGACTCTAGTCTTTATTCCATATACCATTGTATTCCCAGCATTGTACCCAGTGGTTTGTACTTAGTAGGGCATTGCTGTATTTTCATTAACTGACTTGGTGACAATGTTGACTTAGTAACATCTTCTTTGCCATGTGTCTCTCCAGCACTTCCCTCAGAGAGGGAAGGAGAGTTCTCCAGGCTACGGGCTCAGCTCTTGCCCATGTTTGTCTCTCTGGAGCCCATTGGAACACCCATTGTGAACCCATTCTAGGTCATGCATAGCCACCTACATTTTCCTATCCTTTTTACTTCTAGAAATCGAAAAGGTAAGGGAATACATGCTGTGGTAGAGAAAGTTGTAAGGAAATAAGACAGTCCTCTGTGGGTTTGTATTGCTTTGTCACTTACCATTTATGTACACTATGTCATCGTGTAGCTACATGCTTTATGCATATGGATAAAAACAGCCAACAACTGTACATCGAATGAATGATCTCTCCCACTGTGTGTTTCCATATACCCAGAACTGAAGCCAGAGCAGATAACAGATTATTCTCAAAAGAGGTATAGACTTTTACCTCCATGTTGTTGCCTCAGCCTGGAATGTCCTTCCCTTGTTCTCTATCCATTTGCAACTTATCAATCAGAACTCAAATCAAATGCCATCACTTCTGTGAGTGTCTTTCTAATCTGTCAAACAGAATAAACAGCTTTTCCACCCTCCCTGTAGCTTGCTGTCACTATCTGGCATTTTACTTTGGCCTGCCTTGTATGTTAATATTAGGTTTTTCTTTTTTGAATGTCTGTCTCTTCTATTTGTGATTTTCTTAAGGGCAGAACACTTCTTTTCCTAATTTTCTCTTTCAAGACTAGTTGGCATATAGATTATAGCTAACAAATATTGAGGTAGAATTAAATTAAATTGAAATATGTGAATTAATCAAAGAATTCACATGTGGATTATTTTGAATCAGTAAATATTTTAGACTGTGTGAAGATACTGAAAAGCTGGATGGGTACTCGGCAATTTTGTGAGGTGTCAAAAACTGAATGTGCTGAAGTGTCTATTCAGGTTGTTTGCCCATTCTTTAAGTATGGAGTTTCCTCAAAAAATTAAAAATGAAACTGCCTTGTGACCCAGTGCTTCTACTTCTGGGAATATATGTGAAGAAAACTGAAACACTAATTCAGAAGAACATATGCATCTCTATGTTCATCGTAATGTAATTTACAATACCCCAGATCTGCAAACAGCCTAAGTACCCATTAGTAGATGAGTGGATAAAAAATGCTGTTGTACATTTACACAGCGGAATGTTACTTGGCCGTAAAAAGAAGGAAATCTTTGCTTTTGCAACAACATGGATGGTCCTAGAGGGTATTATGCTAAGTGAAGTAAGCCAGTCAGAGAAAGACAAGTAGCATATAATTTCACTTACTTGTGGAATCTAATGAACAAAGTAAAGTAACCAACAAAATAGAAACAGACTCATAGATACAGAAAACAGACTGACAGCTGTGGAGGGGAAGGGATTAAGCAACGAAAAGCCCTCACGGACAACAGATAACAGTATGGTGATTACCAGAGGGAAAGGGAGGTGGGGTAGTGGAAGAGGGAAAAGGGGAAAAAAACGGTGATGAAAGGAGACTTGACTTGGGGTTGTGGACACACATACAATATACAGATGATGTACTGTAGAATTAAACACCTGAAATCTATATAATTTTATTAACCAGTTTCTCCTCAATAAATTCAATAAAAATTTAAAAATAAAACAGCATAATGTGGCATCTTCAAGCTTCTGTTTCCACTGCTTCTCTGCTGTTCACCCTCAACCCTGTATGAGAGTGTTAGGGATCAACATCTCAGGCCCTGCTAAAGTGTGTAATAATAAAAAGCTAATGTCTAATCATCCCAAAAGGAGCTGCATTTTAATTGGAAACACTCAAAGCCAAAAAGAAACCAAAGGAATGAACGTATCATGGTGAAACTTCAGAACCCTTGATGGTTGGGAGGAGAGGGACAGTGAGTCAGGGATAGCTTTCAGAGTCCCCACCAAGTGCATACTACTAGCAGTTGCTGCCTTACTTTTTGTCTGAAATAACTGTTTTTGGTCTTGACTATGAATAAAACTAAGACTGCTAAAAACAAAAATTTAAAGGGACTATGCAATAGTTGAACTTCAACCCTGGTCAAAAAACACTGGTGTTTTCTCTTAAATAGAAACCAATCCTTAGAATAATTTAAGCATTAGAAAGCAGGCTTCTATTATTTTAACCCTGAACAATTGATAGGGAGATGAATGGAAGCCAGGAGGTACCCTCACCATGAAGGAAACTGCCAGGTAAATATTATTGGTTTTTCCCTGACTTTGGTCCCTTGCACAGCTGCTGTGTTGGTCTCCCAGAGGAGCACTAGACTGAAGGTGTGAGTAGGGAATTGCTAGTATTTATGGGGCAGGAAACACCAAAGAAGCAAAACATTCAGAGCTTTCACCAGACATCTTTTTTCCAGGGAATGTAATACATGTTAAAAACCTCACTCATTAACACCTATCATTTTTTTTAGTGTTTTTGTAAATACCTGTAATTTTAAGCAGACCTTTGTATCAGAATGTATTAGTGACCTCATTGAGCAATTAATGTTATAGATTCCATTCTTTAGAACTCACTTTAGAAAATAGACATTGGCCAAGTCAAGGCTAAGGAAAGATGATGGAAAGCAGATAGGGAAAGTGGGTGAACTAAGCAGGGGAGAGGTTCAATTATTCTGCTTCTGTGGGTTGTCAGGTAAGATCAACTTCTCTGATATTTTATGTTCAGCAAGCAGTTTCTTCTTAAACACTTGCTTTGCAGTGTTGCCCTGTCAGGGTATTTTTGAGTTCTGTATTAACAAATCAGAGAGATCAGACAGAACATTCATGAGTCTATTACTCAAATCACCATCTGATTCAGGCAAATGATAAAGAAATCACTGTAGTGATATCCAGTCTTCTCAGTAAGCATCAGCTCCCACACCTGAGGTCCCCTTTCAAGACTTGTGTGGCATACTTTCCTACTCTCGTAGATGAACTGAAGAAAAGACTAGAAACCCTGACTTTATCCCCCCTGTCTCAGAGCAATGAGGCTTAAAGTCCTCATGGAAGAAATGAAAGCATGAGGAAGTTTTCAGAGAGTAGAAATGAGGTAGGCAGATAGTCCAGGGGCCACACAGTCCATGGCCAGCTTTGTCATGTGTGAAATAGTCCAGTTGCTTAGAATGAATTGATCAAAATAGAAATTTGGAAAGCCATCATGATTCACAAACCACAGTGTATGTGACACCAAGAACATCTGCTTTGTCATTGGGTTTATTGTCAGCAAACCTCAGGACACTTGTCCTTTTTATGTATCTGCAGCCAAAGCTTGGAGACGAAAAGCATTCCTACTAATTATGTTAATAATATAAGTAGACTCTGCCTAAATAAAAATATATGGATCAGTTTGTTCATTAGATTCCACATATGAGTGAAATCATATGGCATTTGTCTTTCTCTGGCTGGCTTATTTCACTTTGCGTAAACCGAACTAACAAGCAAAATAGAGACAGACTCATAGACAGAGAACAGTATGACAGCTAAGGCGGTGGGTCAGGAAGTGGAGGAATTGAACAAAAAGGAAAAAGGACTCGTGGACATGGACAACAGTGTGGTGACTGCTGGTGGGAGGGAGCATTAGGGGACTAAATGGTAGTGAGAAATATAAAAAATAAAAGACAATGCCAAAAACATTAAATTAAATTAAAATAAATTAAATAAAAATATGTAGAGCAAACAGAAAAATTAGCAAGTAATTATTCATAAAGGGAAAAATAAAAGAATAAAAACTACTATTCCCATGTGACTGTGACATCAAATCCAGCCTCTCTGAACATGAGACAAATTTACTCACCATTGTCTTCTAAGCAAATAGTTGAATGACCTGGATAAGGTTTAGATTTTATCATCAGTACTTATTTTACAGAACAGAGGCAATAAAAATTTTCTAAATTCAAAAATATTTTCTGTAACTTTCTTTAGATTTTTTATGAGAATATTAAAATATTCAATGAATGACTGGAATTTATGGATGTCATTGGTAATTCCCTTAAACTCTCAATGAGTTATGATCTCCTTGTGGAGAGTAGGCATTCACCCACTACTGTGCATAGACCACTATTCAAAAGCAGTTTAGAAAAGGTCAAAATTGCAAACAGGTGCTTCCCAAGTTATTGGGATGGCTCAAGTACTCAACCTTAGTCCTAACTTCTTTATTTTTATTGGGGAAAAAAGTTTTTCTGACCGTTTGCTGTCATCTGAACTGTTGCACTTGCTGTCTGACTGGTTTATTAGTGAAAGTATTGACTAGTGTCAGTGGGAGAGACATAAATCGCCATGAAATTGTTGCCCAGCAACCCTCAGCGAGGCTGAACGAGGCACTCTTAATTCCACCCAATAGCTGCATGGGGGAAATGTGTAAGAGAGAGGGAGAACCAAGTAAATAAACAGATTAAAAATAAATAAGTTGAGAAAGAATGTAAAGTTAGAGATGCTTTCAGGCTGCGCATCCTTTGGACACCTGAAGGCAAAGAGGTCTGTAAATATACCCTTCCTACCGAGGCTGCAGCAGGCATCTCACACAAGGGTGTTCATAGCAGATGTCAATAAAGCACATATGCAATGAAGTGGGTTCAGTTGTGTGGGTTCATGATAGAGCTGGAGGGACAAGGTGATAAAGGCACAACTGATTATTTCTCTGTACAGCATGCCCTGCGTGGGGTAGAAGTGCAGAGTGAAGAGAGTGAAGGTGAGTGCCTCCCCACCAAGCCCCCAGAGGGGTGGTGCATTTTGGCCTGTGATGACTCAGAGATAGAATGGGGCACAGGAAATGGTCTTAACCTGCATATGTATTTGATGAAGTACTAAAGTGAACAGTGAATAGACAAAGATTTAAAATCCAAAATGAGACTCTTCGACTAATTGACAGAGACAACAACAACAGAAAGGATCAGAGGAGAGAGGTCATCAAGGGAATCTTCTACCAGCTGGAAAGGAGACTTTAACTAAATATGGTTGGTAGCTGTTATTAGCAGAATAAAATCATTTTATCCCCATGCACCTAACAAAATCAGACTCCTCACTAAATCGGTTACACTGAAGTTAACTGTTTATTTATTAAAGGATCCCAGTGGGTAGATTGAGGCCTTTTTAGCTAAACCTCATTTGTTTTATAAAGTTCTGAATTGAAAGAAACTCTTAGGAAGGCATACTTGATTTATATACTCACAACTGATTTTTGTGAGATCCTCAGATGGGTTGCTATGTCATCAGGTACATGCCCTACAAAGTTGTATCTGAACAGAGCCTGGTTTTATTTGGGAATAATACCTTGTATGCGATTGTCATGTGGCAGATTAATCATTATAACCAATGTTTCTATTTCCCCAAACTAATTCTAGAAGCTTTGTCCCCTCAACCCCTGCCCAAGTCTGACATATTTAAGTGTATAGTAGTATTCTATCATTTCTAATGGTGGTCTTAAAACATGTTCACTTATTCTTCCTCAAAATTAGATATATTCTTTTAGATCTAAACTCAAATTCAATAAAAAGTCATTTTCCAACTTTTCAATCTGCTCCATTTAATTAAGAGAAGCCATCGAAGCATTGTTTGTCATTGTAGCCCACAGAAATTTTAGGCATTTCTAATATTCGAAAAGAGACATACACTGATGTGATCTAGTATAGTTGAGATTTCTGATCTCTCACTGCACAGACATTTTTAGAGGGGTGGAGGGAGGGACTGAAAAGGAATTATCTTCTGGAGAGCAGGCCCCTTGTAGTACAGGCTCCCCCCACACACCCCAGGTGTGTTCCAGGAACCCACCTGTATCAGTGCACCAGCTGGCTTGTTGTGAGACGTTGCGTTCAGCTTCGGGGAATTTTTTTGAAGACACAACATGTTTGCCCATTTCATGATGGGGGATTTACTAGCACACCTGCCCACACCTCACTGAGTGTTCAGCAGTTTGGGGCCAAAAATGGCCTGACTCCATGCCCCACTCTCCCTATTCACCCAGTCTTACCCCGAGTTATTATTTTTTTTTTGTTTTCCTGGATGAAAAAAGTCCTCAAAAGGAAACATTTTGCCAATGTGGAAGAGGTGAAACAAAAAAACGGTAGAAGCACTAAAAGGCATCAAAGTTGAAGAGTTCAAAAACTGTTTTGAGCAGTGGAAAAAGTCTCTATAAGTGTATTGCATCAAATGGAGAGTACTTTGAAGGTGACTGAAGTTTAAACATGTAAGATTAAATACACAATTTTCTATAAATAAATCTGTTTTGGGGCCTCCCCCACCACCCCGGCTGCTCATATGTGCATCCCTGTATTGTGTGCTGACAGCACACAGAGAAAGAACATGCCCTCAGTCCTTGAGAAACTCAAAAGTCAGCTGTGGATAAACTAGTGACTCCATAAGCTAATACCCGTAATGCATTGTGATAATTACCGTGGCAAAAATATTTATAAAGGGTTAGGGAAACACGACTGAGAAAATAATTACACCTGTGTTAAATTTATTACTAATTTATGAAGGAAAAAATAATTAAATGAGCTAATCAAGGTCTCAAAGTCGGCTAGATTTTTCCCAGTGTTTGAGAAAGCAGCATGTCCTTCTAGGCATGAAAGAAAAAAAAAAAGGAAAAGAAAACATTTCTTACCCAACTCAACAAAAGATTCACAACCTGAGTGCTGGACGCCTCTGCAGAAACCTACAGGGAAGTTTCCTTATACTGCGTCAGGTATAGCGGAAGGAAACAGCTGGGAGCTGAGGGGCAAATATCAGCAGCTCCTGTGTGAGTAAAAAGAATTGCCAAGTGCAGTAGGTATATTTCTTCTCCCATCGGCTTCTCTTTTCATGATTATATGCTAAGTTTTTAAATAATAAATACTAACAATTATCAATTATCGAATTTTCACATCAGTGATATAAGTCTGACACTGTAAATGGAATTTACAGATATTATTTCTAAATTTCATAATAATTCCACTATAAAGCAGACACTACAACCTCCATTCTACAAATGAGAAAGTCGTGACAGAGAGAAAAAATTACCCACGAGTGTGAGCCTCAGGAGCTGAGTGCAGTTCTATGTGATTTCAGCACCTATGCATTTCCCTCTGCCAGGGAAAGGACTACCTGTTACTGATGCCTCAGTTGAAGAACAAGGGTAGGCATCCCTCCCTGTGCCTCTTGTCAGTCATCCATGAGAAATGCACACAAAATAGCTGTTCCTCTCTTCTCCAATTACTTTGGACCTCCTTGGCCAAGGTAAAATCAATGATGGAGTTCAAAAACTGTTCTAGATTAGCAAATACTCTTCTTTCCCTTGTTGCCAATTGATTTTATTCCCTCTTAAGTCTGATCTTGGTTTTGCTAGTAAACATTGCAAGTATCTCCACCCTCAAGAGCAAACACAGCTGGTTTTGGCTCTGTCAGAGATTTGAAGAACCTTCTGCAAAGATTTAAACTATATAAAAACAATCAGAATGAAAAGGAAAAAGAATGCTTAAAGAAAAGATAACATTTCAAAGTACAGGTTTGGTTTTCCTTGCATATTGTAAAGGGCAATGAGAGTTGAGGGGAAAAAAGATATTTTTATTGTGGTCCTTGTCAAGTGATTCTTCTGAAGAGAAATAAGTAAATGGTCAGTAAAGTCAATATTCAATTCCTGTGTTTTCCATGATCTAACAGCAAAAAAGCATGTCTTCAAAGTTTTCTCTTAGCTGCCAATTGACCTCAGTTAGGTTCTTTTCCTCAAGTGTAACATGAAAGGCTAGACTAGATGATAGAACTCGACTTCTAACACTCATTTTTACATTTATAAATCCTGGAACCACTGTTCCTTAAGCACAGTGATTCTATTTCCTCTACATCCATCATTCCTATAGCTTTCCTACACCTCTGGGGACCTAAAGCTTTGTATCAATAGTGAATGGAGCCACAAGATATGTACAACACAGATTTCAGGAAGGATTAATGCAACTCAACAATTTTAGGGGTAAGAAAAGTTTCAAAACATCGGTATTAAGGTATAATGAGCATGCAAAAATTGCACTTCTTTAAAATGTACAATTTCTTCATAGGTTGAATATATGCACCTTTGAAACCATCACCGCAACAAGATAGTGAACAAAAATTCCCCCTGCTAATCCCTCCCTTCCCTTTCTACTCTCATCCATACCAAACCACTTTCTGTCATGATAGATTGGGTTGCATTTCCTAAAATTTTATGTTAATATATACAGACTTCTTTTACTTGGCATAATTATTTTGAGGCCTATCCATGTTGCTATGTGTATCAGTAGATCATTCCTTTTTTTATTGCTGAGTAGCATTCTATTATATGGATATACCACCAGCCACTTGTCTAGTTATCAATTAATAGGCATGGGTTTGTAATGGGTTTGTTTCTGGGGCTTGGAGTTTGCCTTGCTTAGCTCCGTGGATGTCAGCCCCCTCAGGCAGTGAGCTTGCTGGTCTGCATGCTTGCTCAGGAATGGCAGAACTGCCATGGTTGTGAAGCTAGATATGGTGGGGGCTGGGGAGGGAGAGCAGCCCCGGGATGTAACAGCACAGTCTCTCACTGTTCTCACCTGAAATTTAGTTGTCTTTCTTAAATAAATGCCTCTCAATTTGTTGTATGCCTACGGCACTGAAATGGTTGTTTTTTAACATCCTTTTTCAATTTCATCATTTCTTTGGAGAGAGGATTTGTCAAGCTAGTGACACTGTCATTCCAGAAATTCCCTGATTTTTATTTTGATATATTTTTTCTGACAAGATACATGAAGAGTAGGCTATTTTCTACTTTTCAGAAAAGTTCTATCTAATAAGAGAAATAGAATTCATGTCCACTTAACTAAAATACAAAACAAAGATAGAAGCACTGCATAAATAAACAACCACAGACTTCTATATGAATTCAGAAGAAGAAAATATCCTTCCTTCTTAAAAGAATTAGGAAAACCAGCTAGGGAGGGAGGAAAGCATTCAAATGAGCCTTAAAGGGTTGATAAAATTTCAATAAACATCGGAAGACTGAGCATATCAATTGCATGAGTAATTATGTTGACCTGGAATTTCTTTCATTTTTTTCTATTTAAGAGTAGTACATAAATATACTTTCATTATAAAAATATCGGTTGGTAGTGTTAAAGCATCATTATTTCCATCCCCTCCCTCTTCCCCAGCTCTATCCCATTCCTTTCCCCACCACTATTTTCAAGGCCCTTTCCTATGCATTGACATACATATATGTGGAGCAATAGGTTTCTGAACATTTGAATGGAGTGAGTTCATCCACATTTAGATCAAGGGGCAAAAAAGAATATTTCTAGAGCTAGGTCTATGTTGACACAGATGAATATTTATAAAGATCGAAACTTTCCTGGGAACATTTGGCTAATATGACTAGCAGGAGCAAACAGTTTACTCTTCAAGCAAGCCTAAGCGAGCTGTGGTAGCTAGAGTGTTCAGTTTACTAGTCAAGACAAGTGAGGCTATGCTATCCAGGTTTAAGGCAATAAGAGCTGGTTTCTCACTCACATGATGTCCAATGCTCTTCGGCTTTCCTGAAGTGGAGAAGTCCTTCCCTTCTAGCTGTATACACTGTGGAGAAAGAAAAGGTAGATGTTCAAGACATTCTATGGTAAGGCCTAGATGTATATCATTTCTACCTATATGCCATTGAAGAGAATTCAGTAGCAAGTAGGTCCAAAGGAAGTTAACAAATTAGTCTTCTTGTGCCCAAGAAAAGTTTAAAATAGGTTAGTGAATTCTTATCATTTTCTCTTCCACAAGTTTCCTCATCTGTGAGGAGTGTGGTCAACTATATGATGATTGCAGCCTTCCACTTTTATCCTTTTATAGAGTATTACATTCACTGAGAAAAATCTGACCTCAATTTTGACTGCAGATGAATTGAGCTTATTTTTAACTTTGGGGATTGTGTTAAGCTGTTCATCTACTTGTCATTATGTTGTATGTCATATCAAGACAAGAGACTCTCTGCACTGGAGGTAGAGGTCTTAAACCCATGCCTCAGGTAGGCTCCATGGTCAGTAAACTCATCAGACTGAATGACAAAAGTTTCATGTGCATTTTTCAGGAGGGATGTGTCCCCAGCTGTCTTCTGCTCCTTGAAGGGTTGGGGCCACCCCTTCCATTCTATAGCAGATGCTGTCAGTATCCCCCACTGCCTCCCTCATCAGTTCATGGGAACCTGTCCAAGTGCCAGCACCTGCACTCTGCCTGAGGTTTCCCTGGCCTCCAGAGCCTGCTTACCAAAGTGCCAGGAAACTAACGTCCCTACAAGCAACCCCCAACCAGTGACAATGGGAGTGGTTGTACAAACGCCCTGGCTCACTCTGGTGCACAGGTTCCACACTACTCTCCAGTGCCCCCCAGTGGGTTAAGCTCCAGTCACCACAAGGGGGAATGCTGGTCATCAGCTCACTCACACACCCTCACCAGCCCCCACCCTTTCCCGCCTCACTTCCCACTCCTTCCACTGTATCCTGCACCTCCCATGTAAACTGTGTACACTCAAAAATAAAAAAGATAAGAGACTATCTGAATCTTTATTTTTCTTTCAAAATTCCTCCCAAATTTCAAAAAGTAGTAAAAAATGTAGAATGAAAGTTAAAATAGTTAACTTCTGGTCAATGTGATATAACTGAAAGAGTCAAGATTCTTGAATTTAAGTCCTGTGTCTGCTATTGATGATGTATGATGTTGAACCAATCACTTACATCATTTAGTCTCTCTGAACTTCCATTGTTTTCATTTATTAAACGGGAGCAACAATTATGACCAACTCACTGGGATGTTGTGAGGATCAGAAGAGAGCACATGAGAAGCTGCTTTGTTAACTATAAAGACCTCTACAATTTAAAAAATAATCAACAAGAGAGAATCCTAAAATACAAGCAGGAGAGAGTAGAGGGCCAGAAATGGAGTGTGCATGAGAAACAGGTGCACAGAAGGAAAGCAAGGCTGGGCTTTGAGACCTCTGCCGCAATCCAAGAATGAAAACACGTAGAGCCAGGGGTCTAGAAAGAAGAAGGGGAAGACGAGGAGTAAAGTATGGTGGGGAGAAGAAAAAATGAGAAGAGGAAGGATGGGGCATCGTGAGTAAAATAAATGACTTCAGAGAGCAATTTCTAAAAGTAATCTATTTTTAGGACAAATTTAGGATTACAGAAAGGTTGCAAAGAGAGCACATAGAGTCTCTATACACCCAGTTTTTCCCATTGTTAACACCTTATGTAACCATAGTATATTTGCTGAATGTATGACATATACAGCCAAATCCTGAACAGAGTGTCTCACAGAAATACCGTACTTTCCCATGTATAATGCACATTTTTGCCCAAATTTCTGAGGGAAAAATAAGGATACACACTATACATGGGTATAATGACAGTGTTCAGAGGGGAGAGGGGAGGGAATTTCAGGGGAAAAGGGGAAGGGTTTACAGGAACAAGTATAAAGGACACATGGACAGAAACTAGGGGTGGGTGGAAATGGGAGGGAGGTGGGGAGAGCTGGGTGGGTGGGCTGGGATGGAAGTAAAACATAGAAAATTGTACTTGAACAACAATTAAAATAAAATTTTAAAAAATGATCACATACCATGAGTATAATAATCCCGTGTATAATGCGCACAAAAACGTGGGAGCTCATTACAAAAGGGAGTGCATTCATTACACACGGCAAAATATGGCAACACTATGCTGATTCATACACACCCCTAGCACTAGTGAGAAACTGACATTGGTACATTATTATTCATTAAACACCAGACTTTATTTGAAACCCTGACCCTTTGATAGTTGTCAATTCAGTTTTCAGAGCTGAGCTGAGCTTAGGTTGATTCCTGTCTCCATGTGTCCTTAATTTCTGGCTTACTGGCTCAGTTTCAGCAGATGCATTGTGAACTAGAGTCATCACAGGAGTCCTTTCTGGGCCTCAAGACGACACACATCTGTGTCCTGACGAACAGAGAATCCAAAAATAACTCTTTAACCTTACCCCTCCTGGAGAAGTCCTTTGGAGGTATTAGGGTGAGGTGATTCAGCTAAATGGGTCCATAAAGAAAGTGCTATTATTTTCTTTTTCTTTAACTTGGTCACAAATCACCTGGCTAACAGCAAGTACTTTCACCAATATAAAGCATTTGCAGAAGGCCCCCAGAAGAGGAGGCATTTTCAATTTTCCACATTCCACATAATTAATAGAGAATCCTAAGAGAAAACTTAAGTATGGCAGCTCTCCTCCAGGTCACCCCCAATAACCTGAAAATCTAGCAGTGGTCCCCAATGAGAGCTTTAAAGAAAGAGCTTAGATGTGGCCTGGGTCAGGTAGTCACAGTGACCCTTGGCAGCTAGTGGGTCTGCAGGGAAGATGGGGAGCATCTGCATCGCTCAGAACAATCTCGCACAATGCAGATTTGCCGTGCTTAGCCACCAAGCAAGCACTGATGAATACAGCCAAGGAAAAATGGCATCTTTGGGGTATCTGTGAAGCAGATGCTGAGAATTCAGTAACAGCTTTCTCAGTCAGCATCTCCTACTTGGGGCCAGCTCTTCAGGGTAATACCGATGGTCAGAAATATAATGTCATGTGTGTATACGTCCTTCTTCAGCATGGAGGAAGAAGGGAGGCAAATTTCTGGGAAGTGAATCTCAGTGACATAAATAAGAATGACCATAAATACATACACACAGTCCATGAATGGTTTCCTTGCTTTTGTGTGTGTCAACGCCATAGCAGAAATAATTATACCCTGGTGCTTGCCAAGTTTCTTAATGCAGTAACGGTTGCAAGTCCTCTTTAATAGAATTCTGAAAGCAAATATCACTAAATATTGTGAAAATGCTTCTCATTATTTTACATATCTTCTGTCTATATCTGTGTCTCAAAAGGGCCCTAAAAGCTTCAGCAGGGGCAGGAGTTCTGCAGTTCAACACGCACGCTTTTTGAAATGTTGAAAAATTTACGAATTAATTTGCCAGCTAAACTATGTAATGGGATCCTGATTTATTCTCCTAGAGTACAGCTAATGAGTTGCTTTCTTTCTTTCCTTTTTCCAAAAAGTCACACCTACTTGCTACACTTCCAAGAAGATTTTTGCCCATATAGAGAGCTTGCTTAGGGTAAAAATCTCAGTCCTCATTGGCTTACTTACATGGTATGTGGGGTTTGGGAATTGGGTGAAATTGGTTATTAAAAGTGTCATTCACAAATCTATTCATTTCCTTTCCCATTATAGGCTTTGCAAATGAACCCTGCTTGCAACTTCCAGAAATCCAGCTATTTATTTTCTGGCAAGCACACGATTCAAAGAGTTCCACTAGACTTGTTTGTTACAATAAACGCAAACTGGTTATATCAATCTCTTTGCCACTCAAACCGTCACTGGTTTTTTTCTGGCTCTGACATGTGTTGGTTCTGAAGAGGAGAAGTGGAGCTGGTGTCCTTTTTATCCCCATGAGCACATACTAACTATGCCATAGGGGTAGAGACAGTTTAAACGCTCACAAAATTTCAACAGAGAAATTCGTGCAGTGAGATAGAAATTAGGCTCTGTAAAATCTTTGCACATTCTCAGCATGATTTTTACATGCAGTTAATATATTGATAAGTATTCCAAATACAGAGAAATCTAAGCTTTAATTCAGGATATTAAGTACCACTGAAACAAAAACATCTTTTGGTTTACCCTGTGGTTACAGAACCAGTCCCTAGACCATTGACTTTTCACCAAAATACAGATTTCATGCCCACTTCTGACAAAGGAGAAAACACCTATACCAAGGCCCACTTCACTTCCCTTCAAAGATATCCTTGATTCCATTTTCTTTGACAGAAAGCCAGAATAAGTCATTTTTTTGTGATATACAAACAGAATGCCTTGTATCCACTGCCAGAGATAATGACCAAGTCTCAAGGAGATAAAGCATTGGTATTACTTTAATATCTTGACTGTACTTATAATTTTTTTGTAATCTAATTCTGTACCTGCCATTGGGAATGTCTTGGAATCAAGGGCTCTTGGTACCAAAAGGAAACTCAGAAACCAACTGGACAATTTCCTTTGCTTTATAAATATGAAAGTGAGGTCAAGTGACTTGATCTATACCACCCAAAGTGATAGAAGACCTTCATCATAAAATTGCTACTTTTAAGAAAGACCTTCCAATTTTTTTCTTAGAAAAAAGAAAAAACAATGTCAATAGGGAGCAGTTATAATGTTTATTGGCACTTAGGAGAAGTTCTCTGTTGCTAGATTTTAGCATAAGCCCTTATGTAGAGCACAAATTTCAGTTACTTACCTTATTCCTATGTGTTGCAACTGAGCCAACTTTGCTAGTTAATCTCAAAAGAGAAATGGTAAATGTTTTCATACTTTGATCAGATTCCAAGATCTTTTCTCTTATTGCAGGTTTATATGTTACAAAGCCTCCTCCCCAAGATTCACAATGAAAGAAACCTCTTTCTGGTCACTTTATAAGTCAAAATAAGGCCTTCCCAATTTTATTTTCCTTTATATTTCCCCCCATTTACCACATATCAAAGGAAATAATGATATTCAGTTATACCTTGTTTTATTGCACTTTGCTTATTGTGCTTCACAGAACTATCTGTGCTTTTTACAAATTGAAGATTTGTGGCAATTCTGCTTCAAGCAAATCTATCAGCACCATTTTTCAATAGGCTCAGGTGATGCTTAGCATTTTTAAATTAAGGTATGCATGGATTTTTTGATAGAGTGCTACCACACACTTAATAGTATAAACATAACTTTGATATGCACCAGGAAAGCAAAAAAAATTGTGTGATTTGTTTTATTGCATTTTTTTCTTTATTGCAGTGGTCTGGAACCAAACCCCAGTATCTCTGAGATATGACCATAAATTATATATTGTTGAATCAGAGAGAAATTGTTTGCTTTGATGTGATAATTCATCTAAGCATCTAGAATATATTGGTTAAGTCACAGGCTTAAATATGCAAAGTTCAAGAAATCACAGGAAATGTGCCTTCTCGTGTGGTTTATGCTGCTTACAGATTAAGAGACCATATTTGTTAAGACGGTGACTGGCAGCATAAGCACGTCCGTCGGAGGAGTGAGTTCGTATGAAGGGTAGAGGCATAACTCTTTGATGAGAAGAGAGTGATTGCCTTGAGATGAGTTCAGAGACAGGAACCCTTTCCACTGGCAGCCCAGTGACATTTCATGACTTTTTTGACCTCAGCCATCAATATTATGGCTTCTAGCCATCCCCTCTGTTTTGGTCTTAGTGCACAGGTGGCAATGTGACAAATAAAACAGTTGGGGCACAGGTTAAAATGCCAGTGGCAGAATTTGAGCCACTGTGACCTAGGGAGTTGAGTGATCGTGACAGTACCACAGCATCTGTGGATTCAGACCCATGGCACTACTCCAGGAAATGAGAACTCACTTTACCTTCCCAGAACAATAGTTCTGCCTTTCTTTTACGGGTTTCCCACTTATAATACAGGCCCAGGTGGCAGCACCGAATTCTGCAATAACATACAGAATCTGGGAGTCACACTTTCTGAGGTCAGTTGACCTAGAAAAGTTGGACAATTAATTTTGAATTATAGCCATTTTCTCAATTTATCTAAAGCAGTAAGCCCATTACCAAATTAATTTTTGTTTTATTTTGAACTACCTTTAAATCAAATATCTCTGAAACTCATGCTGAAAACTAGTTGAACATAATTCTAGCACTACCAAGTTCCTATAGAAATTTGTCCTTGAAATGGGTCTCACCATTGGCTATCTTGCTAATGTTGCTACTGTCCTACTGTTTATAAAAATAATTTTATTTTCAGTTTTGTTTACCACTTTATAAAAAGACACTTGACTTAGAACCACAATTTAAAAAGGAAATAATTATTTTTAAAATAATTTATTTGTTTGTTTATTTATTTTTAGAGAGAAGGGGAAGGGAAGGAGAAAAAGAGGGAGAGAAACATCAACGTGTGGTTGCCTCTTGCGTGCCCCCTACTGGGGACCTGGCCTGCAACCCAGGCATGTGCCCTGACTGGGAATCGAACCAGCGACCCTTTGGTTCACAGGCCCAACTCAGTCTACTGAGCTACACCAGCCAGGGCAGGAAGTAATTATTGATGCAGTCTTTCAAAAGCAGGAGTATGTTCCACTGGCTTTGTGTGCTATCCTACCATCTCCCATACTGCCACAAACCCAGAGCGGGAAGTACTGCCAGAGAACGATGATTTTGAGGCTGTTTCTTTGGGTTGCTTCACACTGAAATGTTTTGAAATCTGAAATTCTACTTTGGCATTTTCATGAGCTATTTAAAGCACTTCTTGTGTACACAAGAATGATGCAGGTTCAAGGGTGCCAAGAACCAGCTTCCAGCTTAAGCTGATGGGGAATGAATTCTTGTTCGGGAGTCTTCCTATTCTCCTATCAATGATATCACATTCTCCTGAGGAGTGTTAAATGTGTGTGGACTTCAGAGATCATTTTCGCCTTGCCTTTTTATTTTCTTAAGTATTACATCTGATTTTATTTTTCTCTCATTTTGGAAAGTGTTTAAATAAAATTTCCTGCTTTTGTGTTCTCTGGAATCAGTAAAAGATACTCTCTTTCTCTTTCTCCTTCCACTCCATCTCATTGGGACTTGCTGTGACAATACAGAAAAAAGACCTCAAGCCAATAAGCTGACAGGCTGGCATTTTTAATCTAAATACAGAAAATATTTCTAGCTAAGTGTAGTTCTTCATGAACAGCTCTCCATTCGCACTGCCCATCTGATGGGCACTCCTAACATTGCCCCTTTACCTGTGCACTTAAGAGTTGTTTTCAAATGTATCTCTTTCTGTTGGCATGTTATCCTTTGCCATCAATCTGTCAATCTTCTTTATCTAGTTAATATCAGATGTTTGCCTACTTGCAAGGAA
Organism: Trachops cirrhosus; assembly: GCA_028533065.1. Taxonomy (NCBI): domain Eukaryota; kingdom Metazoa; phylum Chordata; class Mammalia; order Chiroptera; family Phyllostomidae; genus Trachops; species Trachops cirrhosus. The sequence continues at coordinate 50,312,907 of CM052540.1, read as the reverse complement.
TATTTCTCTGAGGAGTGTTATGAAGCCCTTCACTGGGCGTGGAAAAGAGTCCCTGATATCTTGAGTACTGAATACCCAGTACTTTCTCTTCTTTTGAAATATACCACTATGCATGAATTTTAATTAAAACTATACTGCATTCATAGAGGCGTTTATATATCACCAATTATCTGAATGAGGGTTTTTCCCTCCCTTTTAAATGTTAAATCATCATCTGTCTTTCAATATGTGTGAAAAATGCTGCTATAATTATTGTAAACAGTATCTTTTCCTGAGCATGAATTTCCTAAGCTTGGTCAGTTTTCATTTTCTTGTTTTCTCCAGCAGCTCAAAAACTTCAATTGTCTTACCGTGGGTGTTTTCTAAAGTACAGCCACAAAAGAGATTGTGCAAATGACAATGTTGTGTTTGATGTTTATTCTCTCTCACTGACTTCCCTATCAAAACTGCTAAGTCGCGAAGACAAAAGATGCTTTTTCAACTGCTGGCAACACAAAGCTCTTTTGTATTCTGACTCCTCTCTTCCTCTTACATCAACATCAATAAGTATTTTGGGGGAGAGACTAAAATGTCAGTCTTTCCGAGGAGCAATCAAGTCCAGTTTATTCCTTTCTCTGTAATTAAAGCCTGTTTCTGTGAGAAAAGTAAACCAATACCCCAGCAGCTGAAGATAAACTGCCGTGTTATTTTTAATCTAGAGCAACCCTTTCAACAGTGCAACCCCTTGAGATTTGTTACAGTTTTGTATTCTTGAGCCAATAGAATAAAGATTCATAGAAGACAATAGTGAGTAATAATCGTATGGTGTTCAAATTGGGTGTCTTTTTAAAAATGCTTGTTTTTAAACAAACACACTACAAAGGGCCTGGATGGAAGTGGAGGATTTGATGAATGCGCTTCACCCACCCAAAATATGAATGTGGTCCTTCCTTTCATTCCCCAAGGAAGTGCCAATCCCAACTTCAGTGCTTGACTTTGCTACAGACTTGAGAACACCAAAAGAAATTCCAAGGAAGAAAGAGAGAAGAACTTAAAAATGCTCAGAACACATCAACTTCTCAAGTCCCACCATTAGGGGTCCCCTAGAGTCAGCTTCCTCCTTATCACACACCCTCCCCCCATCCACTGCCCTGCTCTGTTCTGGGTCACCCTTGTCCTGAGAAACACAGGCTCCTCTTTCCATGTCTGGCTGTTAGCTTTCTTCTCTAGGAAAGAGAAGCATCTTAACACCACAATAATCTCATCAACTCAGAAAAGTAAGCCCTTCAGTTTTCAATACCAGTTGTGCCTCCTCCATTCAATCCCACTCTTATTATTTGATATTTATATTATTAAAGGACACACTGAAAGGATTTTCTAAACCAAACTGCAGCCTCTCCCTGAAGCTGTGTAGGACCATGCCGATGAAATTTCTAATACTAATATTTTGAACAGGTAAGTCTTTTCTCCTCAGTTCTGACTCAGAAAAGTGCCTTCTCACCATGAACTGTTTTGCCCTGGTTATGGAAAATGAATAATATGTCAGGATTTGTAAAGGATTTCCCAGAGAAAACATCACTCTCACCCCTGAGACTTTACTACGTCGATCCTCCATTCCAGTGCTGTCCAACAGGAGTACAAAGCAAGCCAAAATATGACCCACATAGCAAATTTTAAATTTTCTCCTGGCCACTTCAAAAAAAGTGAAATTAATCTTAATGATATGTTTTATTTAAACTAATATATCTTAATATTATAATTTTAACATGTACTCAATATTACAAACATTGTTAATGAGTTCTTTTTATGCTTTTTCAGATGGAGTCTTTGAAGGTCAGTGTGTATTGCACACTCACGGCACACCGCACTTTGACTGGTACATTTAATATACTCTGTACACAAGACGGGTGGCTGCCATACCAGACAATGCAGTGCTACCTTTCATTGGCAGGTGAGTAAGAGACTGACTATGAAGATGGACAGTGACCAGGCCATATATGACAATAAACTGACACACACAGGAAACACAGGAAGCCAGCCCAAAACATCTGCAGCGACTGGTCTGAGGAGATCAGCACTTGGTCAATAAATGCCAACTTCCCCATCCCTCCCTCACCCCATCCTTCCCACTCAGGACCAACCAGAGAAAGTCAGCTCTGCCCTCAATCAATCCTGAATGGTGCCTGCTTTTATTCACCTGTCTCCACATGCCAAAAACTCCAATCAGAGCCCACCTGAAGCCTTCTGTTTTATCTGCTATCCAGCTTTCCCACTCCCCTGCCTGCCTTTGAGTCTGCCAAATACAGAATGTGGCAGCTGACTGCTCACTTTAGTGAGCTCGAAATTGATAGCCTCTGTTTGTTATCATTTGGGTCTTAGCTTATTTCTATAAGACTTGAGCTTCACTTTTGATTATTCTCCCTTGTATTTTGAAACTCAAATTTGGAAACTGTTTCAGGACAGGGTGAGAGTGGTAGAGGGAGGATGCTCTTGATCCAAGGCAATGTCGAGCAGAGTAGTTGTATTTTGCTGGAAACACACACCAAGGATTTTTTTAAAAATTATTACATTCATGTAGGGACAGAAAAATGTTCATCAAGATTGAGGCATAATGTGGTAAAGATATTTGAAGATTTTTTTCTAAATAATGACCCTCTGCTTAGAATTCTGACCCATTAAAATAACTTAAAAGGACAAAAGTGTCCAAAATAAGTATCTTTGAGTTTTAAAGTTGCCATTAAATGGAAAGACCTTATTTTAGAAAAAAAAATGAGATCTGTTTTTACAGTTAGGCTAAGGAAATTATGAGGCTTTACAGAGAAGGAACATCTAATTATTTGCAAGCCATTTATGACCTGACAGTGCCGGGCTCCCTATCACTGTATTTACTGAATTATAGCCCCTCCTTGACACAGGGATACTGGGGACTTGATAGGACCCACTAAGTTAATCCCTTCCCACTCTGCAGTAGCAAGTCATCTGGCAGGCTCTCACCTAATCTGCTTCAAAATTTTACATGCAATTCTCAGACTCTATTAAAAAAAATCTTGTTCTTACTACAGTCCTCTTTCGAGATATTATTACATGCTGAAAATATAGCTTTCCTACCCTTTGAAAGATTCACATTGCAAATATCATCCAAAGAGGAAAATTACATCATCTCACTACAAATGTGAGCTTAAATTCATCAATCACTAATTAAAAAACTTAGCCAAATATTAATTTAAATGTCATATCTCTGTCCAACAGGACACAGAGCAGTGGTTTTGATTTGGTCATAACTTCCGTCGCCTGTAAGCCTTGATGTCTGCTATCTTACCCGTGCAGCAAGAGTCTTATCTAGGATGTGAATTTCATTGGAAAGCTGGCTGTCATGAAAAGGAGAGAAGAGATGAGAAAGAAAAACTAGACTCAGAGGACCAACAGTATTTTTATTTGTGAAAGGTTCAGATTAACTCATAAACAACAGAAACATTTCATGACTGGGTAATGACACTGTGTCTACTGTCCACATTTCTTGTCCTTCGGAGGAAACCAGCTCAGCCAGGGTGGCCTCCTGCCACAGCAGTATGGATATGCAAACTAGTTCTAGGACAGGGTTCTTGTCACAGTGCAGCCACACATGCTGCTAGACATAGGGGAGCCACTGAAGACATTACTATTGACAAATTGCTCCTTTTACTGTTTTAGACATTTGATAGCTATTGATATTTATTAAAATAAAACCAGTCACAAAGTGATAAGAGAATAAGAGAAATCCCTCTCTACTGACCAGTGCATGGGCATGGGAGAGAGAAAAACTGCCTTCTCCTGAAATCAGGAGCTAGAGGCAACCTTCCTCAAATTCCCCCTTACTCCTTACTATCGTCTCCTCTCTGACCAGATTTGTCCTTGGAGGGTGTATAGGCCAAGTCCCTCCAAAACCGCATCTCGTGTGATCCAAAAAGTTCCAGAGATTAAGGCTATTAAGATATTTATTTTGTGTCATAATTACATGATCCACAATCACCGCTGCTAAACCCAAATTTGGCATTTAATTGACTGTTCCTGATGCATCACTCCAGGCTTCAACTCCTCCCTGCCACCCCCAACATTAAAGTCCTCTGGTGACACATCTGCCTTCCCTACCAGATAATGGCTGGCTAAGAATATATATATGTCGCTAGCATTTTATTCTAAGTCACTTTTATGTATTAACCCAAATTAATCTTCACAGGAAACCTTTGCAGTAAGTACCATGACTATCCAAACTTACAAATGAGAAAATTGAGGCATGGAGTGTTTAAGTAACTCAGCCAAGATTTCTCAGTCAATAAACCGCCAAGCCAGGTTTCAAGCTCAGTAGTTTGTTCTCAGCTCTTAACCACGTACATACATTACTGCTTTTTGGGGGGAGCAAGTCCGTGTTTTCCTTATCTCTTTATTCCCAGCCCCTAGTGTGAGAATTGTCAGAATTTTGAACAAATAATGGAATAACCAGTGATGACACTGAAGGTAGAGTCTCAGTGCAACTTTCACCATGCTGTGAGGCATGAATTCTCAGCTGACAGCAACCTTGAAGCTTACTAAGTTCAGCATCCTGGAGCAAGCTGAGCCTGCCATAGGACTAGTACCCAACCTGGGCTCCTCTTTCTTGCCAGTCTAGTCTGTCCTGGGATTCTCAGCAAAGCCATGGTGATAACAGCTCTTCGATCCTATCTCTGTCCTTTAATCTGGTTCTTATTCTGACGCTAGTTTATTTCTTCCTCTTTCTCTTTCTAAACTAATTGTGAAATCTGTATGTATTAAACAATGAAATAAATAGGAACAACTATTCCTCCTAAATTATATAGCCAAGGAGACTTGTCTAGAAAAATCTTCCTTTTGTTGCTGAGTCATAAGCTTTGGGAATGTTGCTGACTTATCATATCACAATCCTGTCCCTGAACACCCTAATCCTCATCCAGTGGAATAGGTGAGTTCTTTTTGCTAACATTCTCACCTCATCAATGCAATTAAAATGTTCCCTATTGTCCTCTGCATACTTATCCTGGAAACCAACCAAAGCAGATGATATAGGCACATGTCTTCCATGTAGCCTGGAATATGATTTGAGTGCTAGTATTTTTAACATTGGGAAGGCAATGATCCACATCCTGAAATTAATATTCAGATTGTGTAGAAGTCAAGCACTTTCATAGAGGTCAACCACTTTCTCCTAATCAAGAGACTTAGGGAATGAAGATGAGGGCATTATTCAACCTTGGGCTTCAGCACTGGTTCACTGGTGCTTTGTTCAGTGTTGAATAAAACACATCTCTGGCTTCAGAAGACTCATAATCCATTTGAGGAGACAGACTCTTTCTCAGTGTAATAAACATCTACATAACATGATACATGAACAAACACACAGAGGACAGACTACATAATTTACAGGGTCCAGGGCCAAGTAAAAATGCAAGGCCATAATTCATAAATTCTTCGAATTCCAAAATGTATCACCCCAAGCTCAGTGGTCTTGGGTGCACACCCATGAAGCTGGCCCTGTGCACGTGGAAGACGCACTGGGATCAGGTGAGGGGCACTAAGAGGCTTCTAAAGGAAGTGATACTAGTGCCGATTCTCATAGAATGACTAGGAGTTTGGCACGGAGAAGGAGGGAAGCGCACTTTGGTCAAGAGAAGAGGTTTGACAAAAGGAAAGGCAGGTGTGCCAGCACAGGTTCTCAGTCTGGGGGATAGATGAACTGTGAGGCCGAGTCTAGAGGGCTTCCAGGAGATAGCTCTGCAGGGCGAAGTTGAGGCCAGGGCCTCAGGGCTTCAGTGAAATGAATGCAGAGGGAAGAACAGGCAAATCATAATTTAACTGTAGTTTCACCACTTCCTGCCTGTGAACTCTTGGGTGAGTGACAACATTCCAGAGCTTCCGTTTTTTTCATGTGAATATTGAGGAGCTCTAATCTTGCTTAGCCATGGTGAGACCTTAAATAAGTCTCTCTCTCTCTCTGCATCTGAGCTCTTCCACACGTAAAATGAAAAGCTAGAGCTCAGTGAGTGGTTTTCAAACTGAGCTCTGAGGCGGTGCTTCTGCGGATACTGGGGAGATGGGTGAGGATGAGGAGACAGCCCAGCAGGCCCAGCTTCATTTTCAATCAATGCTCGATGTACGTATGTATAAATATGTGTGTTTATACGTGTACATGTATATGCATATATCGTTATACACATAATGCATTATAATGTATAATTTCTATAAATGTATTAGTTATTCAGCCAAGTACTTCAGTTTCACATCTGAAAATTGGGGATATTTAAAGTTACCTAACTTGTTGATGTGGACATTGGCCTGCAGTGTCTGTGGTGTTATGGATGAGATGGGACAAATTCACACAGACTAAAGAAGTCCTGTGGGGAAAAAGGGATGGCATGGCCACTCTCCTGAGTGAGAGAGGGCTGGCCCCATCCCCCGCCTGGACACAGGCTTTTCTGGGCACACTACATTGAGGACTGGTCCTCATTTACTATGCACAGATTCACTTTAGGTGGTTACCTTTTATAGAAAACAAAGGAGAGAATGTTGCTAATTACATCACAAAAGAGGAATGTTTGCAAACACATAGGGAAAAGTGGTTGAACTGGTTACACTTGTTCTTGGAAGGTTTAGCATAGATTTTAGGAAGTCACTTTAAAGATATCCAGTAAACATTTGCTGCCTCAATTCAGGGTGAGGGAGTTTTAGCAAAACGCAAGTCTCAAAGTGGCCTAGGTACAATGCAGGCCTGATTCCCCACAGGAGAACTTATCTGTGGCCGTGGGTCCTGTGTGCCAGATCTCACTTTCCACTGGCCTTTCCAAGTGGGAGCTGGGCTACATTTCCCACACCATGCAGAACGGTCTTCTATAACTTGCAGGTTAGTATAAAACTTAAATGTCTAAAATGTACGTAATATCAGGCACAGAGGAAGCATTGCTAAGTCTTAGCTCTCACTTTTTGATAGCCAGAATCTAAGCTTAAGAAGTCAGGAATAGGTGTGTTTTGGGTTCACTATAGCCTGGCTTCCACCTTGAACAGTGCTGGCACTCAGAGGATGCTGACTGTATTTGCTGAAAATATGAATGAACAGGGTCCACAATCCACTAGTTTCTAGGCTTACATTTGAGATACAAAGGTGAGCAAAATAAACACGGGCCAGCCCTTGTGGGTATTAAGCACATAAACACACAATTAAAGATTAGTTAGAATGTGCTTAGTGCTTTATTAGGATTACAGAGGAGATTTAGTTTGAAGAAATAGCTCCCTGTCTGCTCCTGGTTGGAAACCTCCAGGAGTGAATAGTCCCAACTGTCTGTCAAAGCCAAAAATTGCCAGGTTTTTCTAATATATAAGGAGATAAGTAGACAGAGAGAGTAGTAGAAATTAGACAGTTCTCAGCAAGTAGCAGAGACTGACCCAGCTAAGACTTTGGGCAACTGTAAATAGAACGTAGGAACGATTCTGTTCTGCAAAAATGACATTCCCTGATAGGCTACATTCTCTATATCGCTGCCAGGTCATCATAAGAAATGAAGAAGGAAGAAAAGATGGGCCCTGTCCTTGAGGAATTTCCCATGGATTTGAAAAGACAGGATTAAGATGCACTCATAAAAGAGCAGCAGGACCTCTTCTCCACCCACTGCTGCTGTAAGCAAAGCTACTCCCAAAGGAATGATGTGAATGGATTGGAATTGCTCTGGGAAAGCTTAAGAAGCAGATGAGTTTATAGCAGAGACAGGAGAAGTGACTCTGAGGAGGCTGAAAACTGACATGGAGTTATGGTCTAAGTGACAAGCCTTGCTTGCCTGAGGCCAAGGACCTACACAGGTGGTAGAGTGAGACAGGTGGGTTAGCAGAAACCAGCACTGTGGGGGCCACGCCCATGTTAGCAACTGTCACTTCCTGTTACTCAGATGCTGAGTGTTTCCAAAGCAAAAGTATTTCTTTGAAACCACGAGACCTAACCACACAACTATATTTGTTTGTCCTCATCCATGCTGCAGTAAGCATTTAAGCCCACGAGAGACAGGAAGAGTAAACCAAGACTCCCAGGACAGCCATAACTCACCCACATCCCTCATATATGTTTCTAAGTGGGTTGCTTATTTTATGGCATGTGCAGTATATGAGCATTTTCTTAGAATTAGTTTAAATTGTCCTTAATCGAAACGGTGTCACACAACCATGCAACATTCTTTTTCTCCAAATGAATATTTTACTCAGTGGCACACAGCCTGCGTCATTAAGCCCAAAATGAAAGAACATGAAACAATTAACATTTTCATTCCTACTGGTTCTGTTTTGCTGTGCCTACATTTGGGGGAGGGGGAATTCGTTAGGTTCTCAGGGAACCGTTTGAGCAATGTTGTTGTGCTAACAATTTGGCGTTTTTATCTTCTTTAAACCATGTAATTGTGTACTAAACAAGGTGGAGAAAATGCCTTTTCACTCACATTTTTCTCAGTGCAGAGACTGTGATGGAAATGAGATAGCAGAGATTTATGTCTGCTGGGTTGGCAGTCATTTCATATTTACTTGGCCGATGCGATTGAAATCAGATCGGAGGCTCCCTGTCCAGGAATGTGTTATTTGTTATCTAAATAACTGTGTGAGCAAATCAGATGTGGATAAGATGCTTCCATTATCCTTGTGTGTGTTAGCTCTGATTCAGGAGGTCCTAGCTCCCTCTCTACGAGCTTTATCAAAGCTGCTCGTTTGGGGTTTGTGTGTTTTCTGTGGTTGAACAAGAGATTCTGTTCTCGTTAATTTCTCAACTGGTAATAACAAAGAAAAAAACCTAATACAAGGAAAAGCATTTTGTGTGTTGTTTTGGTTAACAGACAAACCTATTGCTTAATAAGGAATTAAGGGACAAAGGTTTTGAAAATTGGTAGGAGAAACAGGAGTTGGTTTTGTTTATATTATAGAAGCTTCAAATTCCAAAATGCCAGACTGGAGACTGTTTATGTTTTCATTCTTCTTCCTGGGGATTGCTGTTCACTTAGTATTAACAATCTATATCATTAGTTTGCAAGTAGGAAAAAATATAAGATGCAAATCTATTTTTGTCATACAACTTCATAAACTGTATTTGACCTTAACTTAGCAAGCATAACTACGCATATCTACCAATAATTATGCTACTAGTTAGTTCCCGGCGCAGTTATCAAGAATAAATCCAACCTCCCTTTCATTAAGGAGCTCCAAGTACCAGGTAGGAAGGTTCAGCTGGTAGAAACCAGATCTCATGGCTGCTTGTGCCCTGCTCTGAAGCCATGGAGAGAAGAAGCCTCTTTCCTGCTTAGATTCAAGGATGGAAGGAAAGAGACTGTCTTCTCAGGCACTGCCTCATTGGGGCGCTAGCTCCCAAAAGGGGAAGGGATTACATTCTGGAGTCCCTCCAAAGGACAGAGGTTTGCTATTGACTCTTATTATTGATTTTACATAAAATAACAATTATGTACATAGTAATACTTTTTAAAAACACAAAATTGAAGATTCCATGTTCTTTCTAGTTGTCCTCTATTTGTCAAGCTTTCCAGTAAACTTTTGGGACTCATTTTATATTTAATGAGAAGATAACGTTAGAGGAAGCTTTCATCTTTAACAAGAATGTCAGTATTATCTCTCAGATTTATAAGCCCTTTAAATGTCTAACTTCTCTTTTTAATTCCAAGCTCCATGAATAGCATGTTTATTTTACAGTGGAATACTGTAACCTGAACACCCAAGAAATCTAGTGTGGGTGGCTTCCTGAAGCCATTGCCAGCCCTCTTCTCCCCTGCACATACCAATATAATTGAGACTGGAACTGTGCATACTTACTTTTCCAGCAGAGAGGAGTTTGCATTTAACCCCCTTCTAGATCATGATGCATAAGAAAAGTTCAACCACAGAAGTTTCTAGAAAAGTTATTGCTTATTAAACTTAAAGTATAGATGCTTCTTACTTCCCTCTACTTCCTGCCCTGAGCGTAGTGAAAGATACCTAGCACAGGGAATGGAAAGGCTGGCCTCCAGGGAAACCAAAAAAGTGAGAGATGTTGGCGCTGAGTTCTCACGTCTGACACTGTTGGGTCTGTGCTACCTATACTGAGACTCAGACTTTTTGCTACAGAGTAAAATTAACCCCCCTCTTCTTTGGGTCAAATATAAATTAAGTTTGCTGTGACTTACAGCTGAAAGCATTCCTAAGTGATATGATGGTTTCAACAATTCACATCCACTCATAACCAGACATTTCAAATTGCCTACTCCTACCATTAATTAAGTGTCAGTTTTGGGCTAGCATCTTGGGTAGTGAGGTACCATCCATAGTCTCAAGGACAAAAATAGCATGCTAAAATAAGATAAGATAAGATAAGATATTAAAGGGAGTTGCATAAAGAATATAATGTTAATGCTAAAATAGAGTGATGCTCCCTGAGCTGTGAGAATGCAGGTTAGATGTGATTGACTTTGGTAGGGCCTATTAGGACTAGTCAGTAAAAGGTAATAATCTTGTAAAAGATCAAATTGTGGCCTATTAACTAACATGGCAGAAATACTTAGTGTTTTGCAATGAGTACTATTATAGTAAATTATTGTTTATAACAAATAATAAGAACAATACATATTACATGGGACCTTTTACAAACTAACCTTAGTTTATCTTAGAAAAAACGTCGTGAGGTGGGACATGTGCATGGATGGGAGAAGAGAGCTCCAAAAGTCACAATCCGGCATTCCCAGCCTCAGTGCTGATGATTATTTTAGGGTGGATAATTTTTTGTTAATTTTATTATGGTTAGAACACTTAACATGAGATTTCCTTTCTTAACAGATTTTTAAGAGTATAATATAGTATTGATATCTGTGGGCATAATATTATATAACTAATCTCTAGAACTAATCAATGTTGCATAATTGAAGTTTTATATATATATATATATCTTGATGAACAACTATTTCCCTACCCTACAACTTTGTAACCATCGTTCTATTCTTTGTTTCTGGATTTGACTATTTTAAATGCTTCATATAAGCAGGATTATGCAGCATTTGTCCATCCGCAAGGTTTATCCATGTTGTCACATATCAAAAGGTTCCCCTCTTTTTTAAGGCTGAGTAATATTCTATTGTAGGTATATAACACATTTTTAATCCATTCATGCATCAACGGACATTTGTTTCCACATGTTATCTATTGTGAATAGTGCTTCAATAAACGTGTATGCTAATATTACTTTGAGATCCCATTTTGAGATAAGACTTCATTGTTTGGGGCTATTGTGTGCCCTAAAGGAAGTTTAGCAGCATCTCTGGCTTCTATCCACCCCTAGTACCACCTGCCTATGCCCTGCCTATAGCTGCTTATTAAGTCCAGGAATTGGCTTACCTATGAGAGGCAGTCCCCCCAGGATCAGCAAAGCCTCTGATGTTAAGCGTCAGAACACGGAAAATAACATACATAGCTAACATGCTCCCCACTTCAGACTGCCGGGCCTTAGGGCTCACTACTTTCTGTTCTGAATTTACACTGCTCTCATACATGTAGTGGAAGCTCTGAGAATCCTCACACCACGTCTAGGGCACAAGAACTTCATAAGGTTACTTTACACCCAGTAAGAGTCTCTCTAGTTACCCCAACTCCTCTGAGTGGCACAGAAGAGACAGCCAAGGATGGCTGCCTCTTTTAAGTCCAATTAGGAAACAAGGCATTGGTCAGCTTGCTGTCAGACCCCCCAGGCCACCTGGGGTTCTAGACTCTCAGCTAGAGGGAGGAGGAGGGGCACAGATCCCTTCTCTCAAGTCAGAAGCCTTGTTTTCCTCTATTTTAACTCTTCATCCAGCCTAGAGAAAGTTCATTTTTCTGGAAGGGGTTGGGGACACGATAGGGTGGGAAAAACTAGCTCTTGCCTACTTTATATTTTTTCCAACATACAACTTAGTGAATAAACTTTGTGCCTTGTGTCCCTTAGGGCTGTGGAGTTTGAAAAGCAAAATTAAGATTTTTGAAACTCATAACTCTTTTTTTCACATCACTTTCTGTCACAATGTTTAAAAGTTCATGTTAACACTCAAAAGCTGAGCTTTGCCTCTCTTTCCTCTTTTGACATGTTTTTAAAATTTATTTCTTTATTTTTGTACCATCTCAGAGAAAGAGCATGAGCTGCAGAAACACATTGGTTAATATATAAATATTATCTTGTGACTCCAGTTACATCCACTGGACACCTGTCTCATTCTGCCTGTTCAACTTCCACCTCGAATGCCTTTCCGAAACCTGGCCTTTCGTTCCTGGATGTCCTCATCCTGCTCCTCCTCGGCCAGGCTTATGCCCTTCCACTCCTTGGTGACACTGTGCTCCCATTGCCGAAGGATTTTCCCAGATACACAGACGTGAAAAAGTAGTTGCTGCCCTTAAGAAAATTATGGCAATTACAGATTTTGAAACTCTCATCCAACAGTCTTTTAATTTTTTCTCAAAAACATGGATACCAACACATCTGAATGAAATGGGAAAGTTTACTATGTCAATTCTCTGCCTTATACACATTGAGGGTCTTCTAAACTAAAAATTGAAGCTAGGTGAGAGATTAAAACTAATGAAACTTAGTATTTTTGCGTATAGCCAAATACTGTTTAAATATAGACTCTCATTCCAGCACACAAAAAGGACTGGCTCCCTCTCCTTGCATTTATCCTTTTTACCTTAACTTATTCAATAAACATTTATGGAGCACTTACTATGTGCTTGACGCTAATCTAGTCACTGAGGATACATTAGTAAACAAAGGAGACAAAATTAGCCACCTTCATAGAATATAATGAGTTGGTCAAAATTTCATTTGTTTTTTTCTGTAAGATGGCTCTAGTAGTGTTTAGTTGTCTTTAACTTCATTCAAAACAATTTTGTTAGATTGTATTATGACAGCTGTCTTACCAGCATGCATTAAAAAAACTAATCAAAATTGGTGAATTTTTGTGTAGCCATTTTAATATTGAAGATGGAAGAAAATATGCAACATTTTCAACATATTATACTTTATTTCAAGAAAGGTAAAAATGCAACTGAAATGCAAAAAAAGATTTGTGCAGTGTATGGAGAAGGTGCCGTGACTGATTAAATGTGTTAAAAGTGTTGCGAAGTTTCATGCTGGGGATTTCTCACTGGATGGTGCTCCATGGTCGGGTAGACCAGTTGAGTTTGATATTTATCATCTTGAGACATTAATTGAGAACAATAAATGTTATACCACATGGGAGAAAGCCAACACAGTCAAAATATCCAAATCAGTAAAGTTATTGGTGAAAATGAAAAATGTGTCTTTTATTTTATGGAAAAAACCAGATGGACTTTTTGGCCTATCCAATACATTCCAATGGCAGGAAATAAGTGTTTAATCGTTAATTTATATGGTGTATATTATGTGCCAGACATTGATCTAACCCCCACATCAGCCTGATGAGATAATTACTTTATATCATGCCCATTTAATAGATAATATTTAATAATGTGCCCAAGACTTTAGAGCTAATAAGAGGCAGAGCCAGAGCCTGAACCCCGGCTGGCTAGCTCCAGAGTCTGTCCGTGTTCTCAATCACTCCAGTCTACCACCGCTCACTTACAAGTAAATTATAGAGAATGTTAGAATGCTATTTCTATGGGAAAAAAATTAGTATAAAAATGGAGAAGAGCATGTTAGGAGACATTAGAATTTTAGGGTGGCTAGGGAAAATAACTAAGACGTGTCATTTGAGCAAAAACTAGAAGGAAGTGAGGGAGTAAGAGAGATAAGCACCTACAGTAAAGGTGTTTCTGCAGAGGGAAGAGCAATTGCAAAATCCCTGTGGCAGGGTCATGCCTGACATTCACAGGTGCAATTTTGTCAAAATAGATCAGTCTATCACAAAGTGCTCATCTTTGAGTTCTGCTACAAAACACAAAGCTTTTGGAAATGATCTATCATGTGTCCTTTCTAATGTTTCAAAGCAGCATTTTCATGTATTTCTGTTCCACAATTAAAAAATGAAAAAGAGATAGATGGATGAGACTGAGTTAAAAAGAGTAAGAAATGAGAGATGCATTACGATTATTCCTTGATAGTGCCTAGGGTGTATTATGAGGGGCTGCTAACATGTTAGGCAAACAAAAATAAGAACAAGCCAGATTTTAATATATGTTTCTTTTGGGGTAAGAGTGATCATCCTTGTTAATTAAGAACTCTAAATGGCATGAACGCGCTTGTTGGTAATACAGGCATCAGTAAACAGCAAACGCTGAAGGATCACTCCTGTCCCAGAAGGAGAATTTACAGAACTTGTCTTGGCTAGAGCTAAGTTGAAGTTTGTTGTGCATTTGCTTTGCCCTAGATTTCTCCAAACTCTTCATCAACCAGTCGATATTGTTCTTGATTTACAGGAATTAGAGATTAAACAGCTTGCCGCAGAGGCTGCCCAGCCGGACCCTGGCAGACTGATGTGAGGCTCACGAACGCCTGGCTGTTTTCCTCTGCTCAGTAACAGATGGCTTGTTTCTAAGGACAAGGTTCTTTATTTTCCTTCAAGTTTTCTTTGGGTTGTAAAAAGAATGGGGGTCCTGGCAGCTCAGTGTTCACTGTCCTCAGTCCTAGAAGACATTCATCAAGGTCTAACGAGAAGAGATCTTAGGCTCAGACTCAAGAAATGGGACATGGGCCTCAGTCTCTTCACAAACAGTGGTGCAACTTATAAAACGGACTTTTTATTCTCTCCCAATTTCAGTATCCTCAGATTTTATCGGGTGTCATAAGAAAAAAAGCAAAACAAGAGGTTGAAATGCACTAAAAAAGTCTTTAGCAATGCAAGTTTCCTGTGACCCTTAGTTTTCCTACTTTTTTATATTCATTTATAATTTTAAGATTTTCCCAGTCTGTTCCTAAAGTTCTTTTGTCTAATTTCTTAATCTTTGCTAGCCTCCTTTGTGTCCTTCCTCTATATTTACTACTCAAGCTATTTTCCTTTAAAACAACTTTATTTTTAAATTAAATTCTTTTGAATCAATTTACTTTCCTAAACATGCCCTGGTTTTGCTGATTCTTTTCCGCTGATATGGCCTCATGTCTGCACTTCATTTGTGTTCATTGTTACGTGGCACTGGCCGGCATCGACTTCAGTGCAATGTAAGGGCCCTGGCAGTCACCGAGATTTCAGACAGGTCTCTGGCTGCACTGGCGTGGCTGCACTGCTCCCATCTGCCTGGGCCATAGAGATGAAACACAAACAGCTGATTGTCCTGAACAGAAGCAATGCTTATCCCTTTAGTGTAAGTATGGAGTCCATGCTGAGTAAGGTGAAAAAAAGTGAGAAAAACCTAAAAAAAAGTAACTGAGGTAATGCAAGAAATTGATTCTGTTTTGAATTAGATGGAAAGTCACCTACAAACACTTAAAAGGAGACTGAAGAAGTTTCCCTCCCTCCTATATTCCTGATTTTTCCCTATTTTACCCATTTGTGTATGCAACATTAATGACTTTCTAAAGAAATGTAACCTAGTTTTAAACACTGATAGGAAGATTGAGGAAAAAATTCTGCGCTGATGAATTTTCTGGTTCTTCAGGTATAAAGTTGATGCTAATTCTATTTCCTCTCTTTGACATCTGTTCTCCACTATGTCTTCCTGTCCTTATTCTGTCTACTCTATTTCCTCCAATCCTATACCCTTTTTACTTTTTTTTGCCAAGAATAATTTGTTTCAGTTAGTCTTTTACCTTCTACTAGACTGTGCTCCTCTTGAAGTTAGGAATTATATTGTTTATACAGTATTTCTGTTCCCAATTCCATATACTAGTCCAAGTCCTCAATAAGTTGACAGATGAATCTCCTAGCCCTCACTTAATCCTGTACGGACTCAGCATGCCCTGAGTTAACATCAAATACCAACAGAGCAGTTGGGGAATCCATGATAATTCTACTTCTGATGTTAGTTCAGTGGTTTCAAGCTATGTAGCTTACAGCTCTGGGGGCTCCTTAGATTCTGGAAAGAGTAAAATGGCAACCAATGTTCTAATGAGAAATTACAAGACAACAATGTCTAGTTGCAGAATGAGATCTCCAGAAGCAGATGCTGAGAGGGAGTTTGAGGTACGGGTTGTTTATTAGGGATCAACACATATAAAAATTAGGAGGAGGAAGCACAGTTGTGCTGAGAGAAATGCAACACTGCCGTGCAGGTTCCAATCGGCCAGAGCCAACCTCAGCCAGGGTGGGGCTGGGGAAAGGTCTGGAGAAAATATTGCTTGTCAAAGATGTCCCTATGCACTTGGGACCTAAATGGCTAGATCTTTATACTCCTCAGCTCCCCAACACACAGACAGATACTCAGTCACCTGTGTGGGCTATGATCTTAAGTAGGGGGCATCTTTGCAGCTGAGGTGCACCCTCACGGAGCTGATAGCTGGAGACTATTGACTGACTGCGAGGCAACCAGTCTGTCCTTGAAGGAATACCTGCGTGGCAAATCTCCTCACCTACCTACTTGACTTGCCAGTATTATAATTGTGTGTATGGATTAAAATCTGTATATATGTATGCTAAATTGGCCTTGAGGAGTTTATTTCCACAAAGCATGTCACTGAGCAATCTTGAGTCTGCTATGAACTGTGGATATTTTTTCAGAGCTCACACTTTCACATTTGTCCATAGCTCTGCTGTCTCTTCCTTAAAGTGGGTTATAAACAAATATTAAAACGCAAACTCTGTATTTTTGCCACATGCCCACAGCAACTAGTTAATCTGTTGTAACCACAGTTGTAGAAAAGGCTGACATTATTTTGGGTGAAAAAATTACTTTTGTGCTCAGTGTCATTGTCCTCAGATATCAGATACTAACAAAGGAGCAGAGGTCATATGCCAGTATGAAATAGGGTTCAATGATCATCTGTTGATACCTGTATTAGCAAGAAATGAGCAGAAACTGTAAAAATTAAGCACAGACTGTGCTTACCGAAACATTCATGAGAAGCCAGTTATAAACCACTGCAAGACGGTTTCTTCCCGTTCTCTCGCCCCTCTAATCCTCTGTTCCCTCCCCATGCTACAGTGTCTTCCCTCTCTTGTTTAGACACTTCTGATTTTAATAAGAAAATTTCCCTTTGGGAAATAATACCAGACATGGAGAATTGGCTAGAATTGATTACATAAACTACACAGAAGGTCACTGTTCAGAAGCAGTCACATCTGTGAAAATCTGAAACTATTCCCAGTGGTCCATGAGGGTTGTGTGACATATTGGAAGGCTTGAGCAAAGCTTCAGCTTTGTCTGAAGGTTCTTTCCCCCTGGGCTTTCACATATGTGCTGACACACTTCATTCTAGCTTGAGCAGAAGTGTCACCAGTAGTGATTAAAACCTAACTTAAATGGTTTGCCAGAGCATCTGAGCAAACAGAAGTCATGAAGTGTTTCTTTGATTCCTCCTTTTTTAGACATCAGTAAATTACCATTCAGTTGGGCTTTCTACAATCACAATGAGGGGGTTCGAAGGGCACTATTAATTAGCATTTGTTTTGGCAGCCAGCTGCCAAAATTTGACAGAGGATGAAACCAGTACTATTTGACTTCTTCATGTACAAACACTTGGTGAGGGAGGTCATCTAAGGCAATGTGCATTACTCTAGACTAGAGTTTTAGGGAACAGTTTTGATTTGCCTTAGGTTCAATAACTGAAATCAACATCATGGCCTATTACTTACAAGTATAATCTATACCGCTGCACCTGTGCTATAAAGGTTCAAATTTCTGAAGAGAATGAGTGTGCGCATGTGTGCACGCTCATGCATGTGCTTTGGGGCATGGAGGAGAGAGATTACACTTTACTTGGCATAGCAACCACCAAGTGTCACTCAAAATAAATACTAGAGTAGATGGCAAATTTTCTCCCCAGGCATGCATGCATAGTTAAGTTCATAGAATAAGGTTTAAAATGTTAATGTTTACTGAGCATTTATTTTACATAAGCCTCAGTTCTGAAAGCTCTGTAAGTGCACATGCATAATTTAATAAAATTCTTACCACAACCCTACTATTAGGTACTATTGTTATCTCCATTTTACAGATGAAAAAATTAGTACTTAAGAATTATAAGCAACTTGCCTGAGGTAACTCAGTTAATAAGTGGCAGGCAGAGTGAGAACAGAAATCAGCTAAATGATAGTTGGAATTTGAATCCAGGTCTTTGGCCTCCAGTGCTCATGCTTTTAACTAGTTTTTACAGTCTTGGCATTTAGAAAATATCCTTAAAATACTATATGTGAAGATGATATATGAAAGCTAAACTTAAGGCCAAGTACATAGATATGCCTACAAAACCAAACACAATAAATTTTTAAAAAATACTTAAATGTCTTCTGCTTTTCTTCCACCATCACTGAGGTACCAAAAGTGCTCTCCCACCTCCTTCACATCTCAGCTCTGATCTTGAATGCTCCAGAGTCAGCAGAGGGGAGGAGAGGAGAGAGGGAAGCTTCTACCTCCCAATCTTTTCCAGGGGTTGTTGTTTTCTTTCTTTCCTCAAGAGGAATGGTAATGAAAATAAAACAAACAAATCCAACTGCTACTTCTGAAAATCCCCAGAAAATTCCTTTTCCAGAATTCTCACTCACTAATTTGGCTAACATTCCTGCTAGTAGCAGACCCACCGAACCCTTCATAATTGCTGTGAGTTGCACTGGGCAAAAAACAAGAGGAAATTGTCACTTCTCTTCTGCAACAGCCAATAGCAGAAATGAAAGAGGGAGGGTATTTCATAAGATGTCAACCCCCTAGAATTAAGTTCAAGAGCCTTTCTTGCCAAACTTCTCTGCTGCTTGTGACAAAATGGTACATGCTGCCATTTTACAGCCATCTGAAATCAACAGCTTATTATAATTCTTAAGATCCCATATTTTGCTGTGTGTGTATGTAGTTGGGGAAAGAACTGAGAGGCTCTTTGACAGCCACAGATGAAAACAAAATAGTTGCTGTTATTGTTATTTTTCCTCAAGATGACCCTTCACTCTAGAAGAACAATGTGCTGTGATCTTGGGCTACCCAGGCATTGCATCATTCATATTTTCCTGCAGCAGCAACAGATTGATGTGCCTTTTCTCTGCCCCCAGAGAGTAACCCTCTAATCCTTCATTTGCCACTCTAGCGCAATTGCATAGAAGCAATAGCGGGGATAGTTAGAGTACATACGATTGATTCCAATCCATCCATCACTTAAACTACAGTCTAGGCCATCAGGAAGTTAAAATGAACAAACAAACAAAACACCCTCAAACTTTCAAATCAAGAAACGCTTTGTCCATTCCAGGTCAAAGAAAGTTATCATACACTTCGGCTTGATTCTTCAACATGCTGTATAGTTTTCAGCTGTTCACTAGAGAAAAGTTAATGCTTGAAAATACTCAGTAATGAAGTGGTAGTGGAAGTGATAATAAGCATTTTAAAACCACATTTGTGGAAGAGCCATTTCTATTTACCATGATCTTTGAATTCTATCATTCACACTTCTGACTGGGCATCATAGAAATTAGTCTAATTAACTATAAATCATTTGGGGGGAATTTAACCTTAGTTCATGTGTGCTCAGATAAATAAGGAAAGTGAATATATAGAAAATATATAATAATTCAAATAAGTTTGATGCAAGCTAATGAACATCTATTGTATAAGGGACTGGTCCTGTTCCTTTAGGATCAGAGATGACAGACACACAGATGCCATCCTTACTTCAGCTTATAATCTAAAAGAGGGCAGTAACAGAGTATTCACATAACCACAATAAGTACAAGGGGCTCCAAAGTGGCTGTAGAATTGACTGACTCGTCTATAATTATGTATTTGAGGCCATGGGCTCTAATTTTTAAATTCCAAACCCCTAGCCCCATATCCACAGCTGTTGGAACCAAAAGAGTCAATGCTAGAAACTGAAAGGCCATTATACCTCAGAACTAAAGGAACAGGAAGGCAACAGAAAGGACACTTCACAGGAAAGTCAAAGAGGTTACTAAAATGCTCCATATGAGGCATTTAAGAGGGCACACCTGGTACTTAGATTTGTGGTTTCTTTAACAAGTGTCTGTGGTTCAACGTCACCTAAAAGGAGCAATGCAAAACAAAGGGAAAAGCTATCATTGCACCATAAAAATTCTCAGGCATTTTTCCCTCATACTTCTAAGGAACAAATCTTTGCAGTTACAATTTGAGTTTAACTTTTGAATGTGAAAAGAAATTCCATATGCGTATATACTTTTGCAGTCCATGTGATTTAGCAAAAAAAAACAGGCAAATCTATTGCTTTCATACTTATATTAGAAATGCCAGATGCATAACCGCAATTTAGGTTTTATTTTTTCAACTCAAACAATGGTGTTCCTTCAAGCAAAGTTGGCTTGACTTTGAGAGTGAACGTGAAAACTTAATGTTTTGAAATCTTGCAGAATAATATGTTGGCAGCTCCAAATCTTATTTTGCCAAGTTTTACTCCAAAATAATTTTCTTGCTCAGAGTTGATAAAGGGAATGGCAATTCTCACTTGAATATATGGCAGTTACACAACAGAGCCGACCAGCAAGCTGGAAGAGGGAGGGCATGTTGGACTCAGGGAAGGGGCCTCATCCTTTCAGCGATGGGCACTTGAAGGCCCAAAGAGAGGAAGTGAGTAGTCCAAACTTCGGCTAATACTTCATGGCAAATGTAGAACTACTAATACATTTACACTGAGGGTCTTTAAAAAATACTACCCTAAAAAAAGAAAATTAGAGAACTATGGGTGGCTTGAGGCATCCCACATTCTTCCATTCAGGGCTCTGACTCCCACTTATGGGCCAGAAGGGGTGAGCCAGTACCTGTTTACCTACTTTGTCCCCTTTGGGTCAGTATTCTAGGGGTCAGTACAAAAGCCCAAGCCTAGAACTGAAAGAAGCCCTTCCTGAAGAGAAAGTCAATTCAGTTCTTCTGACTTCAGGGTTTACTTGACCCTAGGAATCTGAAGGGGAGGTAAACAGTTGGCTTTACTCATCTCTGAGATTTGGAAAATACAGTGAGGTCACAGAGCCAAGAAGCTCTCTCTGCCTTCGAGCACTGAGAGAGAAAAGATGGACAGTCTGCTGTACCACCCTACAATGGGCCGTGGGGCAGAGACTGGTCACTTCCCAGCACTGTCAGCAGCGCTCCCACGTACGATGTCCAAATGAGCGAGGAAAAAGGACAGCCCCTTAAATGGGTGTACAAGACAGAGAGCAGAATAAAAAGAGAAAGCACAATAGGCTATTAAAGAAACAGAACAGCTTCTTTTTAAATTGGATTTGAAAGAAATGGAGGAACATGTAAAGAGATCCAAATATGGCATTCAGCATAGTTCCTGGCATTAAAACCACATAATTTTTTTTAATTTAAAAATCAAATAGATGAAGTAAAAGAGAGACTTAGCACTATTGATGCTCAAGTGGTACCTTGGAGGGTCAAGTAAAAGAATATGTTAAATCATAGAGAAAAAAAGAAAAAGTTATATAGAAATATGATAAATATCCCCATGTTGGAAAATAGATCTATAAGAAAAATATATGATCCAAAATAAAGAAAAAAGATATAGATGGAAGAGATAATAATTAAACAAATGATGGAAGGAAATTTTCCTTAGCTGAAGAAGATCTGGGTCAGCTGCTATAAATAGCACATCAGATTCCAGATGAGCCTGAGAGACAGTACCTCAGCATGTCCTTATCAAATCACTGAACTCCAACAATGAAGAAAAATAAATACTTAATGCATCCAGAGAGAAACGAGTTAATTTACAAAGGAAAATAATTAGGTTGGTAATGAATTTGTGTACTTTTGAAGCTACAAGATACTGGAATAGTATCTATACGTATGTTAGAATACAGGACTTGATACATGACAAGATATTATTCCCTGACAGTAGGTAAGAATGCTAATTTGCATAGATTATTTCATGCACATATCCTATCTGAGGAAACATTTAAGAAAGAACTCAAACCAGAAGACAATAAACTGAACCTTGTGATAGTTAAAATGGAAAAAAAGGTGAAGCTGCTGAGCAAGTAATTTGGTAATAGATTTATAATTAAATACCATTAGATGATGATGTGCTGCCCGAGAATTTGTACATTAATGGATAAAGAAGAACCCTTAAAATAAAAGAGGTATACTGCAAGAAACTTTTAATAACTGTATGAAATTAAAAGTACTCCATTCCTGGAGAGTAAGTTTGAATGGGAGAAGGAAGAGTAAAATAAAAGCATTCCAGAAGATTCATGTGGTGTGCAGATGGGGTATGGCACTGACCAAATAAAAATATTCTAGATGTCTCATCTTGCTAGGAGAGGAAGAGAAGTAGAGGAGTGAAGACCCTTAATAGGTGAAAAATTATGATCTTGTTCTGATATACTATTAAATAAAAATACATATAATAAGGAAAAGGAAGTTAACCATTAATGAAAGATAAAATTATAATACAACTCCTTATGCAATAAGGGGAAATAACCAATTGATACAGTTAACAACTTAATCATATAAACAAACATAAAGACAAATAAATAAATTAAAATAAATGATGAAGTGTGGAACATAGAATAAAATCAAATATGTCATGTGGCAAAATATAAAAGACTAACAGATCTGAGAATATTAGACTGTAGTTAAATATCATGGCTTTCTACTATTTACCAGACAGATTTAAAAATGAAGTGATAAAGCTTGAAAATAAAGGAGTAGACAAAGTCTAATAATACAAAAAAAAAAAAACAAAGCAAGGGGGGCAATATCAGACTAAAGACTAGCTTTAAAATTAAAACCCCTAAAGAGAAGTAAAGATATATTACATATTATTAAAAGGTATAATTTATAAAGCAGGAAAAAAATGGTCAGTGACACCAAATCAGATAACTATAGATATAAAAAAAACAAAAAATAAAGAAATAAAGCAAAAACTATTAGTTATAAAAGAAGAACTACAAAAATAAATAATGGTGGCATATTTCAATTTACATTTTTTTCAAAGTTGGCCTGATCTCATATATACAATATTAACAAGGACATACAAAAATTTAACAATATATTCAATCAACTTTAATAGGCATGGTGGATCTTATCTTTCAGGAATAAAGAATATTTTGTTACATCAATAGAAATTTGTAAAAAAATCAATAACATATTTGGATATAATATGACTTCAGTAAAAAATTTTGATCATAAAGACCACACTCTGAAAATAATTTAATAAAATAAGGAAAAGTGTTTAATGGTAAAATTTTATCCTCTTTGAAATCATGAATCACTTTTTTATGTAACCTTTGACGTAAAATGAAAATCAAACTACAATTACATTCTATCCAGAAAGAATGAAAGTAAAAAAACATTTTTACACTAAAACTTATAGGAAACAGCAAAAGCAATGTTCATGGCAGAAGCTATAACCATAAATGCCTTTATATTTTAAAAGAAAAAATAAAATTAGGGAAAGTTAACATCCATCTTTTAAACTGTGAAACAATAAAACTTACCAGAACAGAGTAGGAAAAGAGAATTAATTTAATGCAATCTGAAAGTAATGGACTAGAAAATAAGACAAAATGAAAATAGTAGAAGACATAAACACAAAAGCAAGTTCTTTGACAAGACTAAAAGAAATAAACATCTTATATTCCAAATTAAAGGGAGTGAGGGAAAGAGAGAAAAGGGGCAAAAATCTACAAAGTTGTGGATGAGAGAGGAGACATTACTACATCTAGAAACAGAATAAATTTAAAGAATATAAGAGGAAATTCTGGGAGCAATGACTTCATAGGGAAACATGGCTCACCTCCAAGTAAAACCACATCAAAATTACACCTTAAATATAGACAACCATCACTCAGAACCTGCAGAAATTGAGTTGAATGGAAGTCTGACAACAATGGAATTAAAGAAATCATATCCATCCAGACTGGTAGGAGGGGAGGAGACACAGAATGGGCTAGTCCCAAATCCATGTGTGGTGTATAATAATTCAGAAGGGATATCTCAGGAGAGAGGAGTCGCAGCCCCACACCAGGTTCCCTTGCCCAGTGCTCCAGTGCCAGGAAGATAAGTTCCCAAAATTTCTGGATGCAAAAAACATTGGGAATTGAGTTTGTGGAAGAAACTTCTGGAGTCCCAAGAAGTTTCTCTTAAAGAACTCACACACAGACTTATCCAGACTCACTCCCTCTGAGTTCCAGCACTGTGGTAGCAGCTTGAAAAGTATCAGTCACATACAGGGAAAAACTGAAGTGTCTGGCATCAAGGAAAGAGCTGGGGGAAAGAAAGGTGGGCAGAACCCATTGTCCTTTTTCTGAACCCTCCCTCCACAGAGCCACAAACTGGCAGGCTGGTACCATTTCTGAGACTCCATCAACCTGGGAAATACTATTTGCCCCACCTTGGTGTTCCCCTGTGGCTCCGACCCACCCAACTTATGGACCTACACAAGCTGCTTTTCCATATGAATTACTGATCTTGGCTCAGGCTTCATAGTTTCCTAAATCCTCTCAAACAAGCAACAACCAGAATCAGTGAGTCCCCAGGCCAGTACCTCTTTCTAGTGGCCACAGGCCTGGCACTAGCAGCAACCAGCCTAGATTCACAGCTCAGCTTCACCTAGGAATCTCCAAGCCCAGCACAAGTAGCAGCCATCCACAGATTGCTTCATAGCTCAGGAAGGGCCACTCTGGGCAAAACACAGGTGGGGGCTGAACTTGGCCTGCAACACCCAGGAAACGCCAGGGCCAGCACACCCAGTGCACAGCTACAGAGCAGGTTGGAGTACCACTACCCTGCCCCTGCATGGCTGATCCTCCATGGAGAGTGGAGGTTGGTGGTCAGTGGTCACAGCCAGTCCTTGCAGCTGACTGGCCTGGGTAAGTCTCTCTCATTAACCTGACAACAGCAATCAAGACTCAACTACAAGAGGAGGTTGTACTCAGCCCACATGAAGGATACACCTCAAGAACCAGCTTGGTTGATAGGGGAGGCTGTGCTACTGGACCCTCCAGGATACCTACTACATTAGGCCATCATGCTACCAAGACAGGGAGTCATAGCAGCTCTACTTAATACGTAGAAGCAAACACAGAGAGGCTGCCAAAATGAAGAGACAAAGAAAGATGGCCCAAATAGAAGAACATATCAAATTCCAGAAAAAGAAGTAAATAAAATGGAGATAAGCAATCTATCAGATGCAGAGTCCAAAACACTGGTTATAAGGATGCTCGAGGAACTTAGTGAGGATGTCAACAGCTTAAAAAAAATCCAGTCTGAAACAAAGGATACACTAATTGAAATAAAGAACAATTTGCAAGGAAACAACAGTAGGGTGGATGAAGCTGAGAATCAAATCAATGATTTGGAACATAAGGAAGCAAAAAACAACTAATAAGAACAAGAAGAAAAAAGAATCCCCCCCAAAAAATGAAGGAAGTATAAGCAACCTCTGGGATCACTTCAAGCAGTCCAACATTTGCATTATAGGAGTGCCAGAAGGAGAAGAGAAAGAGCAAGACATTGGAAATCTATTTGAAAAAATAATGAAAGAAAACTTCCTTAATTTGGTGAAAAAATAGACATGCAAGTCTGGGAAGCACAGAGAGTCCCAAACAAATGGATGCAAAGAGGCTCACTATAAGACACATGAAAATTAAAATACTAAAGGTTAAAAATAAAAAGAGAATCTTAAAAGCAGCAAGAGAAAAGAGTTAGTTACCTACAGGAAAATCCCATAAGACTCAAATAATTTCTCCAAAGAAACTTTGCAGGCTAGAAGGAATTGGCAAGAAATATTCAAAGTGATGAAAAGCAGGGACCTACAGCCAAGACTGCTCTACCCAGCAAAGCTATCATTTAGAATCAAAGGGATCTTCCGGCCATGATGGAGACATAGGTAGACTCACTGTGCCTCCTCACACAACCAAGATAGGGACAACAACAACACAGAAACAAAATAACAACCAGAACTGACAGAAAATTGAAGTGTATGGAAGTTGGACACCCAAGGATTTAAAAATAGACACATTCATCCAGACCGGTAGGAGGGGCGGAGTCGGTCCAGGCAAGGGACGCAGAGCAGAGAGCAGAGCAACCTGGGCAGCGTGCAGAACAGCAGCAGGCAGACCCTGGGTGCACAGGCGGTGGTGGCTGGTGGGCCCCAGCGAGGGGGTGGGCGACCAGCAGACCCAGCGAGGTGGCCATTGTGAAGCAAGGCACTGCCCGCAACTCAGGGTCCCAGCACCGGGAAATAGAGCTTTGGGTCACTGACTGAAAAGGAAGGTCCTGCTGGGTGCACAGGCCAACCCACACCAGAATTGGTGCCAGAAGGGCCCAGTTGGCTTGTGGAAAGCGGCGGAAGGGTCTGAGGTCCTACAGAGAACAGAGCAAGCGCCATTGTTCCTTCTCAGACCCCACCCCCACATACAGCTTCACTACCCAGTGACTGGGGTGCCCCGCCCTGGTGAACTCCTAAGGCCCCACCCCTCACTACTGGAGCTCGACAAGACAAAAACAAACAAAAAAAAAAAACAGCAAAAAGATGACTCAAACAGAAGAAGAATTGAAAGCCCCAGAACCCATCCTTTTAAGTGACCAAGAGATAGCCAACCTAT
>CM052540.1:50246243-50285780 GCA_028533065.1 Trachops cirrhosus | reverse complement strand
GAATCCTAGAAGCAGCAAGAGATAAGGGGATAGTCACCTACAAAGGAGTTCCCATCAGACTGTCAGCTGATTTCTCAAAAGAGACCTTACAGGCAAGAAGGGGCTGGAAAGAAGTATTCCAAGTCATGAAAGACAAGCACCTACATCCCAGATTGCTCTATCCAGCAAAGCTTTCATTTAGAATGGAAGGGCAGATCAAGTGCTTCTCAGATAAGGTCAAATTAAAGGAGTTCATCATCACCAAGCCCTTACTGTATGAAATGTTAAAGGGACTTATCTAAGAAAAAGAAGATAAAAGACATGTACAGTAAAATGACAGCAAACTCACAATTATTAACAACCACATCTGAAACAAAAACAAGAAGAAACTAAGCAAACGACTAGAACAGGAACAGAACCACAGCAATGGAGATCACATGGAGGGTTAGCAACAGGAGAGTGGGAGGAGGAGACGGGGGGAAAGGTACGAAGAATAAGTAGCAATGAAAGTAGATAGAAAATAGACAGGGGGACGCAAGAATAGTATGGGAAATGTAGAAGCTAAAGAACTTATGACACATGGACATGAACTAAAGTGGGGAAATGTGGGTGGGAGAGGGTGTTCAGGGTGGAGGGGAATGAAGGGCGGGTAATGGGACAACTGTAATAGCATAATCAATAAAATACATTTAAAAAAAAGAATCAGAGGGAAAATAATGAGTTTCCCAGACAAGAAAAAATTGAAGGAGTTCATCATCACCAAACCATGATTATATGAAATGTTTAAAGGGACTTATTAAAAAAAAGAAGGTCAAAACTATGAACAATAAAATGGCAATAAATACATATCTATCAAAAATTGACTCTGAAAAAAACAAGCTAAGCAAATAAGAAGAATAGAGAGAATCAGGGATACAGAGAACATTTTGATGGTTGCCTGATGGGAGGAGGTACTGGGGAGTGGGTGAAGAGGTGAGGGCATTAAGAAGTACAAATAGGTAGTTACAGAATGGCCACAGGGATGTAAAGGACTGTATAGGAAATGGAGTAGCCAAAGAACCTATGCATGACCCATGGACATGAACAATGGTGTGGAGATTGCCTGAAGGACTGGTGGGTGCTTGGTGGAGGGGGCCAAATGGGAAAAATTTGGACAACTATACTAGCATAATCAATAAAATATAATTTTACAAAGTAAAGAATATTTGCTACAACTCTATGGCAGCAAATTTAAATACCTAGAGAAAATATGTAATACTAATAAAGCTGTTAAATAAAGAAGTATCAGAAAACTTGAGTAGATCAGGTAATATAGGAGAGGTTGAAAGAATGTTAATATTTTCTATCAAAAATACCAGCCAATATCTTTATAGCTGATTTTCACCAAACGTTTAAAAAGCAGACTCTCACACTCTCCTTCCTTTCCTTCTTTCTTCCTTCATACCTTAGACAAACACTTATGGAATGCTTAATACATAGTATTGTTGCAGGCTCTAGGATGCAACATTAACTAAAACAAGGTCCCTGTCCTTGAGAGCCTCCCTACTTTTATATAAAGATGGTGGCTGCTCAATTCATTTCATATGACACTATGATTTTAAGACCAATACTAGTCACAAATAGTATGACAACAGATTCATAGATCAATCTCACTAATGAATATGGAAATGCAAACTATAATCAAGACATAATCAAACAGAATGCAGATGGCAGTGTAAGATACAATGACTAAAAATGTTAAATCTATCAGCAGAATTCACTGTATCAACAAATTGAAGAAATAAGCAGTATAGATATACAAATGATATTTGATAAAGTATCTGGTAAAGTTCAACAACTCCCAAGATAAAATCCAAACAAAATAGGAATTTTCAAAAAGCATTGTCTATATAAAGTCTTAAGGTATTGGTTCTGCTATTATTTAAACTGTTTTCCCAAAAGACAGAGCATTTCCCTACATTTGAAGTATTTCTATGGAGTTAAAGATTTTAATTCTACTTTTGACATATTATCAGAGAAATTATAAAACAAAGCAAATCCAGGATTTAGATATACCCAACACTGAAGCACTCTCTGCAAAGTGAAAGACCAAAAGCCCAATGAGCTTCCTATGGAATATCCAGCTACTTGAGCCTTGCATAGCCTAAGTGCTTAATAAATATTTGTTCAAGGTGAGCAAGTCATTTAACCTCCATGAGCCCTCATTTTCTCATAGAATAGGAAGGCATACCCTGCCTATCCTTTTGAGTTGCTAAAGCAATCTAATCAATAATATATGTGAAATTGTTTTGTGAACTGAAATGCCAAACAATTTTAAGTTCTTTCTGTTAATATAAAAGAGAATATGCTTAAATGTCAAATGAGTAATGAAGATAAATGCTACAGATTTTCAGAGAAGTCTGAATGAGAAGTTTATTCTAGGCATAAACACCCAAGAAAGTCTTATTGAAGGGCACCATTCTGAGCTATACCTTTATCCTTACCTGCTGTGGCCATCACTTTCTGATATTAACAATTGCTCCTGATGTGGTTATTCTTGATTACCCTGAGGTTTATCTGGAATTCTACCCATTAAGCTGACAAATATTCACTAAGCACATTCCATGATTTGACATTGTATCAGGCAAAATGATACAATGTGGTGGGGCTAGTCTCTTTCCTCAAAAAGCTCATAATACGTGATGCCATATTTCCCAAACTTTAAACATTTACATACTAACATGATCATTTTTACTGTACCAAACATCTTTATTGTTTATTCAGTAGTTTAAACTGATTCAGTTTTTAAATTTACATCCTATATTAGCTTAGATATAAGCAATAATATTTCTGAAATCACTGACTTTAGATGTTAGTTTTACATTTTTCAAATCCATGTTAAAGATTGTATACACATACTGAAAAGTGTAAGTTTACATGTGAACCTGCAAAATGATCCCCCTGACCATCAGTAGTACGTGCATCACATTTTTGGAAACACAGAATACAGACTAGTAAATAGTAAATTAATAGGCACACACCATGCTCTGGGGTTAATTTAATGTTGAGGCAAGTTCTATGCCAGGACTGAATTTTAGTGAATAAAAAGAAAGGGCTGCACTCTCTTTCCTGCAACCCCTTATTTCCTGCACCTGCCATCAGCAATTGGAGGAAGGAGCAGACCCCAACTATAGCATCTAAAACAAGAAGCTGAATCTGTGGCTTGCTAGGGAAGGAAGGGGCACAGTTTATCAAAGCAAATGTAGGGTGTTGGGAAGTGTGGAGACCGAAAGTGTGGACTTCCAGAAGATGCTGGTTAGAGGTTTGCTGGCCTGTAAGCTCAGAAGCCTGGTCACTGGAGTGCAACTCTTCCTGATTGGCTTTTCAAAAGCTGGAGCTACTGCTAATCGGCTGCCTCTCAGAAGCAGTTATGATGCATTAGTGTAACTGCCCGTTTGGAGGGGATTTGACACCAGTGCTGATGTGGGTGCAAGGAGAAACAGCACTTACCTAGGAAGATAGTGAAGTTTTGTTCTTACAACCAAAAGGGGAGATAAAAAAAGTAGCAGCATTATTCCAAAGTAAACATGAAGTGATTTAAGTAAATAGGTTCAAAACTGTACCTATTGAAGAATTCTTTTCATTTTTTTAATTTATTTTTTTTGCAAATAATAAAACCTGTTAGAGCAGCTGTACCAATTTATCCAAAAGTGCTTGGACTACCAATTAAAGCTTAGGAGGAAAAGTATCTGTTGGTAAATAAATAAATCTCTTCTGCTACTCGCTCTGGAACCTACCATACAGAGTTGCCCATGTGAGAATCAGCTTCCTTTAGAGTGCCTGCTCTTGTGACTTTGTTTTCTCTTTTCTTTAATTTATTTATTTTTATTTTTAGAAAGAAGGGAAGGGAGGGAAAGAGAGAGGGAGAAAAACATCAATGTGTGGTTGCCTCTCTCAGGTCCCTAGTTGGTGATCTGGCCTGCAACTCAGGTATGTGCCTTGATTGGGAATCAAACCGGTGACCTTTCGGTTTGCAGGCCGGCATGCAATTTACTGAGTCACACCAGCCAGGGCTGCTCTTCTAACTTTGATTCTTTTCTGATTACTTACAGGCCATCTCAGTTTTAGTCACCTATAAAAGATGACTGCCTGTTTTACAGGCACCCCTCAATTCCCAGATTGAATTTTGCATGTCATATCTCCTTTAATTCCTGTTATCCAAAATATATACATTTATTTTTTAAATAAATTTATTGAAATGACATTGGTTAATAAAATTATACAGGCTTCAGGTACACAATTCTACAGTACATCATCTGTGTATTGTACCATGTGTTTACCACCCCAGGTTAAGTCTCCTTCCATCACCATTTATCTCCCCTTAACCTCTTCAACCTCCCCCCACCCCCATTCCCTCTGGCAATCGCCATTCTATTGCCTGTGTCCATGAGAAATACTGGCTACTCCTGTTTTTCATAACACAGTAACTAACACCCAGATATACACATATATACAGTGCACATGTGGACTCAGGAATACTCAGGTGTTGTTGTGCTTATTCGCTCGTTCCAAGCACGTTTCTGCTACTACCTTATACATGGAAGTTAGGCCATTCTGCCTCTTCACTGTCAGCTCCTGTGGGAATACACAGATTGGGTCCAGGCAACAGATTTCACAACTCACAACTAACTCCAGGCATAAACACAAGTATGTAAGCCTCCCATGCTACTAATATACTATAAGTGTAGTAAGACATTACACTGCAAAATTATCACTTCTGCCAAGCGAGCAGAGGGTTCATTGTTTTAATTAACTCTTACTGACCAAGTTCTAAAACATTAAGATATATTAGGACAGTTTTGTTGCAAATCCAATAACAACTTCTTAGAGTGTTATGCTTCTATTATCATCCATGTAGGTTCTCACTGTGCTCTTTTCTCTTCATCTTCAGGAAAATAATGTGACATAGTTAATCAATATCCTCTAGGTCTATAAATCATGAGATATAATTTATCATAGTTGCCAGGGAATCTGACTTTTCCTATTATATTATTAATAAATAAACATTAATAATGGCAACAGTAGCAATAACTTATCTATTTTTATTTTTATTTGTGAATTATAAAACTTGCTGAGTTCCTACTAGGTGCCAATATTCTGCAAGATGTTTGGAAGATACAAACATTAATATTTTGCAATCTAGTGAGTGGCTTAATTGTTACTTACAGAATCCTGATAATTTATAATGTGAACATGAGCTATGAATGTAGATAAAGTGGCTCTGACTTAACCACTTACAACGGAGGGGGTTGTGGCGAGTTAGTTACAGTAAGCTTCAATTTCTGCATCTATAAAAATGAGGACAGTGGTAATAACACCCTCACAGAGACCTTGTGGAGAGTCACTGAAATTATGTGGACAATATGCTTAGTGCAGTGCCCAGAACACCGCCAATGCACACCTAATTTTAAAAATTAACTTAAAAAGTTTTAACTGTGTGTGTGTGTGTGTGTGTATATATATACACATAGATATGTAATTGTGGGTATACATTATATACAGAATCCCACAGGATGTCTTGACAAGTTAATATTAGAAGTGTCCCTAAGAGAAGCCATGTCCAAAGCTGGCCAGCGTCAGTCCACCTGTGCTCTTCCTTAATTCAGAATAACACCTTTCAAGTGAAATCATCAGGGTAGGGCTGACTCCCAACCACTTGGGTGAAGAGGGTATTTCATAGTTTTAATGGAATGAGGCCTGGCTTGTAGAACTCTGACTCCATATTAGAGTCACCTGCTACGTGCCTGGAACGGCTTGCTTTTGCTTTTCTACCCCCAGCGTTAGAGCTGATCTTGCGCTTGTCTCCAGCTTCGCCTTGATCACCGGCCAAAAGGAAACAGCCCCTGCTCTGATACACCCTCCTGAGTGGGTCTGTGCATTTGTGTTTTGAAACACTCAATTGCTTCTCCTCTAGTGTACAGATTGCAGTTGGCAAACTGCCAGGGGGCAAGATCACATTTAAAAACAAAACTTGAGGATTGAGAGTGGAAAAGAGGTTTATCCCACTTGGTCACTATTTCCAACATACCACTTCTGCTAGTTTGCATGGGTCGTCTCTTCTGAGAGGGAATGGTATCTAAGGCACATGGTGTGTCTTCTCCAGCTGACCTTCTGAAGTACTATGTAGAAAAAAACGCTAAACCAACAAAGAAGAAAATATAACACTGGAGGTTTCCATGTTCTACCTTCCCCACCAGCCTGTGTGCCCTGTGAGGATTCATCTTTGTGACCCACCTCACTCAGTGCCTGGCAAAAGAAAGGCTGCCAAGCAGAGTAGAGAGAATATCATATTTGGAGTCATCCAGATAGCAGTTCAATTCTGGTCCCTCCTTCTTGCTAACTGTACTACATTAAATAAATTATGTAAATCATTTTCGCCTCAGTTTCTTAACCTGTAAAATAGGAATAATGCTATCTTCTTTACAGAGTTGCTTTGAGTGCCTGTTGCATAGTAGAAATTTAATAAGTAATTTATTATAGTAGGTGTCTAATCAATGTCTGCTGAATAAGAGAGATAACTGGTAGCCTCAAAACTCAATACCTAGTTAAGAACATGCTTCATTGGTTTTCTCTCTTCATTTCAGAACTATTTTTCCCATACAGAATTATAGAATCGGGAAAGGAGAGGCATTTTATTCCTTTGAGGTATAAATATAATCCTTATTGATAAAAATCTTCTATTTAAGAAGTGAACCCATATCCTCTCACTATGTGTAGTATAAATATAAATATTTATATATAGTATAGCCAAAACTATACATACTGTGTATATAATATATAATATAACCAAATGCTAACGAGCTGGGAAGAGAAGCATAAAAAAGGTCTCCTCACTGTCCCTTTGCAAGAGCACGCCTTCATGGCCATGTGCAGAGGACGGACAGCAGCAGGCCAGCCAAACAGCCACCATATGGTTCGCTGGAAGAGGAAACACCTCCAGGCAGGAGGGCAGAACTGTTCCAAGAACATAGTAAAGGAAAGGTTTCAAGCCCACAGCAGAAAATGGCCGGAGAGGTGATGAGGACTAAACCTCTCCTATAGCAGTCAACAAACCATGGAAAAAAATTTCTTTATTCATTTTTGGTTATTGTTGCTATTTTTAAACAAACCAGTCGATGTTATTATTTTTTAAACAAGATCACATTCTCCAATTGGTAGGAGAAATGGTTTGTCGGGTTGATGAAATATTAGAGGTCACACCAACTGGGGTTTAAAGTGGGGCCGTGTTATCATCTAGAACACATCGCTTACTAGTCTGGCTGTCACCCTCAAGGATGGATCCCAGAGACAGACGTCATCGTGCAGGTGTTGTAACACAAGTGTCTCTTTGGAATCATACGTACCTGGGTCTGTTAAAATCCTAGTCCTAACAGGATAACCCTAGAGAGATGTATATTATTTTATACATTATACACGTGGGTATATATTTATATACATATATATAAAGTTGTGGTGAAGATTCAATACAGTATCAGGCATTTAGTAAATTACAGCTACATTATTTTTATTAAATGACACTCTATCCCAAAAACACACACACGCCACTTGACCCTGACAATGAAAGGCTATTATTTAGGTCGGCTTGACTCCTGTCCTTGATTGAACTCCTCTCAAAGGGCTCCTAGTTCTGTCTTATAAAGAGACCACGTAGGATGTCCCTCCACCCTACCGGTCTTTTCCATATTTCCTAGCTCATGCCCCATCTCTCACCAAAATATATCCCCAAATTGTATCCACAAGTCAAGGATTGAGGGGACCAAAAAAGTCCTTGTTATTGGCCCACATATCAAAACAGACTCTTTAATTTTCACCAGTACAAATAAACAACTCCCATGCACAAATATCATTGACAGGGAACTTACCAATGTTATGGGGTTTTACATCTGTAACTGTAAACATTCAAAATTAAATATTATGCATCCATATTTTAAAAAGCCTTTTAGTTATTTTAGCCAAGTTAAGCCTTTAGCCTTCTTCCACGTTCCTCAGTCCTTGCCCTCTTGCTCTCCTCCTCATTCCGGTTCTCTCTGGCCTGCTTTTCACCTGTCTCCCACCAGACTGGCTTTCCTCTAAATTTCTAAGACAGGAATTCCAATCTCTACCACTGTTCTCGCAATCCTAGCAGTAAAAACTCCTTCCTGGAGTTGCTGTCTCCATGATCTCTCATTTAATTAGTTAACAAAATTATACCTTATTAATGATCCTTTATATTAAATTACCCATGTTGATTCTCTCTCCTAGTTGGGCCTGGTAGACACGGGAGCTAACTCTTGTTGAGCACCTATTTTGTGCCAACTATTGTGCTGGTCCTTTACATTTTTTATCTCAGGTAAGTGAGAGATTATGTGTTACAGTATTAGAGGCCCCAAAGCCCAGACGAGTTGTTGTCACCCTGACCTACCCATTTGCAAGAAGAACTGTGCATGCAGAGGACTCTTGATCATGTGGAAAGTAACACCACGGGCTGTTGCATCCCAGCTCGGTGCTGTCCAGTGGTTTTCTGCAGTGGTGGAAATGTTCTACATCATGCTGTCCAGTACGGTAGCCACTGGTCACACATGGCTACTGAGTTTTTGAAACGTAACTAGTGTGACTGAGGAACCAGATTTCTTATTTTAATTACTTTTAATTTAAATACCCATATGTGGTCAGTGACACTATATTAGCTAACACAGTTAGACTTCTCAGGGAAGCAGCAAACTTTGGTGGGAGAAGCACCTCTGCATCTTCTGGGTTGACAGTTCCACAGCCAACACAAATGCCAGTTGAGATTGTTAAATTGTGTGCCTAGGTGACTTGTCAATGAGCTTTCATGGATGAAAAGACTGTCAAAAACAGATCATTCATGCTGGGCCTCACCTCCACAGGTGCCAGGGAGCATCTTGCCTCGGGGAAGAAAGCAAATCTATACTCCATGATTAGGGCGTGATTATATTTCACAGACAGGCATCAATGCCTGGTGATTTTTGACGTACTAGGCTTTTCTCTTGTGAGATTTATTTAAAGAAGCATACACATGGCTTAGAGCCTTAGCAAATGATAACATATAAAAATAGGAAAGCATAAAAGAAAGCAAAAGAAAATCTGCTTCATTTGTGAAAAGGCTTGCTCTCTTTTCAGTACCTCCAAATTCTACACCTGCACCTCTTCTCTTAACAAATCCCTTCTCTGACTCAACTCTTACAGAATGTCTTTCACTATTCACCCACCGGAGAAAGCCCTTGCCCGAATTCTACCCCCCAAGCCCCAGCTCTTAGTAGAAAAAGATAAAAAAAGCAGGCAAGAGAAAATCAGTGCTGACTGGGAGGTGGAGTATTGAGAAGAGGAAATTAAAATGGGTTTTCATTACATTTGTAATTCTTTGTTTCTTTAAAAAACAAAAATGGAATTACATGTAAATAAAATTTCAAAATTTCTATATGATAAACAATGTTTATTTTATTCTTACTTTTCATAATTCAATTTCTAAAAATAATTTGAAAACGAAAAAAGAAAAAACAGTGGTGAAAAAAACTAACAAGTTCAGACAGTATTCTGTTCTACTCTTTCTTATTTTTTAAGATTTTATTTATTTATTTTTAGAGAGAGGGGGCTAGAAGAAAAGAGGGAGAGAAACATCAGTGTGTGGTTGCCTTGCACACCCCCTACTGGCGACCTGGCCCGAAACCCAGGCATGTGCCCTCACTGGGAATTGAAGCCACGGCCCTTTGCTTCACTGGTCAGCACTCAATCCACTGAGCCACACCAGCCAGGGCCCTGCTCTACTTTTTCGTGCTGGTATTTTCTACTATCATGATTCTGGAACACATAAGTCTTCACAGTGTCCATGTTGTTAAATTTATGTTCTCCAGTAACTATTTATGTTTAACCTTTTTCCCAAGTTCATTTGGTATTTATTTGCAAATGTCCCTGTACGAGATTGTTTCTATTAAACAGCCACAGGATGGGAGGGGGTACTTAGAACATATTGCAAAACTGCCCTCAGTTTAACCCTCAGAAATGGATGTATACATTTTCTTATATAAGTTTGCATAGTACTTTATAGGCTGTTAAAAGTAAGATACTTCACTAAAGTGCTCACCATTTAAATCAAAGATAGTGAATAGGTTAAAAGTTCAGAACCAAGAAGAGAAAGAACTAAAACTCTGTAACAATGCTGTACTCTCACCATCGTATTTAAAGTCACTTGATTTTTTAGGTTGCTTCGGGCTTCAAATATTTTCTTGTGGTCTTCTAAATTCATTTACATTTATCAGATTATGTATGACAATTTTGGTTTGGAAACTATAGTCTTTGACATCTAAGTATCGAATAGAGCATGTCTGCTCTTTTTCTGAGTGGTTTTGTTTCTCCAACTGTAGCTTTCTGGATGTTGGACTAGTTCCAAAGGTGAGAAGAGTTAAGGGCTGTTTTCCAAGAACATCTCAAAGCCTTAGCTGAAACATGTTACTTGTGGTAATAACTTTTGCTGCCTGTCTCCAGTTTTGCTGGCATTTGCTATGTCACCTATATGATGAAGGCCACACTGGAAGTGCTAGAATTGTGTTTGGGACAGAAGAATAATTTTAATCTTTCCAAGTTCTAACATAGAAACTTACAAAGGCTCTCGTAGATGTTGATGGGTAATGACACTCTCATTTGATATAAAATTCTTGGAAGTAAATAGCAAGCCTGGTAGATCCTGAAACAGGATCAAAGAAAGTTGTAAGACCAAACATCATTTCTACACAGATTTTCTACAGACACATCAGGGAATGTTGCATTTTACATAAAATACTCCAATCATTATGACAGAGTTTTTATTGGACATCTTTCTATATTGCAATTCTAAGTAGATGGGATGTGAGTCTTTTAACAAATCATTTCTTTTGCGGGAACTTTGTATAGATTTTATTACCAACATGCAGATTTTGAGTTATTTAAATGTGCAATTATATATAGATAACTATTTTTGACTCAGTATTGTGAGTCAAATTTTATATTATTATTACACATTCTAGTATTTCAGCTATTATTCCTGTTTCATCTAAAAATGTGATCTTCAGTCAGCAAAATCTCAGACATCGCTCGTAGAAATTTTTTATCAGAACTGTCTCCCCAGGCAAGGGAAACAAAAGAAAAAAATAAACAAATGGAACTTCATCACACTAAAAAGGTTTTGTACAGCAAAGGAAATCATCAGCAAAATAAAAAGACAACCCACAGAACTGGGAGAACATATCCACTGATACACCTGATAAGGGATTAATATCCAAAATGTATAAAGTACTTACAAAACTCAACACCAAAAAAAAAAACAACCCAATTAAAAAATGGGCAGAGGACCTGAATACACACTCTCCAAAGAGGACATACAGATGGCCGATAGACATGAAAAGATGCTCAACATCACTAAGCATCAGAGAAATGCAAATAAAAACCACAATGAGATATTATCTTACACTTGTCAGAATGGCTATCTTCAATAAATCAACAAACAACAAGTGCTGGCAGGGATGTGGAGAAAGGGGAGCACTTTTGCACTATTGGTGGGAATGGAGATGGGTACAGCCACAGTGGAAAACAGTATGGAGATACCTCAAAAAGTTAAAAATGGATCTTCCTTTGACCTAGCAATCCATATCTGAAGGAACCCAAAACACTAATTCAAAAGAATATAAGCACCCCTATGTTCACTGCAGTGTTATTTACAATTGCCAAGATATGGAAGTAGCCCAGTGTCCGTCAATAGATGAGTGGATAAAACAACTGTGGGATATTAACACAATAGAATACTACTTGGCCTTAAAAAAGAAAATTCTTTGCAACAGTATGGATGAAGCTGGAGATCGTTATGCTTAGTGAAATAAGCCAGTGAGAGAAAGAAAAATACTGTATGATTTCACTCATATGTGGAATCTAACGAACATACTGAACTAACAAGAAATACAGAGACAGACCCATAGATGGAGAACAGATGATGGCTAGTGGTGGAGGGAGGTTAGGGGGTAGAGGGACTGAGCAAAAAGGAAGAAGGACTCATGGACATGGACAACAGTGTGGTGACTGCTGTGGGGAAGGGAGTATAAGAGGACTAAATGGTAATGGAAAAATTATAATAAAGATCATCTAATAAAAAGATAAAAATAAAAATGTGACCTTCAATATTTCTTCACCTCAACATACCTGAGTGATATGGTATCTTGCTATTACAAATAGTGACTCACTGTGGTGATGACTCGATGGCCATATGACAAGTGATAAGACATGTAATTGGGAGATGCTGCCTTTTCCCTCTCCAATTATTAAGATTCCCTTCTTATAAGTAACTAATGGAGTTAATATTATCATCCCTAAGCCATTTTAAATGATACATTTTTTCTCATCCTAAATTATTTCAATTGAATACTTTGAAAAATGCAAGTTTTTACAATTTTTTCTAATATTTTGTAAAATTATTCAGGAAAATAAGAACCATACCAGTGCATGGTCAGTTGTTTCTTAAATGGTGAGCATCGCACTGTTTCACCTCTGCTTTCATGAGCCCAATTATGAAACTATAATAAACTTCAAAAATTATAGTAATATGGATTTTTTAATTTCATATAGTAATCATAATAAATAAATGACATTCAACATCCATGTCTAATTTTAAAAAATCTCTAAGAAAACTAAAAACAGAATGTGTTAAATCTGCTAATATTCACTAAACACTTACATCAAGTATTATACTTAATGTTCAAACTATAAATGCAGTCTTAACACGAGGGTGTTCACTACTGACAATGTTTTCAATATTAAAAAGAAGGTCCTGGGCAATTTATTAGACAATGTAAAGAAGTAGGAGGTATGAGAATCAGAAGAACGAGGCAAGCGATTTTCCTATTCACATGAATCTAAACTACTGTGAAAGAACAAAGGATCAAAACCAAACAAACAAAAAGCTAAGATAATTTTGAGAAACAATGTTTGGGGAGACTTTTTGTGCCAGCTATTAAGGCTTATTACAAAGCTCTACTAATGAGGACAGGCATGGTTTTGGAGCTCGAAGAGACAAATGCACCAGCAGAACAGAGAGTATGAAGTTCTGACACATCTATGCCTAATAAGGAAAACTAATATATGACAGAGATGGCATCCCAGAGCAGAAGGTAATAGATGGTGTGAAACCAACTATCTAGATGAAAAAATAAAGCCAGATGCCTATTTCATACCATACACAATCTGGCTCGCTTACTAGATGCTCCTTTTCCTCCCTCGACTCCACAGCGACACCCTTGCAGAAAGCTCTCAAAGACACCAGGTGTTGAGTATTGAATCCTTACTCCAGGTGTTGAGTTTTGAATCATTTCCCTTGGCAGAGTCATCCCTACACATCTGCTCAGATTTTTCTCTGGTTGTGGGTAAACTGTGGTGTATTCATACTTTGAACTATTTCACAAGTTAAAATGAATCAATTATTGACACATTTCTCCACATCGATGTATCAAAAATAATGGGAAGCAAAAGAAACAAGTGATCCTCCGGATCGCCTTTTCCATTGCCCTCCTGGGCCCTGGATACTGCTCAGAGCCTGCCCTTGGCTGAAAGTGGGCACCGCCACGCCACAGCTCAGCAGTGCAAGATTTGGAAACAACGTGGAAAAACGTCTGCTCTAATGTTTATTGAAAAAGCATAAGTAGAATACAAAATTATACTTCTGCTAGATTTTAACACTGTAAAATTATAAAAATGGAGCCAAACCAGAAGGGAATAGAGAGAAATGAAAATATATTTTTAAAGAAAGAGTCAGGATTGTGGGTCATTTTCTTCCCTTTCTTTTTGCATTCCGTTGATATTATTATGTGTTTGTGTAGCAAGTTATTTTAAAATGTTTTTTAAAAGTAGGTTGCAGGACAGATAGAATCGAACTTCCATCTTCCTGGTAATGAACAGCACGTTTTCTCAGAGTTGATAATGGGCTTCAATTCTGCTGTCAGACCCAGAGTTTATCTGTAACTCCAGGACAGCCATTTCCCACTGATCACCGCGCTGGAATAAGAGTACCACTGTACTACGCAGCTTGTCTGAAATTTTAATTACACTTGCTTTTCAAAGCCTTTTACAGATTAACTACTTCATTTGCATTGCAGGAACCCACGAACAGAGGTTACCCATGTTTCAAAAGCAGGTGGTGGGGGGTGCGGTTAGCGTTAACAAACTTCTTGCCCAAAGCAGTTGGGATGTTAGGGTTCCACTTGGTGGAACGACCACAGGCCGGTGAACACTGCACCGGGAAGGCAGTGAAGCACTTTAGGGGGAATTGTGTACCATCTGGTCAAAATGAGGGGTGTTGGCAGTCACCGGTCCTTGGATCCAGTCCTGGCTCTGTAGTGCATATTTTTTAGCACAATGTTAGGTCCATCTAAGTTTCAGTTTCCTCTTTGGAGAAGTGAGGAACAGGATGCTCAGCTGCCAGAATGGATGTGAGCATAATTTGAAGTAATGAATGTACAACAGGTAGCTAGAAAGAGACCTGGCCCATAGCAGATAATCAGTAAATACATTTATTTTTCACTCATCTTGTTTCCCCTGAGTTCTAATATGCATAGCATTTAAGTGGGTAATATAAATGGACCACTTTTGAGCAGGCTTATAGGTAGAGTAGCAATTTATGTGAAATGTAATTACCAAGGATGTTGTAGCTCTGGTGAGTGCTATTAATTAAACAGTAACCACAACTATGGATTTGATTTACAATATAGTTCCATTCTCCTTGCAGTGGATTCCTCTGCCCAGGACAAATCCATAGATATGTATCCACGTAACACAGGGCTCTATTGTGATCATCACAACATGCACTTCTCCTAAACCTGTCAATGCAATCTCGCCAAGTCAGAGTTTTCAGTACCCTGCATGTTTACGCTGGTAAATTATCCCTAAGCTGGCAGTTGGCCAAATATTCTTACTAAGAGCAAAAGAATAAAAGCAAAGTAAAATAAGTCAAAACAAAAGATAAGGAAGGGGAGCAGGGCCCAGTGCAAAGAGAACAACAGTCCCGCCCGTTATCACCAGCAGAATCCACAGGACTGGGACATGGGATCACTGCATAGAGAACCGGCAGCCGAGGCGCCTCTTGTTGCCGCGGCGGCACGCATCCACACAACCCCCAGTT
This sequence comes from Trachops cirrhosus, assembly GCA_028533065.1. Taxonomy (NCBI): domain Eukaryota; kingdom Metazoa; phylum Chordata; class Mammalia; order Chiroptera; family Phyllostomidae; genus Trachops; species Trachops cirrhosus. Next base: position 50,270,629 of record CM052540.1, on the reverse strand, counting down.
GGCCTCCCTTGTTCTTTTTCCCAGAATCCACGCATGTTTACGCACAAATAATCCTCAATGATCAAGGAAGTGAAGGGGAGCAGAGGAGAGGGGATGAACTGATAATGCTGATTGGAGCTTAGGAAAAACTCTGAAAGCAGCTGTTTCACAGGTGCATCTCCCTTAAAATCCCAGAGAAGGTGCTCCTCGTCTTCAGGAATTTCCAGACCATATCCTATTGGCATAGGCGCTGATAGGACCCCGACCAACGGAAGACCCATACAAGAAACCTTATCTCCTCATCGCAGGTGCTCAATTTCCCTATTTCTGCCTGAACTTTGCTCATTTTTACTTTAAGAAAAATGCAATAGATCTCACCCTAAAGTTTTTTATCTTCCTCCAGGGTATTTTTGCTCCATTTACTTGAGGAACTGTTCCCAGAAAATAGTTTGAGAGTGAAATTATACCAAGAATGAAATAACTTACAGAGCCTCAACCTTTTGGGGCATGACTTCATATCACTTATTTTAAATAACCGCGGAGCCTGAGATTGCTCTAGATGTTTGTCCTGCTGCGTCAGTGTGGGGCATCTGAAAAATGATTTACTGGAAGCTGGCAAAGAAAAGGCAAGTGATGTGCACAAGGCCGAGTCATCTACGGCGGGGTCTGCATGGAGACCTCAGCTCCTCTGAGCTCTCAAACTTACCAAGGTTTTATACCCTTCCTGTCACCTGCTAAGGTTTCTTGCCTGGCAAACAGAGATAATAATATTTTTCCAATTTACCTCTTATGGTTGTCATAAAAATAAAGTAAAAAAATCTATATGATGGTGCTTTGAGAAAAGTAAAAGTGTACATGTAAGTCATTACTATTTTTTGCCTTGAAGTTCCATCTTGGGACTTATTGCATTAGAATTAAGTTTTAGTTTGCCACAGCTGTCATCTCCCACCCACCTTTGCACAAACAAAATCACCAGAGACTGTAACAGATTGAGTTGTGCTCCCACCCAATCACACATTGGAGTCCTAACTCCCAATGACGTGGTGTTCAGAGACAGGATCTTTAAAGAGGTAATTAACGTTAAAAGAGGTCATAGAGTGGGGCCCTAACCCAGCAGGACTGGTGTCCTTGTAAGAAGAGGAAGCGACACCAGAGCTCTTTCCCCACAGGCATGCACACAGAGGAAAGGCCACCTGAGGACAAAGTGAGAAGGCAGGTACCTGTGAGCCAGAAACAGCTCTTCCAGGACCCGAATCTGCCAGCACCTTGATCTTGGACTTCTGAGCCCCAACTGTGAGAAAAGAGATGTATGTGTTGAAGCCACCCAGTCAGTCGTATCTTGTTAGGGCAGCCTGAGCTGACTAATACAGAGAGGAAAAAATGAGGAGCTGTTCAGCCTCAGTTAGGACTCAGGCTGCCACTCCCCTAGCCTCAGGCCACCTGAGGCCTGAGGCCTCTAAAGAACAGTGGAAAAGGCTGGTATTACCTCTCGCCTCCCAAAGGCATCTGAGATTAGGGGTTGCCAGCATTAGGCACACCCTCCAGCCACAGCTAATAACACTAAAACATAAACCTCAAGGACATCCTTGCTCCTGTGTTCATTGGCTCCATTAAAGTAGCTTCCAGCTTGAGAAATGTCCCCAAGTGTCTAAGATTTGAACCTAGCTGAAAGGTGACTCATCTTGTACCTCAGTTGTCCTCGAACACGGGAAGATTTTCCTGACTGCCTCTGAGACGGGGGCTCTTTTCTTTTGTTGAGATTTAATGACACACTAATGTATGATGATAAAAGCTAATGTTAAAATTTAGAATCTCATTTTATTTCTATCTGTTTATTAATTTGTTGTACCTTGTCTAGGTGGATCCAACTATATTTCAGACTCTATAAAAAACTAAGACAATCTGCTGTAATATAATCCTTCTAGACTTCTTGGGCATATCTTAGATCTGAAATAAAATAGTTTTTTAAAAACCCTCCCTATTCTATTTATTTCTTTACCTTTTTTAAGGGGTAAAGGGGGATCCATTGACATAAATTCCCAGCAGGTGATTTTGCAAGTGTCAGTGTAGCCTGTGCTGCTATCCAGGTGGAAGATAATATTGTCCTATTTTCACCTCCATCTCTCTGGCATGCAGTTGCCCTCAAATGGACTTTCCTAAAACAGTACTTCAAATGCACACCACAGAAAGGATTCCATTCTGTATCTGTCAAAGCCGGTTTCTCTCTTCCTTTTCAGCTGTGCTTTTCCACCTACAGAAAACTCCACCGACTTCCCGAACCAAAGCAGGCAGAATGTGAGGAGTCGTGGCTTTACTCGCAGGAGGGGTCCAAAAATAGCTGTTTTGCCATGAACTTAGAATCTGGTATGCCTGGTGTGAGTGCTGGGTACCTGGGGCCTGACCAAATGGTAGTCCCCTCCTTTCCTCTGTATTCCCAGCCTGGTCCACCTGGCCTGGCCCTCTGCCTCAGCTTCCTGCTGGGACTTAAGTAAGCCCTTTGCCGAGTCCCAGCATTCCAGACTAATGCCCTACACAGTTCCTGGCTCCTCAAAGACCTTTCCCCTGGGGAGAAAAACATGGTCTCTTATCTCTCTTCATCCTTGCTCCTTGCTGACAACCATTGCTTTCCCAACAACTGGCCAGCCTCCTGTCTGAACAGAGATACCCAGAGGAATGTCACTGTATTATGAAGATTGAGTGTTTGGTGCCAGGATTGAGCACATCCTGGTCAGGGGCTAGTGGCTTGGCCAATCTATTTTCATCTGTTATCATGTGGGATAGGAACAGAGAACTTTCTCACCCCAAAAACATTTTGTGTAACTCTGGTCTTGTCAAACTCCATGCACATGAGGAACCTCAGACTCCAGAGAAAATCAGAGGCAAGACTCCATGAATCATTCATTATTCATTAGTCTATTCAGGAAATATTTATTGAATATCTGGAATGCACAAGATAAGCACTGTTGTGGATTCACTCTCATTTGAGAGATTTTTCTTCTTCAACATCAGTCCCACTATTCCTACATAATAAATCTTAGCATATCAAAGAGTGAAATGGTCCCAACATTGAGCTCTCCTTCTATTAACTCACAGGCTCCATGTGTAGACAGTGAAGGAGGAGCAGAGAGACCAGCCTTTTCTTCTGCAACCTCCAGGAGCCACTTCTGGTCCATGACCTTCTTGTGAATAGGTTCTATGCTCCTCGGGCTGTGGATTTTTAATAGGCAAAAGATGCGGGGGCAAACTCATAGCTAGAGGAGACAGAAAAAGTCCATGAAAGAAAATTATGGCATATCATGAAAAATTTGAAGAGAAATCGCATGAATTTTTAAGTACTGGAATCTTCTATAACAATATTGTAAAATCTCTGATATTGTCCAGAATGCAAGGGAATGGCCTTCTGGCAGTTCTTCAATCTAGAGTTTCCTTGTTAATCCACATGCCACAGATTTGGCAGAATATTCCATGGAGCCTTAAAATGAAAATCCTCAAACAATGGTGTGAAAGATAATGCAGTCGTGAGAAAATGGGGCCTGGCAGATGTAAGTTATTCAAACAGGGCTTAAACTTTATTATAATAAAATAGCCTCTCCACTCTTTGGTATAGATCTATTCAGTCCTCACACAGTAGGTCCTCAGAGGCCTCTCTGATGTGTGAGGTGATAGCTACGGACTGGAGGCAGAGGGGCCACAGGCCTTACACATTCTCTTCTGTAATGATTAGAACTGTTTTCTATCTTTGGCCTCTGTGTTGACATTATATAGATTGTTCTCCCTGTATTATTTAAACCTCACCAGAATGGTTGCTCTTCGGAAGTAGCAACAAAGATTTAAAAAATTGTATGTATGTGTGCATGTGTAGATATATACGTTTACCCTTGAGTGTATAAAAGGTAGATAAGTATTTCCATTCATTTTTTGTGTTATTTTTATGCTTAGACTATAAAATTTTAAAATAATATAATAATAAACATGTTGACTATATTTATGTTAGTTACCTTGTTATTTGCTTGAACATAATAACACTCCAAGGCAGGAACTATTATTATTCCCACTTTACATATTAGGAAAACAAAGCTTAGAAAATTAAAGTTACATGCTCAGCTAATACAATTAGTAAATGGCAGATCCTAGGAATTAATGAAACCCAGATCTTTCTAACTCCAGAGCCCAGGTCCTTAATAATTGAGCCATACTTTTTATCTTGGAAGAACAGAAATGTGGGTAGGAAGAGAGGGACATACCTGTCCTATGAGGGTATCGGAAGCCAAGAAATCTTGCAAATCTTGAACAGGACCTCCCCTTCTTGACCCCCTACCGATGTCTACCCACCCACAAACTGCCTTAGATTTCAGAAATTTATCTAGCCTGCTTGTAGAAAAGTAGTCTTTTCTCACATTGATTAAGTACACTTTTTAGCTTGGGGGAGGGAGTGTTGAGAGTACTTCTTTCCTTGCTTTTAAGCAATAGCATTCATAATAAGATAAACTCTAACTGTGATGATAATCATGTTGGGTGGTAGAAAAGGAATCTATTTTCCTGGCTGATTGGATGTTCATTCAATAGTTTCCAATATACCAGAGAATGTCCTGAAAATAGCAACTGAGAGACCCAGACCTTGTCAACCTCCAAACAGCACTTTCTAACTTTAATAATTTTAAGACTCAGACCAAGAGCCAAATCTTGTCATAGTGATATTCTAACTTTAGTAATTATAAACAGTAGTTAAGGTGAATGAATGAATGAATGAATGAATGAGCAAATGCTGCATTATCAGACCAACTATCTTGCTCTGGCCTCAGACACCATTCTAATAATCAGGTTCTTATCTTGTTGCAGAGGCTACATTTCTTTTATTCCAGTGTTCCCTAACAAAGGAGGAGGAAGGCAGAAGATAGTATATTTTGGACAAACTTCCCTCTGGCTGTACTCTAAGCAAGTAAAATATACTTGAGTCATTAACTAAATTTGGAATTAGAAAGAGAAGAAGTTAATGTGATTGACATAACTTTCCCCTACATAAAATTTAAAAAATCAAGGGATACAAAAATTATTTCAGAATCAGAACAATTGTATTGCAAACAATCTTGCTCCTTGGAGTCTGCCATGGTCTATGTTTTGCTCAGACAGGTTCTTTATTTTTTAGGCACATAAATTCTCAGGGTTTACAATTATTTTTGAACATGAATTCCTGTTGAATAATCTGCCTGAAGAAGAAAATTCTGGAAGATATTTTTTAAAAAGAGTTATAAACCATCATGCTTCATGAAATTTAAAAATTTCCCCGGATATTTTTTAAACCATATTTCAAGAAGATAAGAAAAATAAAAGAAAAAAAGAAGGGAACATTTGCTCAGTGAAACTTCAGACAGAATGAACTCTTAGATTAAGTCAATTGTCCATGGGCAGTTTCTCTTGGCTTTCTTTAAGGATTTAGAAATAGTGTTTCCTTCTCCTCAAGTGATTTTGGCACCTTTGATATTCATTACTTTGGAAAGAGTATTGTTCGTTAATTAAAATCATAAACTTAGATGAGTTGAGTTAGGATTCTATCTTGCTAATGGTGCTAATACTTCATTGCGTTTCACTCTATGTATTAGTGAGGAAGTAACTACTTTACTTTCTTTGAAATATACTCAATTGTTTTCTTATGAGGAGCTCAGATAAAACTTTTTTGTTTGTTTTTATAAATGAGGAAAAAAATTTTCATGCCAGTAAGAAAAGCAATCATGTTTTTGGATACGAAAACATGGAATCTATAAAACAAATGTTTTGGTAAAATATGTCTTTTGGGCACTGATTTATTTGGCAACCAAAAGTGTTTTCTTGGGGGAACAAAACGTTTTGTGGAAGAAGCCTTCTGTATTCTGAAACTGATTGATTACAGAAACTAAGTTGTAAAGCCAAGAATGAGAATCTATTTCTCTATTCAAATCTGGAGATGCTTAGGTTTAAATACCTCCATCAAAATTATCTTTGTGTGAGTAGCTGCACTGCCAACTATTTCTACTCCTGTGCCAATAATCCACACTCACAACTCAGCCAGGTTTCTGTTGGATCTGGAATATTGACATTTTGGCCAGAGGAAGGAAAACATGGTCAAACCAATTTCATTGCCTCTTTGTATACAAATCTTCAGATTTTAGTGAATTTGATGGACCTGTTCCAAAAATATTTGTAAGCTATATTAGGCTACATTTCATTTTCCCCAACCTTCAAACTAGGAACAAAACAGGGAAAGTTTGTAACAATAATAACCGCCGCCAAATAGCCTAAAAAACAATAGAAGACAAAACAAACAACATCAAAAAAAAACCTTGTTCTGTTCATTCAATCCATAAGAAGCAGCATCCATAAATGACAACCTGGAGATGAAAGAAATGAGACATTTTAGAATTCACTGAAGTAAACAGTGGACACAGAACTTCAGGGGTCCTGGGCTTATAGGACAGCTGTGTCACATTGCTATGTGATGCATCTCTCCAGCCTCGGTGTCTTCATCAGAAAAACAGGCCCATACTGTCTTCTCCTGTCTACTTTATAGGACTGTTGTACTGGAGGAGTTGTTGTGGGTTAAAGTTCTTTATGAATATTTAAGTACCAAACCATTGTATTCTTAACATTACCATTCTTTTTAAAATATTTTATTTATTGATTTTATAGAGAGAGAAAAGAAGAGACAGAGACAAAGAGAGAGAGAAACATCGATTTGTTTTCCCACTTATCTATGCATTCATTGGTTGATTCTTGTATATGCCTTGACTGGGGATTGAACTCACAGCCTTGGCCTATCAGGATGATGCTCTAACAAACTGATCTACCCAGCCAGGGCAATATTATTCTACTTAGACTTTTTGTTGTTGGTCATGGTGACTGTAGTTAGTGCTATTGTTGCCATTAGAATGACAGTCTTTTGGGAGAAATCAGCTCCATTTTCACTGGGATTTCAGTGACAACAGTCAACGCTATTTCAGTAATCTTTTTGTCATACAAGCAGGTCCCCTTAGAACAATAGGCAATCAATAGTTCCTATTCTTTGATCTTGACAAAATGAATGATCAAAGCATTCTAAGTAGTCGATGTGCCTGATTCTTCCTAAAGACATCAAATATTTTATCAGTTTTCTCTGGAGTGACTGCACAAATTAGGGGGCGGAGGGTAGGGGTGGGTATGCCAACATAACTCACCAAGAAGGTATCCTCAGGTTAAATCATCACAAAGCAAAACTGCTACAATGCTAGGGGCTTGCAAGCACACTTTTAAAAATTATATATCTACATCTACCAGGAATTCTAAATAACTATATAATAGGAAAGGTAAAAGAGGCTAGATGGACAGACAGATGGACAAATAGATAGATGATAGATAGATACATAATATAAATACATAAAATTTAAAATATAATATATGCTTCAGGTACAGATTAGCAATGTAGTCAAGTAGGAAAAAAATGCTTTCAATTCCATACCTAGAGATGATGAATATAAATATTTTAACTCTATACTCTTTACAGTATTTTTGATGCATTGTTTATTTATTTTATAGAATTGAATTATACTACATATCAGTTTTTAAATCAACTTTGTTGGGGTATTATAGTATAATAAAATGCTTGTTTTAAGTATACAATTTGATGATTTTTGACAAACATATACTCCCATGTAACTACCCTCCCTATTGAGATACAGAACACTTACCTCACCCCTAAATGGTTCTTTGTGCTTCTTTTTAGTAAATCCCTCTTAACCTGTGCCCAGGCTACCACTGACCCACTTTTTGCCAAAGATTAGTTTTGTCTGTCCTAGAAATTCATATATGGAAACATAGAATATATAAATTTTTTGTCTGGCTTTTATTCACTCAACATAATATTTTTGAGATGTATTTATGTATCAGTAACTTGTTATTTTTATTGTTGAATAGTATTCCATTGTATAATTTACCACAATTGTGTTTATTCACTCTCATTCTGAGGGCTTAAGATTGTTCCCAGTTTTTTTGGTATAAGAATAAAGCTATTAGAGACATTCATACATGCAATTTTGAATGATACTATTTTTACTTAATGTAAAACAGGAACATTTATTGATTATTTAAAATGTTTTTTCTGAAAACGTTTTAAATATCTCCCTAATTTTCATTCAGTGGATACACAATAATTTACTTAAACATCCTCTACATTTGTATCTTTAAATTGTTTCTAATTGCTTTTTTTTTATAAATAATAATTCAAGAAATAGCTTTGCTTTTTCTTTACTTTGGATGCCAGAAAAGTTTTTCAAGGCATTCCAACTCAAGCTGACACAAAAAAACATTTAAAGAAAATGCTCAATAATGTTCTTTTCATTCTTTGATCTATAATATACAAGAAAACATTGGACATTCTACCAAGATAATTAAAAATGCATTCTAAATTCTAAAGAGTTCTGTCTCTTCCTGGCTTTTATTTTATTTTATTTTGCTAAGAGCTTCTGAAAGTGTTGGCTTCGTTTGCTATTTTTTTGCCTTTTCAATTGACAATTGCTGTGATGAATAGAGGAAGCAATGCATCTCAACTCTCTTTGGATTAATTGTAAGGGAAGAAGCTGTTGGATGAGGACAACTGTGTAGGTGTTGAGCATTATTTGTTTTTTCCTAAGCTTGGGAAATGTATTTTTGCAACATGGCAGTCAAGCCCTACATCAAAGAAGCAAAATATAGAATAACAGAACAAAAAAGAAAATCCTTTTTGGAGCCAAAAAATGATCAAAACAAAGAAAAAGGTGGAGCCCATAGTAACAGAACTACGGGGGACTGAAGCATTTAAAATACACCTGTGTTTGTGCTAATTTAAAAACTCATATTCACAGCATCAATAGTTCTTAAACAAGCAATATACTTAATATATGTTTCTGTTCTAAATGTTCTCCCCAGTATCATTTGCATGAGAAAGAAAACATGGGGTCCATTTCCATACTTTATCTTAAATAACAAGGCCACACTAAAGGTTTTTAAATGTTTAACTCATTCAGGTAGATAATATTCTCCAATTCATCCATTCACTTTCTATATTAACATATGGATTCTTGAAATACCCCATTCAATTCTTATTTGCAATTTATTGTGATTATATTCATATATTCTTGATAAGTATGTATTTGTGCCTCTCATCCTTCTCTCTGGGATTATATAACACATTACTGGATTTTGTCTGTCCAGTACACATTTGTTCTGGACTTCCAAGGGACTGTTTGATCATTGGCATCAGGCAGGTCTGGTGCATTTGCCATCCTAAGTGCCACTTGTATGGAATGCTTGGGTCCCACCAAAATTCATACATTGAAACTTTAATCTCAATGTGATGGTACTTAGAGGTGGGACCTTTTCAAGGTACTGCATTTTTGGACTATAAGACGCACCCCCCACACCCCCACCAAATTTGGGAGGAATAATGGTTGTTAATGCTGCTGTTGAGTTCTGTTTACATTTACATTGGTGAAATATTATGTTATTTATGTTATTAAATATTTCACCACATTTTTTGCTTCAAAATTTTTTTTCCTATTTTCCTCCTTTAAAACCTAGGTGCATTTTATGGTCTGAAAAATACGGTAATTAAGGGCAACATAAGAGTGTAGCCCTCATGGATAGAGTTAGTGCTCTTTAATAGAAGACATAAGAAAGATGATCTTTCTCTCACTACCATGTGAGGACACAGTGAGAAGGTGGCTGTCTGCAAACTAGGAAGAGGGCCTAGTACCATCATGCTGGTACCCTAATCTCAGATTTCCAGTTTCTGCAATTATAAAAAAATGCCTATTGTTTCACTCAGTCCTTGTTTTTGTTGTTGTCGATGCTATAGCAACCCAAGCAGACTAAGATACCAACCCTGTAACTCAGTTGTAGGAGGAGTCACAAGGCCCAAGATGGGAAATTATAGTTACTTGCACGCCTAGTCATGGTAATTGATCTTAAGTGATGGTAAATCACTCAAATGGAACCACAGCTCTTCCCTATGAATTTTTTTTAAAGAGAAACCCCATTTTGTCCTGGCCAGGTGGGTCAGTTGGTTGGAGCATCGTCCCATGCATCAAAAGTTTGCGGGTTCAATTCTTGATCAAGGCACATACCCAGGTTGCATGTTCCATCCCAATTCAAGGCACATATGGGAGGCAACCAATCAATGTTTTTCTCTCACATCAATGTTTCTCTCTCTCTCCCACTTCCTCTCTCTCAAAGATCAATAAACATATCCTTATGTGAGGATTAATAACTTAAGAAAAGAGAGAAGCCCCCATTTTAGTGATGTGTTAGAGGTGATCAGTGGTCTCACACTGATTCACAAGAGCTGACTGCTAAATTTTCAGGAATCTTGCAAAGTAGTCTATAAACCACTGATAGGTTAAAATCAGCTGTGGTAGGAGTATTTATATTACCAAAACTGTAAAGTGCTGAACCAATAAATATGATACAACATATAAATAAAATTAAGGATAAAAATTATATGATTATCTTAATACTTAATAAATCAACAAATAACAAGTGCTGTCAAGGATGTGGAGAAAAGGGAATCCTCAAATACCATTGGAAAGATTATAAATTAGTGCAGTCATAATAGAAAACAATATGGAGATTCCTTAAAAAATTAAAAATATAGTTGCCATATGTATGATCCTGCACTTCTACTTCTGGGTATCATGCAAAGGAAAAACAAACATTAATTTGAAAAGATATATATACCCCTATGTTCACTGCAGCATTACTAGCCAAGATGTGGAAGAAGTCCAAGTGTCCATCAATAGATAAATGGATAAAACAACTATGGGACATTTACCCAATGGAATACTACTTTGCCATAAAAAAGAAGAAAATTTTACCCTTTGCAACAGCATGGATGGACCTGGAGAACATTATCCTAAAGTGAAATACACCAGTCAGAGAAAGACAAATACCGTATGATTTTATTTGTATGTGAAATCTAATGAACTAACAAGCAAAATAGAGACAGACTCATTCATAGAGAGCAAGAGGACAGCTAAGTCAGGTGTGGGGGAGGTTAGGGGGTGGAGGGATTGAGCAAAAAGGTAAAAGGACTCATGGACATGGACAACAGTGTGGTGATTATGGTGGGTACAGGAATATAAGGGGACTAAATGGTAATGGAAAAAATACAGTAAAAAAGAAAAAAGGTGATATGGCCTACACATACATTATATAGAAATATCAACACATAAATATATATAGTTATGATAAAATATTACTCAGCTTTCAGACAAAGAAGAAAAGAAAAGAAAGAAAAGGAAAGAAAGAAAAGGAAAGAAAAGGAATCCTGCCTTTTGCAACAACGTAGATGAACGTGGAGGACATTATGCTAAGAGAAAGAAGCCAGACAGGGGCAAATACTGTATGATATCACTTATATATGAAACCCAAAAAAATGAAATTCATAGAAACAGAGTAGAACAGTGGTTGCCTTTGCCAGCGACTGGGAGATAGGGAAAAAGGGAGAGGTTGGCAAAAGGGTACAAACCTTCAATTATAAGATGAATAAGATCTGAGAATCTAATGTATAGCATGGTGACTAGGTTTGATAATTCTGTATGGTATAAATGAAATTTGCGAACTCAGTAAAACTTAAGTGTTCTCATAAAAAAAAGGAAGATAAATATTTGACATGATGGATGTGTCAATTAACTGGATGGTGGGAGTCCTTTCACAGGGTATACATACATCAAACTTTGCATTGCACACTTTAAATATACAGGTGGGCAAAAGTAGGTTTATAGTAGTTTGTATGGAAAATAATACAATTAATAAAAGAACAAGAATAAACTGTTTTACATATTCACAACTATAAGCCTACTTTTACCTATCCCTATAAATTACATACTCATTTGTTAATTATACCTCAATAAAGCTGGGGGGAAAAGAAATTGAACAGTGCTAAAATTAGGTTTTTGCTTTTTTTTTAATTGCAGAGAACTTCCTTTTAAATATTTACATCCTAATACCATGAGTTAGACATAGAAAGACAGAGATAACATCCTTTATTTATCATCCTTCTGCCTAGATGCATGCCTAACAAGCCCTGTTGAGTCACACCATGAGGTTTTGATCATCCTGACAGTAATATAATGAGATGTTGTGGGGTTAGGATGGGAACCAGGAGTTAGGATGCTGGGTCTGGAGACCTCAGGTTTCACTTCTGCAGTACAGTATTTCAGGCTTCGAAATCAGAGAGACCCGAGTTCAAATCCCATTTCTGGCCCTCACGATCTAACTTGAACATATTCCTCCAGCCTGATTTCAGGGTGGCTCTGATTAACAATACTTGATAGAAAGGGCATAATCTTTCCCAAAAAGGGAATTTCCTTTCCCCTTAATCTCCATGGGCTTCCCAGAGTCCATGCAATGTCTTAGTATATACTTTTTTAGTTCCAAAATTTGTGGTGATAATTTCTAGACCAAACTGTCTCCTGATAAACACCTTGTGTTTGTGTAGCATTTTTTTACTTTTCAAACTTCACATTCCTTATTGCATTTGATAAGGCTCTGGGAATAAAGATTTCATCTGAGATGGCACTCATCTCAAGAAAATTGATAGGGAAGAGCAGGTCCAAAGAGAACATTAGCTTGGTAACTTTTTACTGAAATTTGAAGGGTTACCAGAAACATCTTTTGTTGATAACATACCTTATAAAAATTTTATGAATTATGAGCCTATCAACAAATATGTGATTACACAGCATGGCAAGTGGCAAGTTTTAAACTCTATAGCCATATATGATGATGATGATAGATAGATGGATAGATGATAGATAGATGATAGATAAATAGAAATATAAGCCTAGATGCAGAACAAAACCTCTCCTTTGACAAATGCCATACTTTAGTCAGTTTGGGAAATCTAATACCTTAAATTAGTTATGAAGAAGGGTATAAGACTTTGTTTTCATTGTTCAATTCAACAAACATTTACTGAGCACATTTCTAAGTTAGAGGAGAGACATCTATACTTGATACTCTAAAACAAATCTTTGCCTTTCAAGAATAGCCTGAGCCCTGGCTGGTGTAACTCAGTGTATTGAGCTCTGCGCTGTGAACCAGAGTCACTGGTTCGATTCCCAGTCAGGGCACAAGCCTGGGTTGCATGTCAGGTCCCCAGTAGGGGGCACTCGAGAGGCAAACACACATTGATGTTTCTCTCCCTCTCTTTCTCCCTCCCTTCCCATCTGTTTAAAAATAAAATAAGTGAAATCTTTAAAAAAAAGAATATAGCCTGAATTTTTTGTCACTTGAATCAAGATATCTTAAAAGGTAACACAATATAACTTGTTAAATAAACCAATGATTCTTACTGTCAGAAATTTATGGTTCATTCATACAATTATTACAAACAAAATGCTTTAAAGTTATCTTCACTTATTGCCAGACTTCTAGATCTGACCATTACAACCCACCTGACCTGTATTCCATCTGTATTGCTGATCCAAGTGTCAGTAATGAGAACCAAAGAAAAGAGCCTACAGCAGAAAAATACCATATATTCAAGGACCCTAACAGGAAAAGAAAAGGCAGGGTATAAATTTCAAAATGCCATCATTGATTTTAACATCAGGCCAAAGGAGGTGGCATCCTAGAACTTTTCTAAAGGCTCACCAGGTGGGGAAGTGGAGAGTCTGGAGGAAGAGATTCCAAAGTGTTCTATGGTGTTTTCTACAAGACACTGGTAGAAAAGTGAAGCATATCTCCATCAAGCCTTTTTCAATTGTAAGTGAACCCCAACTCAATCTAACTAAATAAAAACAAAAGCAAGCATGAAATCATTGCCTTTTAAACTGAGAAGTTGAAGGATCCAAGGATGACTGGATGCAGGGGCTGAAACTGTCTCAAGACCCAGGGCTCTTTCTGTTTCTTAGCTCTCAGGATTCCAGCTTCATCTCAGGTAGCTGTAGCCCATGTCATGATCGCAAGTAGCGTGCCATCCAACAACGACAGGGTCACGAATGTTCTGATTGACTAGGCATGAGCCTACCTCAGGAACCAGGCGTGAGGTCAGTCTCAACCAAGCCACAGGACCTGAGAGCAGGGTCTGGTCCTCAAGCAAAGATAAGAGCATCTTTATTAAATGTAATGGGGAATGGATGTTAGGATGCTGTCAGGTCTCCATGGCTAGTTTCTGGCTGTGACTCTGGAGCAGGCAGCGTAGGAAGGACTTCGGCTTTAGGCTTAGAGTCAGACAGACCTATATGCACATCCCAGCTTTGCCACTTCCTAGCTGTGGGGTCTCAGGCAAGTTGCTTAATTTTTCTGTATGTGTATCTATAAAACAGAAATATTATTTGTACCTAGCTTATAAATTTTAAATGAGGATTATATAAGATCACATATGATATAAAATAAAACACAGTTCCAGGCAAATAGTAATCAACTACCTAATAAATATTTAAAGATGGTGATACTACTGAAAAGAATGAAAAATGTAGATACAAATAAATTTTATCCCTGAACAGATACTGATGTGGTTTAAACCAGTGATAAGATAGAAGCAAAACCCAGACTCATCTAGTGATGGCAAACATCCCATGTGTTTACTAAGATGTTTCCCAAACGTTTCATAAGTATACTCATCATTATGTTAAAGAATTTCTTAAGTGGTCCCAGGACTTCATGGACGCACTCACTATTTATCTTTTGCACCCTTATTACAAGTCTATGCATAATCTGAAAAAAATATTTTGAAATATTAAGATTATTTGATGGCCCTCCATAGCTCCTTTGTAACTGCTTCCACGTTTTGATGGGAAAGACAGGGTAATTTCAGAACATGTAAAAGAATGAAATGGAATCTAATACAAAATGGGGATTGCTAATACAGCACAGAGATGCCAAAACTGCATGGATAAGTGATTTTGAAACCCATCAAATAGACATTCCACAAGGTCAACCAAAATGCAGTGTGCCTGAGAGTAACGAGTGACTTTCATCTGACAGTCATTAAAATGCCTAAGAGAAAAGGTTTCTCTTCTGCTGGCTTCTATTCTTTACAGGAGGATATCATTTTATATATAAATTTCATCTTGCCTTTAATTGCCTTGTTTAACTATAAACATTTTGTTAAAAATACTTGGCATGCCAGAGGAAACATCCAGTCTGGGCTTAAAGTCATCAGGGGTCAGGGACAAGGAAGAGTGTACTCAAAGTAAACTAGTAAAACAGAGGGTAAAAAGAGTCCAATCCCAAGAAGTCCCTTTACTTTTTTCTCTTCTTCCTTCCTTCCTTCTTTCCTTTCTTCTTTCCTTCCTTCCTTCCTTCCAGCACAATCAATATGTGACTATTTTGTCACAAACATTCAAAATATTCATATTTTTACAAACCAAAAAGCCAAATTTAATGTCCTGAAGTCATCTGCCATATGATTACATAATCCCTGATTTTTGGAGATGGAACTCACATAACTGATTGCAATGATTTTCTGTGTCAACTCTGAAACAAAACACCTAAGTGAAAAATCTAATTGACTCTCTAGTTAGTGGCACAACCAAGAGCCCCACACTTGCATGATTAAATATGTTTTTCTAATACTTTATAAATACAATGTAGACATTGTCCATATGGATTTCAAATGGAGTCGTTGAAAGTCTACAGCTGACTACTTCTCCATGGAAGTAGGACCTTGTGCACAATTAAGAACTAACTAAAGCAGTTTCCATTTCAAAGATACCTACCTACCTTGAATTCTGAAAGAGGACTTTGATCTTTTTAAAGCATGTGGACTTTGGTATCAAACAGATGTGGGTTCGGACTCAGATTTGCCTTTCAATAACCATGATTTTAAAAAGTTAACCGATACTTTTAAGGTCCCATTTCTTCATCAACACAAGGGGAATAATAAAAACACCCACCTCAAAAATTGTTTGTGGGGATCAAATGAGATTGCATGTAAAGACTTCAGCGCGACATCTGGCGTGCAGTCAGTGCACAGTACATAGGTGCCATACTTGCTTGAATTTTGCTTATTTATTTTACTTTGTTTTTAAATATCTTCACTCCATGAATGATGAATTACAATATATCAGATATTTTCATACTCTTGATCTTTATAGAAGTTCCACAGATCATGAGCCTCTTGGCACAGGAACTGGCTCAGGTACCATTTAGCCCCAAGGCACCACCATGGCCTAGGACAGGGCAGGTGCTTTGTAAGTGTTAAGCTAGTCATATCTTCCCTATTTCATTTTCCTTCTTGCATAACAAATGTAGCCTTATGGGTAGTGTGATTCACCACAGGCAATGTCAGTCAGACTTCAGCAATGCTCTTCATTCCCCAAAGAAACTGTTTCACCAGGTCTTGGTAAAATGCTGGGTGTTTTCCTAGAGATTCAGCTGAAGGGCAGCACAGAGAGACTTGTATTAGCATGCATTTGCTCTTGGGTCTTGCCTGATCCCTTTTGATCCAAGATTGAAGATTGGGTCTTCAATCTTGTGAACTCCTGTTTTCAACAAGGTCCTCCCATCACACTCTATTTAAACCTCTTCCCTGAGGACTGCTATCTCTGCCTGTTTCATATACAGAATAATTTAACACCTTCAATCCGGCCGTATCACTTAATACTGCCTTCAAGGCAAGTAAACAAATGTTGTTCCATGTTTCAGGTTTTACCCCTTCTGGCTGGGATACTATAGATAGCAAATTTTATTTCCTTCTCCATTATTTCTTTTCCTATAAAAATATTTCATCATGTAATTATTTTTACAGTAGTCTGGAAACAATATCAGAACAAAAACTGTCAGTCAGGTTCACTACTTTAGCACCAACTTCAAATAAAACAGGCACTTAGTAAATGTTTATTTATAATATGTGTCATTATAGGATAAATCTACCACATTCTGTGGGCAGTATGTACTTTGTTACAGATACACTCTCTTACTAGTGAGCTTGCACATGTGTGTGCACATGTGTGTTGTGTAGATGCATGTATGTTGGGGAGGAAGTGTTATTTTTTTTACACTTACATTCTTTACAATTCTTTAAAAGATTGATCCAATCCTGGCTCTTCAGCTAATAAATGAGAATATTATACCCAATTCCACATGTTGAATCAAAAAGATTATAATCTAAAATTTGTTAAAAGGAAAACAATGTTTTTAGTAATAACAATAAAGAAATACTAATTCTTCTGGGAAAGAAATTTTTGACAATTTTTGACATACCAGTTTTTGTCAAATTCAAATATGAAAGTTTTCAAGGTATTTAGTTTGATATTTTTATTTCCTTCATTTACACTGCCCATCCATGGCTGGGGGTTTTTTTGTTGTTGTTGTTCTTTGCATTTTTATTTTAAATTATCTTTGTATTCCTCTCCTATCCTGCATCCAATTTCCCTGGTCTCATTTCTTATTTTCCTCCTCTGTTCACTTCCTTCACTTTACTAACTTGATATATCTTTCTGGTTTGGTATCAGTTTCTAACCTTTTCCCTGATTTTCCTCTGACTTCCACTTATCCCCCAGCTAATCTTTTGACCTTTTTGTAATCTCTTTTCTTTCCACATTATCTTGTTTTCAGAGTTGTCCTTATCTGCTTAGCCCACGGTCAAGTTCAGAGGGAACATTCAATCTGAAAAGTCTTTAGCCTATAAATGGATTACCAGTTGTCTCAAAAAGGCTTGGCTCATCCAGATACTACCTGGAAAAGGTCTCTTCTGTTTCCAAGGCCTTTTCAAAATAGATGAAGCCTCGGCGCTTTCCTCTCTCTGCACCTCCCCACTTTTCTGCCTGTTCACTGCTTTGCGATCTTCTGGCAGAATTTCTTAATACATAAAATAAGAGCATTGGTTAACTCAAGTTTTACCCAATCATCTCTTGTTTTCTCCCCATTTCCCTTCTACCCTCTGTCTTAGGGCTTTTAAAGAGGGAGGGCCAATTTGGCAAGGGGTTGCCTGCATCTTTCAGATTTAAATTGATACTTTAAAAAGGGTGGCCACCTCCAAGGCAAATGTTTCCCAAGTTTCAATTTAGTTTTCATTAGGAACCCGGCAGCCCTGTGCCGGTCTGCCTGCCCATTTAAACAAGGCCTCTCTCAGGGGATAATGCAGTTGCAAGCTGAAACATCTATATGCAAATGAGCCATTCTGTATATGCTATCAGCTACCACAGAAATTTTCCATTCCTTTAAAGCTATTCTTTAAAAACCAAACAGAAAACAGAAAATAAAGGAATAAGGAAAGAAGGAAAGGAAGAAAGAAGAAAGAAAGAGAGTATCTGTTTCACACAGACAGAAACCCTGAAGAACAGTGGAAAGTTGATTCTCACACTTCCCACTCCCACTCCCACCCCACCCACACCATCAAACACCTGCCCGAGATTGAGATTCCTGCCCTCCCACCTTCCCCCAACATAAACAGATCCTAAGGCAAGGTGATATTATAATTCTAATTTATCCAAATAAATAACTGGGCCACAACAGAACTAGAAAAACTTTTCTTGAGGGAAAGACAGAAGGAAGCTCCAAATATATCTAAAGTGTTTGAACAAAGTCAAGTTTGATGTTTTTAAAAATACAGAATAAACTCCATGCTATTTGCATGAATAGAGGAGACCAGGATTATGGATGTGATGGTTTACGTATCACAGAAAGTATTTTATTTTGAAGTGCAAGGTATATCGTAAGAGCCAGACAACCATCACTATGGCCCTTGAGCAAGCTCTCTGAGCATTAGTTTATCTAGAAATAAGGAACTAAGCCAGATTGGTAGCTCCTAATCATTAGGACTCCTCACTACTTTGTTTAACTTTGTATTTGGAAGCAATTTCTAACTTAAATTTCCCTAACTAATATAAACAACAGTCATCCTTCCTCCAAATTCTCCTATAGTTAACATTTTGTCTCATCTGCTTTATCGTTGCTACTCTTTCCCACCATAGATAGATGAGAGATAGATAGATAGATAGATCTGTATGTGTATACATAGAGAGAAATATAGAGACATATAGAGTAATATATCTATATATGCATAGCTCTCTATCCTCTACAGGCACTCACACATATTCATTCATTGTTTATCTGAAATTCAAGTTGAACTGGATTACCTGTATTTTATCTGGCAACTCTAGAGGGAAGAAAAGCCAACAAGGAAATAAATGGTGCCACAATGAGCAAGTTATCAATGTAGAAAATGAGGTTCTATCTTGCTGAGGACCTTCTGAGAAACCGTACAGAATACCCCTCAAAACTGAGCTACACCTGGGGCATTGTCCCTGGCTCCCATTCAGCTTCTGTTGTGGATTGTGCCCAGGGCGGCATTAACCCTGTATAGCTCTGGCCATTCTGTGTAGCTCTAGCTTGTGGCTGAACAAGTTTCCAAGCATGAAGGAAGCCCTCAGGTAGAAAAGCAGAGAGAAACATACATTTAACTTGGGAATTAGTCCCAAGTATATCTGAAACTCCACCACAGATGCAGGGGACATTCAGAGGTGAGCCTAGGGGACAGGGGAAGGCCATCAACAGAGTTAACTATGAGTTTCTTTTTTATTGATCCTTCGCTTTGCTTCCATGTTCTCAAACCAATGTTGTTTTCACAAAGCTCAGATGCTACAGAGGGAGAGTGGCCAGCCCTGTTGTTTATGGTTTTCAGTGCATAGAAATCAACAGACATGCTGGTCTTCTACACCAGCCTCGGGAGACTGGTCAATGTATACGCTCCTGAGATCTGTACTCACCTTTGACGTGCTGACAATTTACAGTTCTGAGCTAGTAAGATGGCAGAACAGGGCTCCAGATGGTGCCGTGATGCTGTTACATGGACTAGTACCATCTGAGGCTTCCTGAGAGGGAGCTGACCTCATTCGCACAGCCCTCTAACCTCGAAACAACACTTCAGTGGTACCGTTTCCTCCATTTTCAATTTTTATAACCTTCCTTTTCCAGATGGACAAATTGAGTTTCTGGTATAGATATGCCTTTCAAAAAGCACCCCCCCTTTTTTTGGTGAATTATTATGTAAAGGCTTTGACTTTAAACCTCAAATTATTCTTAGCTTGATTAATAGCACCTGGTTATTATCTATTCCCTTGTATCCATAAACCAGGGTTGTGGAGCAGTCTGAGGAAGCTCACCTTTCTTAGGGGGGTCTGATTAGCAGCAGAAAAAGCGTAAAGCTTCTTTGTTCCTTCAGGTTGGTATCTAACCCTAGCAGCTCTAACAGGCACACTGGGTTATAGTGTGAAATCAAAGTGTTGCATATTCTTCCTGGAATGAATAATTCAGAAATGAATACAAAGCACTGGCTTTAATATATAAATATACTTTAATTATATTTTTAAAAAATCTTGATTACAATATGTGTTAGCCTGGGTTCCCCAGAAATCAGACGTGCTTTTCCTGCTTTCCTTATCCTGCTCATTTAACTCTGTTACATGTTTTACCCAGAGCATCCCCTCCAAAAATCACTTGGCAAGAACCCCTGCCTCAGGATCTGCTTCTACAAGTCTGACCTAAGAGAGGCTTGGACACAGGTGATGCTGAGAGGCTCTGAGGTAATGCATAAGAGAGGAATAATATAGAATAAAAGAATAAATGAATTACTTCTCACCAAAGAGCCAGGTTTTAAAAAATAGTTCAACATGTACAGTTTAGTGTTTCCTGTCCTTTTAAACTACAAATGTTATAAATACCATGTTGTTAAACCTTCAGTTTATCTCTAACTCTTAGTGCTAAGAAATCAGAATGAAAGGATTAATAGGCTACTAGCTAAAGCCCAACTTCTCTGATGCTGCAGCCTTCAAATGAGAGTCTGTAAGAGCATGTCCATCTTCTTACTGTGATTTGCTGGCACACAAACTTCCCTGGCTAATTTTAATTAAAATCTCAGAATTTTATACCTGGAACAAACTTTAGGGATCATCTAGTCCAGTTCTTTTAAGTCACGAACAAACAGAAGCCACAGAGTTCCAATTATTGCCCAGGGTCCTTCGACGACCAAATAAATGGCAGAACTGGGATAATAATCCAGTCTCGTGGGCACCGATCCAGCACTGTTTCCACTAAACCACATGTCTGGTCTTTACCAAACTCCATATATTTCAGATGGAGGAGAAAAAGATTATCCAACCTTTTCATTCATTACTCATTAAATCATATTTTTGGGTTTATAAATCATATCCTTGAGTTACATTAGCATTTGCTTTAGTGTAGTTGTGAGTTTGTTGCTAAATTATAAACCTATCCTCTGTTCTTACTTTTTCTCTGCATAAGCTTCACCCAATCACTTATAACAATAACAATAAACATGTAACTCTCCATCAGAGGGAGGAGACACAGTCAGAGCTACTGAATACTGGATTATTTCATGGCAAACACGGTTGGACTTTACCTGGACTAGACTAAATGGACTCATTTCCAATAAGGATTAGGTTGCCTCTAAATTGGATCAATGTTATGGCTAGAAGCATTGCTGCATACATATTCTATATAAAAATTGTTGTCTTTTGCCTTAAAAGGTGAAATTACATGGAATAAAGGAAATCTTGCAGAGCCCAGCCATTTCATTCGCTCTAACAACATCGCTGTTTGCTCTCCGCTAATTATAGCTATCTGAGCAAAGTGACCTTTGGGCCTATTAGGCTGGTCTTCAAACACAAGCAAATCTGCCAGTCTCGAAAGATTACATACCCCAAAGCCACTGAATGTTTGTTCCTTACTGAATTTCCTTGTCTCTGTTTGTCACAGAAGTAAGACTTCCTAAAGAACACATTTCTGCCTTAAGTTGTGTAATTTGACTACTAGGAAGTTACATTAGATTCCCTCCTGTAATGAACAGTTCAATAGAGAAAGGGAGAATATTTTCCCCTTATGTACCCAAAACTAATACTATAATCTCTTCCATACTTAGTGACTGCCATTCTCTGTTCACAGTAAGCCTTAAAAAAACAATGTTCTTATTTACTTCCCCGGAACAAGTGGGAAGAAGGGGTAAATGATGTAACAATCAAGAAAGGCTCCTCTTCCCTAATAAACTGTTGGAAAAAAGAGCCTTCATCACCTTCACTTTTTGGCCTGCTTATTTTGGTAATTCCTCTGCTAAAAAATTTCAACTCCATTTAGAGTGAATATGGTTTACCACTATTATCAGACCTCCCAAGTAATCCATGACTAACACCCAGTGAAAGCAGAGAGTGGTAGTGATGTCAGTGACTGCAGGTGCCTGACGTGTGACCAAGGCAAGCTTATGTCCTACCTGAGCTCATTGTTCCACAGAAATAAATGTACAAAACTTTTCTGGCCAACTTTCTCATTTCCCAAGCACTCGGAAGAATGTTGGTTTCTGTTTTGTACTGTAAGTATCCTCCTATATGTATTACATACAGGGAACCACTCCCCCCTTAAAAAGCTGTCCTTTGGTTGATTTTGAAGTCAATAAATGTCCATGAATTATACCTATATGTGTATCTCTTTATTTTCTTTTCCATTTTAAGTTGAACCAATGCATTTTATTTAAATAGCTAATAAATATATATAATCAAAAGTAATTTTAAAAATTAAAATGGTTACACAATAAAAAAGCCCGCCTCCCTCCCACCAGTCTTCTACTTCCTGTCTCCTGAGGCACTCACTTTTACCAGAGTCCTGTGCAACCTCCCCAAGACCTTCTTCTCCTATATAACCTCATGTTAAACAAACATACAAAAAAATGACACACACATATCCAGCGTTCTGCATCTTGTCACTTAACAGCCTATCAGTTCATAGTCATGGATCAAGCTGCCCTGTTCTGGCCCTGCACGGGATTTCATTGGATGGCTGTGCCATAAACAATGTAACTAGTTTGTGGACATTCAAGGTTTTTTTTTTTTTTTTAAAGATATTATTTATTTTTAGGGAGAGCGGAAGGGAAGGAGAGAGGGAGAGAAATATCAATGTGTGGTTACCTCTTGAGTGCCCCCTACTGGACATCTGGCCTGCAACCCAGGCATGTGCCCTGACTGGGAATCGAACCAGCGGCCCTTTGGTTCACAACCCACGCTCAATCCACTGAGCTACACCAGCCAGGGCAAGAGATTTTTTTTCTAATCCTTTGTTTTTATGAGCAATACCTCAGTAAATCTCCTTATAAAAACTTCCTTGCCCACATGCTTATATATAAATGTAGACTAAAGTTCCAGCAGGGGAATTGCTGTTATAGGAGGTATACATTTTTAATTTTTGTAATTGTTGCTCATTGTCCTCTATAGGAATTGCATTAATTAATATCCCATAAACAACGAATAGAAGTATCATTTTCCCCATATTTCTACCAAAATAGGTATTATCATATTTTTGATTTTGACAATCTTGTAAGTGAAAATGTTATCTCATTATAGTCTTAATTTACATTCTTTTATTGTGAAATGTGTTTAAATGATATTTGTGTTTCCTCTCCTGAATTAGTAATTCATGATCTATGAATTTTTCATCATTTCCCTATTTATTTACTGGGGCTCTTTAGACATTAATTAAAGGAGCCCAATGTCACAGGCACTCCAAGCATATTTTTTATAGAGCATCTTCACCTCTGCAACCCTAAATGCTGATAAACTATTTTTCTTTCCTCACAAAGTACTCAGTTATAATGAAAATCTACTACGTAAGTTTTAGTCAATGTCCATTGTTATATAACAGCAGTTTGCCAAAGCCTGGATTATTTCTGTTCATTCTTCTATTGCCAAATCCGCAGTTCCCAAAATTTACTCAATGGGATATAAGTGTGCATGATTAAAGGGGTGGGGTAGGGGTTAAGAGGAGAAGAAGAAGAACTCCAGGGCCAAATAATCTTGGTTTAGACACAGTTAATAGAACTGTTGCTTTTTTAAAAATATATTTTATTGATTATGCTATTACAGTTGTCCTATTATCCCCCCTTCATTCCCCTCCACCCTGAACACCCTCCCCCACCCACATTCCCCCCTTTAGTTCATGTCCATGTGTCATAAGTTCTTTAGCTTCTACATTTCCCATACTATTCTTGCCTTCCCCCTGTGTATTTTCTATCTACCATCCATGCTACTTATTCTTCATACCTTTCCCCACTCTCTCCTTCTCCCATTCCACTGTTGCTAACCCTCCATGTGATCTCCATTTCTGTGGTTCTGTTCCTGTTCTAGTTGTTTGCTTAGTTTCTTGTTTTTGTTTCAGATGTGGTTGTTAATAATTGTGAGTTTGCTGTCATCTTACTGTACATGTTTTTTATCTCCTTTTTCTTAGATAAGTCCCTTTAACATTTCATACAATAAGGGCTTGGTGATGATGAACTCCTTTAACTTGACCTTATCTGAGAAGCACTTGATCTGCCCTTCTATTCTAAATGAAAGCTTTGCTGGATAAAGCAATCTTGGATGTAGGTCCTTGTCTTTCACGACTTGGAATACTTCTTTCCAGCCCCTTCTTGCCTG
>CM052540.1:50141354-50245743 GCA_028533065.1 Trachops cirrhosus | reverse complement strand
TGGTTTTTTGGGGTTTTTTTTGTTTTGTTTTTTGTTTTTTGGTCTTGTGGAGCTCCTGTAGTGAGGGGCGGGGCCTTAGGTGTTCACCAGGGCGGGGCACCCCAGTCACTGGGTTGTGAGGCTGTATGTGGGGGCGGGGTCCAAGAAGGAACAATGGCGCTTCCTCCGCTCTTCGTAGGACCCCAGACCCCTCCGCCACTTTCCACAAGCCAACTGGGCCCCTCTGGCACCAATTTGGTGTGGGTGGGCCTGTGCACCCTGTGGGACCTTCCTTTTCAGTCAGTGACCCAAAGCTCTATTTCCCGGTGCTGGGACCCTGAGTTGCGGGCAGTGCCTTGCTTCACAATGGGTGCCTTGCTGGGTCTGCTGGTCGCCACCCCCTGGCCGGGGCCCACCAGCCACCACCACTTGTGCGCCCAGGGTCTGCCTGCTGCGGACTTGCATGCAGCCCCAGTTGCTCAGCTCTCTGCTCCCCGTCCCTCTCCTGGCCCAACTCCACCCCTCCTACCAGTCTATTTTTAAATCCTTGGGTGTCCGACTTCCATACACTTCAATTTTCTGTCAGTTCTGGTTGTTATTTTGTTTCTATGTTGTTGTTGTCCCTATCTTGGTTGTGCGAGGAGGCACAGTGCGTCTATCTATGCCTCCATCTTGGCCGGAAGTCTGTTGCTTTTTTTTAAATTAAAGTTTTAACATGCTAAATCTCTGTGAAAAGAGCACAGTATAGATATTCAAAAATTATTTGCCTGTGTACTTCTTAGGACTGCAGAACACAGTTTAGGAGATATCCTTTTAAGCAAAGACTCCTTTGCTTATGACTAATTGTTAAATTTTTTGCTTTGAAACAAGATTTGAATTTCACAAGTAGCAACAGATAGTTTTCGTGCTATTATTCCTAATCAAGGCATGGCCCTTAATTAAATTGTAAGTTCTGACAATAACTAGTTACACAGAAACATCATTCAATTATTAATTTGATTTTCTAATTACTCTTCCACAACACAACTACATTTTGGCCCTCACACATACACACAGGTAGCATAATTGATGGTGTTCTGGCCTCCTGAAAGATATGAATGCGTTGACTATCTCCTCAGTTCATACTGAACTCTAATGAGGTTCAAGGCACTGTGGAGACAAACAAAAATCAGACAGAAATGTGTCTGTTAAGGAGCTTACTGTTTTGAAATTAAATAACAGAAATATCCTACAAGGTGCCCTGTATAACATATTTCTGCATCTTATCAATGTTATCTTCAGTGCTACAGCTACAGTGTTTCTTAATGACCTCGTTCAATCCTCACCATAGCCGTGAAGGGTGGGTCATTGTCCCTACTTGACAGATGATGGCACAGTTATGGAAAAGGTGACATGCCCAAAACACAGTGCTGGCTAGGGACTGAGCTAGAGCTGCAGTTGGGCACCCTAAGCTGTCACAGGAGCCCACGTCCCATGTGCCCCATAGACACAGTTACACCCTCATTGAAGCTGAGCCTCAGTGAGGAAGACCACATGTTAGAATAGTCACAGTCCTGATGCCACGAACAAGAACAGCTTGTCTTTGCATTTCTGAATTCCAAATCACCAGGATATATTAAAAGTATAGAACTATTCAATATATAATTATGGACCCCTCCATAGAAGGAATCTGAAATCCATCTTGAGCAGAAACGGGAGAGCCTATGAAACCATGACAAGGGCATCGGAAGAGGCATGGACCAGGCTTTGGAACCCGTAAACTGGGACTCAAATTCTGGGCTCACCCATCCCTGACTGTGTGACCCAGGTATGTCACCAAACCTCTCTGTTCTTTATTATTACTTTTTTCTGTAGAGTATAAACAGTTCCCTCCCAGGATTGTCATGAAGATACAATGAGGTGAGTTTTCATAGTGAGATAGTTTTCACAGTGAGATAGTTTTCCTAATGCATGGTGTTGAGGAAAAACAAACTTTCCTCTGCCCTCAAGGTTCTTTTGGCTAGTCTAATAATCAAACAGACATGAGACCAATTAGCAAGAGAAAGTAACCAAAATTTATTTATTTATATATACACACACACACACACACACATGCTGGACATATATATATGTATTAACTTTGGTTATTATATTATGGTGCCCATACACATATACATATGTGTGTGCACCCAGTGTACATGAGAGAGTCAGAGACTCCACATGCAGGAGAGGTTCAGAGACAGAAAAGGGGACTGAGATCTGTAAGACATCCTGAGCTAGAGATGAGGTCATGCACCTTGGGGGCTTCAACAGGTCATTGCAGGATGATAAGAAGAGCAGACCTTTAATAAATGAAAGTTTGCTGTACCCTATAGATAGGTGAAAAGAATTTATCTCTGATAATGTCTTAGGAGCAAGGCCTCTAGTGCAAATTCTTCTAAGTTGTTAAGGTGGGGGTGGGGGAGGGTGGGCAGAAGTTTCTCTTGACCCTGTGGGTAAAGTTGCTTGTATTTCAAAATAATCTGCATACCACAGGAGCACACCTTGGGGTGACTTGTTCTGGACCCCCACAATGGTTCCCAGCAGGCACAGAGTCACAAGACTTGAAAGTAAAACTCCTAACAGGTGGGCTGGGCCTCTGGTTTCACTTCGTTTTGCAAAGAGCCACAGAACTGGAACTAGGTTCCTGAAAGCTCTCCCTCTTGGAGCCTGTGTTAATAAAGGCAGCCCAGAGAAGGGAGATAATGAATCCCACCCTGCCCCCACCTTACCCCAGCTCTTCTT
Source organism: Trachops cirrhosus (assembly GCA_028533065.1). Taxonomy (NCBI): domain Eukaryota; kingdom Metazoa; phylum Chordata; class Mammalia; order Chiroptera; family Phyllostomidae; genus Trachops; species Trachops cirrhosus. The sequence continues at coordinate 50,243,001 of CM052540.1, read as the reverse complement.
AAACTCTTTATGGTCATAAATTTATAAGCACTTCCCTGAAAAAATGCACAGCATTTTGTCCACAATGTTAGGGGGTCCGTGGACTCCCAGAAACCCCCCACGGAGCTTCAAAGGGAGCTTAAGGATGCCTGCACCGGAGAGTTTATTGGCAAACAGGTGAGTCCACTCCTCTGCTCTCTGATGGAAACACAGACTACCTTTTTTTTTTCCTCTTTGTGTTTTAACGTTTTCTTTTCAAGAATAACACTTTAGGGTGGGGTGACCCGGACCACTTTGATCTCTGACAAGCTGGAGGCATCCGCCCTTCCGCGTCCTGAAGCAGCTGTGCCCCTATCAGCTGGCCAGGAAAGCCCCAGTCAGCTCTGTCATCCTTTCCCAAAGCACCAGCAATTGACTCAGAGGCCTGGCAGGCTTTAATAACTGTTCAGCCTTTGGTATTCCGTGTCCTACACCAGAGGTGATTCATTCCAGTCACCGGAATGTCAGGGAGGGTGGAGCTGGCAGGACTTTCCCTGAGGTGTTGTGGGATCGGCTGACTACTCTCCAGGCCCTCCATTCCACTAGGCAACAACGTGTCAATTTAATGAAAATTTCTCACAAATAGAACTTTGTATAACTAAGCAGCAGTGTACAAAACAGCGATGGGTAAATTTGCACTTACTCACTTCCATCCTTGGGGCCAGTATATTAAAGCTCTGGATTTTATTTTACGACAGTGCTGGACATGTCATGGTTCTGTATTTTTGTAATTCCAGTGAATTCTATTTGCCAAGATTGGTCAGAAGCACCTTGTTTTCAAAGGCTTTCCCCTCTGACTTAAACTGCAGAAAAGCTTCAGGGGCTTATATATCCCAAAATATCAGAGCCAGTCCTGGCCTAGGGCTGTCGTGTCCAACACAGAAATCCACCTGTTCCATCCAAAGGCAGGAAAGTCGTCAGATCTCTACCAAAGGCTCCTGGGGTCCTAGGGCTTAGTGCTTAACCACTTTCCAGGGTCTTTCAAAACACAACTGTGGCCTCTTTTTCCTGAGGTAGAGGCAGAGTGTAGGAGATAGATGATTTCTGGGTTCCTAGTGTGCCTACAGTGGCAAACAAACAAGACTCTCAAACACTACACATGTGGCATCCTTTTATGTCACTTTATCAGAATGACTACTGACCATGAGGCAAGCGCCCACTCCCTTTCAGGACTTCACACAGTTGTGCTGGAACTATTTGGAACATTGATGGGACTGAGGTGATGGGGAACAGAGGAAGGCTGTGATGATCAAGGACCCCAAGAACACCTACTTTTCCTGAAGAAATTAGTGTCTATAGTCACTTGGTATTTGGTAGATTTCATTACTCCAGTTGTATTATACTACCTCTGGACTGCAAGAAAAGGTTGTTTTTTTCATTCCCAATGTGCCCCTATGTTATATGATTATTTATAATAACATTTTTAAATAGCTTGTACTTGGAAGCCTGAGTTTGTTATTTTTATTTTTTAATGTGGGCCACTGATGCATAGAAAATAACTTTACTGTTAAATAAATGCTCTTTAGAAATGACAACTCACTAATGTACTCAGAAAAATGTAGTGTTATGGCAGGGATTATAATTGCTGTGATTATTACAGTTTCTTTTATTTTATACCTAATATTTCTTTCAACTTCCCATTTGACAGCTGAGCAAAGGAGCAGAGAATGAGTGATAGATGTTGGATCTCAAGCAGAAACTGTACAATCTTGTGGACAGAAAATTAGGAGCCAACAGGGCTTAGTCCTAATGACAGTTTCGCTTGACAATAGCCCCGTATCTTAGTCTCTCCAGCGTGGGAAGATTAATGGCAGAGCTGCTCTGAAATGTCGTGAAGGCAAGTTTGAAATATCTGCAGCTCTCCTCACCTTAAGGTCTCCTCCCATTTCCGTTTAGTTTCCACTGAGTGGCCACTACAGAAAGACTCTAAGCGTGGGAGTGGGGCAAGAGCAAGGTATTGCTTTTGCTTCTTTCAAACACTTATTTCTTCTTTACTTTTTCATTTTGTTCCTTTCTCTACTACCATCCTCTTCTTGTTTTCTCTGTGTATTTCATAATTAACCCCTCGTACTTCAGACCAGCACCACCCACAGAGGTTCTTACAGTGGCCTTTCCTGCTTCTTCCGGGGGGAGGCTTACTGCAGTCCTTTTCTTCTTTTTATTATTTTCTCTTTATACAAGAGGGCTTGGATTGTGACGGTGTAACTCAGGATGGGTGAACTGAACCAGCACTCATGGAGTGACTCGGAAGTGTATTAGTGTCCCAGGACTGCTGTAACAAATCACCACAGACTGGTGGCTTAAAACAACAGCTGTGCATTCCTCTGCAGTCCTGGGGGTGCCGTCCAAAATCAAGGTGTTGATGGGCTCTGGGGAAATTTCGTCCTCTCCTCTCCAGTGGCTGTCAGCATTCTTTACACTGCCTCACTCCAGTCTGCCTCTGTCTTTATATGACCTTTCGTCTTCTCTCCCTGTCTGCATGTCCATTATAGTATAACTGCACAGAAACCTTATTTTCTCTAATCTGGCCTTTTATTTTGATTTTCTTTTTCTTTGACTCAAACTGGCCTCACCTAGCACCCTGACTCACCCACCTCCCTATCAATGGCTTAATCATAAGCCCTCAGGACAATGAGGTTCTGGCCAGTATCCAGTAATCTTAGAAACAGGGTCCTCGGTCCACAGACTATTGAGACAGAGTTTGCAATCAAACTAAACATAATATCTAGGCCTCAGTTGTGTTTTAGCTTTGGACCCTGGAAAGTAGAATGATCCCACAGAACAAATCCTTGCGAAATTGGACAGAACACCTCCAATCAGGACCAGATGCAGTGATCAGTTACCCCTACCCCAGCACCAACCACTCAGTAGAGACCAGGACCCTAGCTCTGGTAATCACCATGAGGAATGATGTTCCCTACATAAGCCATCCTCTGGAAGCCCAGGGAGCCAGGTCTTCGAGCATGAGATACCTATGCATCCAGGCATGGCAATATCTGCTCGGTAAATCCTTACTTTCTTAGTGGGAAACTCCTGTTTGTATCTTAGTGGACTTTGATGCACGCAGGCCAACTGACCCCCCTTCAGTCCAGTAACAATAAGGACAATTGTTATTGGATTTAGGACCCAGAGAATTCAGCAGGGTCTATTTGAGAGCCTTCCACCTGCAAGACCTCTTTTGCAAATAAGTTCACAATCACAGGCTCTGAGACACGGGCAGATGTTTGAGGGGACCACTGTTCAATCCACAACAGTATGTATTTAACATTCACAAAATGTAGGTAATGGAAATGCTGATTTATAGATGAGAAAACTGAGGTCCAGAGCCGTTAAGCAACTCCCTGAGAAGCAGTGGATTCCATAAGCAGTTTAGGTCAGTTTGACCTCGAAGCTTAGGTGTCCCCTCACTGGACTTCCGTGTGGCATCCAGAGATGCACACGACAACTGCCTCAAGAAAAAGGAGATGCTGATATCTCTAATAAATAAAAGCATTCTCTAATCTTTTTTTCTTTAACTTCTGCTACAGATTTTTCTGATGCAATTTAGTACTTGTATATTAAAAGGAAAAAGCTATGTTTTTAATTTACCAAAAAGTCTCTCTTAAAAGTAAAAAATGGCATGAAAGTAGATTTTAACTTTCTGATTTAGGGCTAAGATGGGAAGAAAAAAGGTAACTGTGCTTCTTAGTTTTGTACTTTTTTTAAAATTCGGATCCATCATCTCAAATGTATTTTTTGCCAAATGAAATTTAGAAATCAAAGGACTTAAGCCAACCGGCTCAATTTTCTATATTAAGGGAGGACACGCTGGCAGTTTTCTCGGCATGTAACCCAATATTTCCAATGACCTTCTGAACCTTTCTACGTGGATATTCCAGCCTCACTTCAACTCCTGTTCCAGTAGTCTTCCTCCAACACTGCTAGCTCTACTTCTTCCAGTTCCTGTCATCATGCTTCCATTTACCAAACTAAGAGATCTTGATGCATTGAATTTTGTCACTCTTTTCTTCATAGTGAGCCTTACTCGTATTCATTTAGTCCCCAAGTATTTTTTTGACTGTTTCCTCTGGGCCAGCTACTATGCCGGGTACTAGAGAGATACACAGTTCTAAAAAGACAGACACAATCATGCCCTTGTGGGGAGCTTATAGTCTAGTAGGAAAACCAGACACTGAGCATGTAATTAGAAATATGACCCAACAGAAAAGGGAAAGCAAAGGTTCCAAATATAAATTTGTGTCTGGAGAAACAAATCCAACCCTATCTTTCCACCCTCTCTGGTCTACTCTGGTTAGTCCCTGTGCTACCTGGTTTCTTGAGGCAGCCTCTCTGACTTTAGTCTCACTTCCTCTGATCCACCCTGTAAACTACTTGCTGGTTAAACTTCCCAGACCTCTGCTTATCATATGTTACAATCCTCTCGGTAACGCCCTGATGCTTACGACGCTGCCCTTTAACATGGCATTTAGCACTTTCCTTTTAATGAAGCCAACCCCATTCAATCCTGGATAGAAATCCTAGGGAAGCTGGGGAACAGGCCTGGGGTCACCCCCCAACACTGAAAGCTCGGCCATGCTCTATAACAAGCCCCATCAGCCTCCTGAAACTTGCAGAAGCCAACCTATCCAGTCACCATCTGTCCTGTGGTATCGGACTCACTCTAACCCCTGAGTGTTTGTTCAAACTCTGTTTCCCCACAGCGAGCCCTTTTCCCTCTTACCTATCTCTCAGATTTGATCCCTGCCTCAAAGAACACTACTTTGAACAACCCCCAACCCCAAGGGCATTCTCTTCTTTTCCTAAAGTGAAGATACTCATTGCACCACCTAGCCTTTGTGTGAGGGAGTGCAATTGGTCTTTATGATGTTACATTTCTGTGCATGCATCTATATCTTATCTCTCCCAAAAAGACCAGAGACTTCTTAAGGAAGCCTGCTGTCAGGGTTTATTTGTCCCATTGCACCTCTCACTTAGTAGGCAGTCAGTACTTCATATAATCACAGAGCAGCAGAGCTGGGGCCTGAGTATTATGAAGGCCCAGAGGGATAAAGTAACTTTGTATGAATACACAGCTAGTTAGTGACATGGTTCAGACCAGAACTTAGATCTGTTAACAGTCGACAGTGCTCTTTTTATTTTTTATTTTTTTAATTTTATTTTAATTGTTGTTCAAGTACAGTTTTCTGTCTTTCACTCCCATTCCAGCCCACCCACCCAGCCCCCCCACCTCCCTCCCATTTCCACCCCCCAGTCTTTGTCCATGTGTCCTTTATACTCATACCTGTAAACCCTTCCCCTTTTCCCCTGAAATTCCCTCCCCTCTCCCTATGATCTCACCTTTAACAGGAACCTAAACAACAAAACAAACAAACAAGCAAGATAATGCTCCTTTTGCTGATGAATGAATGCAATGACTAAATATAAAGAGAATTTAAAAGTTTCATTCCTTTGGAGTTGGTCCATCCAGCACTAAACCCTTGCCAACCAGAAACCATGGTATTGATCTGCAGATGCTGTGGCTCCTACAGACACACAACACTAACCTTGCTATTGAAATGGAGCTCTGATGCCCATTTTGTCATTATTGCCACAGCCATTGACTCTTCCCACCTGCCTTCTACCTCCCATTCAGTGTGGTTTATTCTCAGCTAAAACTAAGGGTGCACAGACTTTCAAAACTTGAATTCAAAGCTACCAGTTATATTCCCCATGGCTGAGATTTAAGGTGTAGCAAGTTGGAGAGACACAAGCACACCCACTGTATCTGCGATAGGCTGTTGTGTGAGATGATGAAGGCAGAGAGAAGATCATTTTGTGATGTCTCTGGGCTTTCAGATAACTGGGGCTGGCTCCAACATTTTACTGGGCTTCTAAGCTGTCAGTCAGGAGCCAGAGGTGGGACAGGGGCACCCCAAGAAATCAAAGCAAACTCAATTACTACCTGATGACAATCAAAAAACCATTTCATTCCTCAGCTCTTCACAGAATGTGGTTGCAGGGGGAGGGAGTTGTGAAGAAATTAAAAGCATGACAATTTTTAATGAGTGTAATTATTGAATCATCAGTCACACAGTCCATCTGCTTCAGAGCATTTTAGTGACTAGTGAAATTCTAAAATACTGCATTGCATGTTTACATTTATGTAATCACATAAATGTTTATAAAAGAACAGTGAATGATATTCATATATCATGCGCATCCTCTCTATAACTCAGCATTCTCATTTTGTCTGTTTCATTGTACTAGTCACTAATTTCATATTCTGACACCAACTTGGTGGGAATTTGCTGGCAACTGTGTGGGTAGAAGGCAGCCTGGTGACATTAAATATTATATTGTGGAATATTCATTTGTTAAGATGAACTAATGTAAAATTTATCTCAAGATAATGTGCAGCCTTGAATTTTTAGAGCAAAGTGAACTTGGTGACACAGTTACGAGTAAGGACTCATTTTTAAAGTCCTTTTCCAGAGATGATTAACCTACACAGTGGAGATACAAAGCAATGGCTGACTTGTCAGTGAGAAGACTGAGCTTGTGGGTATGACTCTAAAAAGAGGGTCTGGTCCCAATTCCAAGGTCAAGGGTGGGGGATGTCTTATAATTCAGTGCAATTCTGATGCTATCTACTCAGAAAAGCATCGGCAGGTTTCTGGTTCAGTCCTGTAAAACTACCCTGCCCCCCACCCCAAACTTCAGATGCCAGTCCCAAGCCCAGGTTAACTGTGCTTCTGACCCACTGGCTACAAGACGGAAGTTTGCACCGCCCTTTCCTTGGCTTTGACTAATGTGCCAGAATGGCTCACAGAACTCAAATAAAACATTTTTACTTACTATATCACAAGTTTATTATAAAAGGGTATAGCTCAGGAATAGCCAGATGGAAGAGACGCATGGGGCAAGGTCTGGGGAAAGACACAGAGCTTCCATGCTCCCTATGAGTGTCCCACTCTCCTCAAATCTCCACGTGTTCACCCACCCAGAAGCTGTCGAACATAGTCTTTTGGGGATTTTATGGAAGTTTTACTACATTGTCATGGTTGATTAAATCTTGGCCATTGGTGACTGATTCAACCACCAGCCCCTCTTCCCTCCCCAGAGTTTGGGCTTGGTATTGAAAGTTCCCACCTCCAATCACTTGGTTGGCTCCACTGGCAACCAGCTCCCATACTTAAGTGGGGTCCAAAAGTCACCACATAAACATAACAAAATGCACTATTCTTGCTCTCTTCACTTAGGAAATTTCCATGATTTTAAGAGCTCTAAGCCACAAATCCTGGACAAAGAAGAAATATAAGAAATATTCTTCGGTCATCTGAATGACCAAATACATACTTCTTATAAGTCACAATATCACGGGCTCAAAATCTTTTGCAAATTGCAGCAAAGGGAAGGGAAAGGGGGAAGATAGATTTGGAGAAGATGGCTATAACCAAGGAATGTTGTCTGGGAGAACTGTGGATGAAGGTGTGTCAGACATGTTGAGGGTGGAATTGTGTCCCCTCAGAAAGGTTAAAGTCCTAACCCTGGTACCTATGACTGAGACCCTATTTAGAAATTGTATTTTTGTAGATTTTATCAAGTTAAGATGAGGTGATTCAGATAGGCCTTTAATGCAATATGCCTGGTGTCCTTATAAGAGGGGAAGATGAGTCAGGTGAAGAAGACAAGACACACAGGGACCACACTTAGTGACAATGGAAGCAGAGACTGAAGTGCTGCAGCTGAAACCAAGGAATTCCTGAGGCTACCAGAAACCTGAAGAGGCAAAAGAGAGTCCTCCTCTAGCTTCTGAAGGTGCATAGCCCTGCAGACATCTTGAATTCAAACTTCTAGCCTCCAGAAGAGTAGAACAATAACTTTCCATTGTGTTTAAGTCACCCAGTTTGTGGCACTTTATTGTGGCAGCCCTGGGAAACTAATACAAGGCATGATGACAGTTGCTGTGATTTGGCTATCTGCATAGCACACCTTTATCAAGCACTTGCCTGTCCATATCTAACACCGGGCTCAATGCGGCTGAGCTGGTTAAGGAGTCATGGTATCTTTGCTTTGCTCTAAAATTCAGCACACTGGTGTCAATTCTATCAGCCTGCCCGGGCACGCAAATGTCTTCTGTTTCTTTGTGAATAACTATAATGCCTTTCAGGAAAATGAATTGGTCTCTTGCCTGATAGCATCACCTGGGAACACACCATCCAATTGAGATAATAGGTTTAAAAGTCTGGAAAAAAATCACCAGAAAGGACACTGAAGTACGGATGGCTAGAGGGAGCTTAGAGCTAAAAGTGAATACACTTTGGCTGCTCAATTACAGAGCTTGTCTTGACCCACGTGGCTATTGAGAGTTGAGAGCCAGGCTGCCCCGGTCCCAATCCAGCTGCCCCGCTTACCTGTTGTGTAACTTTAGGGGAGCTACCCAATCTCTGTGCCTTGGTTCTTTTTATCTGTATTTACCTCGTAGATTTGTTGAAAGAATTTCATAAGTAATTCACATAAATTGCTTAGAATAGTACCTGGTCCACAGTAACTGCCCCAGAAATGTTAACATTATCTTAGTCTTTGATATAGATTTCTGAATCTAGAAATATTTTTGTTTGTGTTTTTGCTAACACATCTTTCTACCTATCAGAGATTCCTACAGGATGAGTTAGAAACACAAAGCTACTTAAAAGATAAGAATTTTTTGTTAGTCAATAAAAAAATTATAATATCTAGCAACGTGGTAGATTTGGGAATGGAAAAGAGAGAAGATAAAGGGGATAAGAAAGCAAATAAGCTTAATGGAGAAGTGTATGATGGATGTTACATAGTGTGTCTGTGTGTATGAGTTTAGGGGTTGAGAGTGGGGAGATAAACTATCTGTGGAGAGCAGGGTACATTTTTACTGCTCCCTGTGTATCTCTCTGGAACTTAGCTGATTCCCTGACCCTTCTGCACAACAATGACCAGGAAAACAGTTGGTTGTGCCTATTTTTTTTAAATCAAGATATTATTTATAATGAGCAAATTACACAAATCTTAAATGTATAACTCAAAGACTTTTTTTTACATATATGTTTATCTGGGTAACCAGTTGCCAGATCAAGATAAATAACATTTCTGTTATTCTAGAAAGTTTCCTTGTGCTCCATTTTAGTCAATAACACCTTGCACGAAGAGGTCTACATTAGCTTTATACAAATGAAATAATAAAACATGTACTCTTTTGTGTCTGCCTCCTTTAGTTCAAAGAACGAATGTTTTTGAGATTGAATATACACAGAGCCCATGTGCTCTGTGTATATGTCATTCACTCCTTTTTAATGCTGAGTAGTTCTTAATTGGGAGAATACATTGCAAATTATTTCTCTATTTTCCTGTTCATGGATATTTTGGTTGTTTCCTATTTTTATCATTCTAAACCCAAATGAATGACATTAATTCAGTGGGTGGTCTTCAATTTTTTTTAACCAGCTAAACTGTTTCTTCAGTTGAAATTTTATGTGGAAGCACAACATATATAAAATATCTGAAACAAATCTACTCCACATGAAAGGATGGGAGACAGACTCCTAGATCATCTTCTTCTACATCCCTTTCTCACCCCCAATCTGTGCCCTGTTAAGCATCTCCCAACGGAATAGGGTCCTATGGAAAATTAAAAAAAAAAAACCACACACACACACACATTTAACCAATAACACATTCATTATATTTCTTTAGGACCAAAAACTTTATAAGAAATTATGACACATTTTTTTGAAACCTCAACAACTCTTTAAGCAGTTGTTGCCTGAAAGGAAGTGGCCTTGTTCACAGGTGAGGACACCGCATAGCTAAATGTCTCATCTCAGGCAGCAGAGCTGACAGACAAAAGGGCAAAGACGCGAAGCCAGACTTCCTGGCTCAAGTCCGGTTACCTCCTCACCACTACATCAGAATTGACACCTGCTCACATCTATGGCCTGTTTGCATGTGCAAATGGCTCCTAGTGTGCTCGGAAATGTGTAAATTTTTGTCAGTAATAGTTTTGATGTTTGACTTTACTTCAATAAGCATTAAAGAGCATTTATTAAGTACCTACTATGCGCAAGATACCTTATGAGGTAGCAAGACATCTGTGACTACAATCAGGACTAATGGAATTTCCTCTTGTGTTAGTTTCTAATTGAATTATGTCAGCTATTTTTGAATGACAGTCCAAAGACACAATCACATTCCAATTCATCAGGTGGTGCTGGGGCTTCTCATTTTTCTATTAACTGATAGAAATAATGATGTTCCTGTTCTTCCCCTCTTCATCCTCCAAACTTAAAACATAATGTGGAATAACTTAGCACATATTTAGTGATTTCCTGTAAAAGTATGTATTTGTCTTTTTAATTTAAAAATATTTAAAAGTATAAAAATAAAACATGTAAAATAAATTTCCATGTAAAATCTCTCTATCCCTTCAGGATCATGTCTCCGAGTAACTCGTTCCACACAGGCCTCTGTGCGCGAGTTCTGGATGAGTCTCAGAACTGTTTGTCTCAGCTCCTGAGACCTGGCATTTAGTTACTATGTTTTGTTCACCACTGAAACAATGATTTGTGACATGTTTCAAATGCCCTAACTTTATGGAAAGAACATACATCAAAGGCTCACTGGAGATTGTCATCACTCAGTGCAAAGGTATCTGGTTCCCAGCTTGTGGTCAGTGAGCACTTGAGTTTCTTTTCTTTTTTTCCCCCATTACTTTTGGTGTTTGTCTCGACCTATGGGGCAGCTTCCATGAGTCAGGGCAACCATGTCCAGACACCTCCAGGTGTTCATGAACATACACCCCAAGGTCATGTTTAAGGAGAGATTAGAATCAGTTTGAGGCTTTTTCTTTGCCCCGGCTTTGCAATGAGAGGTACAGAAAGTGGCTCAGTGTAGGACAGACTTGAAAAGAAGTTCGTTAAAAAGTTTTATGCCTTTAAAAAGAGCAGGACAACGACTAATATACGTGAAGAAGAGAATGTGAAAGTCCCCTGGGTTACAGATGGCAATAGAACCAGTGCTGCAAATGAGCCCTGAAATCTAAATTGGTTTAGAAATAAAAGAAAACGGCAGTATTCATGCCACTTTACAGTAAGTGCCACCACTTAGTGCTCTAGTTTGGCCTTTTATGTATTTATGTGAGTACATTGGGTGTCCATCTGGATCTTTTAATTTATCCGGTTATATGCTTGGGCGTGTTCTCTGCATAATATCCTTCCTCCCAGGCCTCTGGAAATGCATGAACAAACACTGACTTGGGGGGAAAAGAATTTTTGCTGATTAGAGAACAAAGCAAGAATGTTAAACCCAGCAGGGGATTTCTATTTGCCTGCCGTGGAAAGGCTGAGTGTACACTTCTCGAGCATATGGTCCTTACTTGGTGCTGGAGGTCTGACTTGTTGAACTCTCCCGAAAGGAGTCACAAAGCCCTCGATGGCTAAACACTGTTTGGTTTGGTAAATCCAGCAACCCTGGGAGACTGTAAGGACCAATATCTCTCTTCAGCTGTGAGTGCCACATTCTCACACACATCTGGACAGGCCCATGGAATGCAACCAAAAAGAAGTTACCACTTAAGAAAATTTCAGGAGAAATGTTAGGCTGAGAGAAACACGCAGAGCTTCTAACATCATCTTAATTTTTAGCTCATCCAGAAAATTTATAAAAATGAGTGACTTGGCACTGGGAACAACTTAGTCTAGTTGAGAACATTGACTCTGGAGCCAGTCCGCCTGTGTCCATCTCCTGGCTCTGCAGCTAACTAGATATAAGGCCTTGGCTGAATCACCTAATCCTTCAATGCCTTAATTTCTTTATCTGCAAAATGGGCACGATAACAATGGCAGCTATCACATCTCATGCAGGTATTAGATAAGTTAATACATGCAAAACACAGTAGGCTCAATAGGAATACTCTTATTACTTATAAGACATTTATACTAGCAATTATTGAGGACTTTTTACTGTTTCTTTTCTCTTCTATTAAAACAATGGGGGATAACAAACATCTTCTGTTTCATTCCAAGGATGTAAGACAAACTACAAACCTACAAACCTCAACTGTAGTAGTGGAATCTACCTGGAAGTAAGGGATTTACTTAAAACAGTCAATAATAAATAAGCCTCTTTATATAGTGAAGTAAATTCAAAAGATTACTTCATTCCAAGAGGCTGTGTATGTTTTTTTCTGGTGCTGCTGTCTTCCATGGCCTTTTTCTTTTATTGGACTGTGTCCATGGACCACTTCTACTAGCTGCTGTGAAGGTAGAGATGCAGTCTGTCTCACTCATCTCTGAGCCCCAAAACAAGCATAACACACAGAAGCTACTTCATAAACATGCTCAGCTGAATAAACAAATTAATATTTCTTCTGTGTTCTTCCCACTTAAAAACTCCCCACCCTACTTATTCATTCATACCCATACACAACACACACACCTGGCTTCCCTCTATCACCTTAAATGTGTTATATAAATAAATTTCTCAAAGTTTAACTTAAAAACAACTCCTCCAAAATACCTTTCCTCATTTCTCTAGCTCAGTGTGCTATACCCTTGAACTCAAGTATGCTTTTTCTCTGCTGTTCTACTATGCTCATGATACTTCACCTTCATTACAATTGTGCATGGAGATGACACTGTGTTATAACAGACCTATAAGGTTAGGTAATGATTTGTAGCTTACACATCATTTAATTATTTTGTCTCAAAACGTTAAAAAACTAAACAGATAAATGTGTTTATATGTACATTTCAGACCACATAAGTCTACACTCTGAACTAAACAGGTATATTGTTATAATATCAGAATCGAACTTGCTCCTCAGCCTTCATTTATCCATTAGCAGGTCCCACTCCATGTAAACTTACTCTGAGGAGTTGCTTGGTAACCTACTAATGCAAACATTTAGTTTTACAAGCCTTGTGAATCCTTGGGTATTATTAAACTTAACAGAATATAGGAAGTGATCTGTAAAGTATTTTTCCAAGTACATTTCCTGAGGTGGGTAGGTATTTTCACTGTTTATTAGTCACTGCCATTCTCCCAACTGCGGCCCTGCCCCGGCCCTGTTTCGAACTTATTTTGGATTATGAGAATAGGTAGTTTTCCTTAACGGATTTCTGATAGCATATTTTCCAAAATATGTCCCATCGACAAACAGTACAAATGATGGGTGGTGAAGTCCAGAGGACCCATGAGTTTGCCCTTTGACCCATGAATATGCCACTCTAAATTAGCAACACCTGTTGGGTCAAGAATAGCCCATCAGAAAACAGGCCTGCTCTGCCCCTTTCAGGACGGAGAGCCTATCCGCAGCTCTGTGGAACAGGCTGACTAAGGTACTTTCTGCAGGCAATAAATTTGATCAAGTCATTTCTAATTCTTATTGGAAGTAGGCAGGGTGTAAATAAATTGATCACTGCAATTAGATTAGTTTAGTAAGTTACTGATTATTGCAGTGCAGTTTGAAGTTATTTAAGGAAAACAACTAGATTTCATGGAAGAGTCTATATGATAGGAACACAGATCAAGTCTTGACTCTGTCATCAACTAGTCGACTAATTCACTCAACTTCCTCTCTTTGACTCAGTCTCCCCATCTGTAAATGTAGACAGAAAAAATAACTCTCACTTAGAGGATCACTTGTTGAATGGGAGCCCTCAGAGGTGCCAGCCCCTTTACTCCTCTCGAAGCAGTGGCACTATTATGTTCCTGATAAAGAACTCACAGCTCAAAGAGGTTCCTTCCTGTCCTGGCAAGCAGCTGTCATAGCAAGGAGACAGGATTTAAGCCCAGACCTATTAACCCCCAAATCCTGCAATCTGTCACTCTTCCACAGTGTTTCAAACACTACCTACCTTGATGACCTACAGCCACAAGGAAGAAATGCACTAGTGGAAGAGGGGGTACTTTTTAGACTATAATGTTTATTTTCATGACAGGTTTGACCATCAGTTTTATTTAGAAACAATTAATTGCCTAGTAGGCCACAAAAGAAACCCAAATACCCCCTAAAATACCAAAATGGAAATCTTCAATTTGTTCACTTGGTCATATTTCTGTCCTCCATACCATGAGGAGGTAATGGTTACTCTTCAGCATATAGTATGGTCCCTGCACCATGTTCTTCCAAACCACATTGAAGGTTTCTGTATTGACTTTCTAATGCTGCTGTGAGAAATTATTATAAGGTAGTAGCTTAAGACAACACAATTTTTTACCTTACAATTCTGGACGTCAAAAGCCAAAAATGGGTCTCACTGGACGACACTCAAGGTGTTGGCAGGGCTGTGTTTCTTTCTGAAGGCTCTAGGGGAGAATCTGTTTTCTTGTGTTTCCAGCTTCTAGAGGCCATCCACGTTCTTTGGCTCGTGGCCCCATACTCCATCTTCAAAGCTGGGCAGCATCAAGCTTTGACCACATCTTATCATTCTGACACTGACTCTTCTGCCTCCCTCTTCCACAGTTAAGGACACTTGTGATTACATTGGGTCCATCTGGGAAACTATTCTTATTTTAAATTCAGCTGATTAGCAATCTTAATTCTCCTCCTTGTCATGAAATGTAACATACTCACAGCTTCTAGGGATTAGGAGGCAAAAATCTTTGGTAGGGGTGTCATTATTTTGCTTACCCTTCTCTCCAAAGGAAAAGCTTGGATCTTAGACTTCACTGATCAACTCTAGAGGTCTAACCACATCACTGGGTGCTGAGGGAGCATGGGGCGTTGCAGGGGAGGACTCTGGCTACGAGTGCTGTTCCTGGACCAATATGCCTGGATTCAAGGCCCAGGTCTAGTACTTTCTAGCAGTGTGACCTTGAGCCAATTACTTCTGTATGCCTCTATTTCCCCATATGTAAATGAAGAAAATGAGTATAATAAGAGCAAATACTTATATAGCACTTTCTATGTATCAAGCACTGTTTTAAGTTATTTTACATATATTTACTTTTTATTGATCAAAACAACCCTCTCAGATAGTTTCTATTATTATTCTCATCTTACAGATGTGGAAATCAAGAAACTGAGATGTTCAATAACTTGTCCAAGGTCATATACTTAATAAGATGCAGAGTCAGGGCTTACATCCAAGTAATAGTGCTTTATAACTTTTACCAGAGCAAACATAATGCAATCATTGCAAAGATTAAATGAGTTAATATTTGTGTTTAGAACTGTACCTGGAACATTTAAAAAATTTAAATATTAGCTATTATTATTATATATTAGTACGAGTACTAGTTTAATATTAGTACTCTGTTGAACTTGGTAAGAAAATTTTAGTATTAGATTATCTAGCATTTACCCCTTTTCCATATACACATCAATGCATGCTTGTTTGACTTTTCCATTTCAATTCTCAACCTTATAGTCCAAATCTCCAAATAACAGCTAATTTCAAAATATCTTCTCTGAATCTAAAGCTCTTTCAGGAAACTACCAGCACTAACAAGCTACTTTTCCTATCTCAGTTCTAGCTTGTCTTTAGCTCTACATAAATCCCCACCTGCAAGCCAACAATATCTTTATTCAACAGAGCCCATCCTACAACCTTAAAAATCCCACAGGCTAGGCCCTGGTGGGGTAGCTCAGTTGGTTAGAGCATCGTCCTGATACACCAAGTTGCAGGTTCGATCCCCAGTCAGGGCACACACAAGAATCAACCAATGAATATGTAAATAAGTGAAACAACAAATTTCTCTCTTTCCCTCCCTCTCTCTCCTTTATTCTTTCTCTAAGATCAATAAATTAAAAAAACATTTTCTTTAAATCCCACAGGCTTCCTCCATTATAGATCTCTCTTGTGGCCTAGATAACACTTGCTTTCATCTCCTCATCCTGGCAAAAACAGTAACAACACAAAAAGAAGAAAAAAACAAATACAACTTCTCAAACACCATTCTAGATCATTGAATTCACAATTGCAAGACTTTTGTTGAGGGTATGGCAAAACTGTTAGTTGGCTACAGACTTTGGATTGAGTATTTGCATCTTCATCTGTAAAGTGAGGATACACTTCTAGATAATGGATAGTTTCAGGATCAAATGAAATAATGCAAATAAAATTGATGTGTAAAAATGACATGCTTTTCATGTTTGAGCAATATTAGTATTAACTCACACATACATACACAAATTGCCAATATATACTGGCCATGGTTTTACCTAATTGAAGTGAATTATAGTTTTTGGTGCAACCCTAAAAACACACTCCATAAACTGGCAACTCTGCCTTTATGATCACCCTCTCTTTCCTCTCATGCCACAACATAGGGAGACAAAAATAGAATATGTATCTGGACCAGAAATTAATTTTTGAGCCTCATTTCATGACCACTAACAACGATACCTTCTAATGATGAAGACAAAAATAAGATAATGTGTATAAAAGTGGCCTGTGGCCGAGTATAGAACTTAAGTGTGCACTAAAATGTCAACTGTCATCATCATTATGATCATCATCATTTGTATCATGAAGCTAAATTTCCCTAGAATGGAGCCCAAATTTCACTGTACTTGCAAATCTTTTGCCTTGGGCCTCTCTCATCTTTGGGCCATCCTGGGATTTCCCTTGTTACTTTTAACTGGGGATCTGAGCCTACAGACTTGACTAACGGAGATGAAATTTTCATTTTCCTCATCAAGCTAAGGTCTATGAAGTACTTTAAAACTCTACTCCTGGGAAATAGCTTTCAATCAGTGCCCCCTAATTTATCAGCTTATTCACATCTCAGCTAGGCTCCCCTTATGTTGAAGCCAGATTTTTTCAGGAGCAACTAGAGATATATACAATAAGGGTGAACATGAGAAAATCAAGAAACTTTATAAATCAATGGTGAAAACAATTAGAACTATCTAGCACTAAGATACAAATGAAAATTTAGACCTGGCCCTTGCCTTTTTGGAGTTTATCTTGAAGAATTGGCATTCATTCACTTACTCATCATGCATTTGTTTGTGCCTCTGTTTATTTTTTAAATGAATTTAGTCATCTCTTGGCACTTAATGAGTCCTAGGGGGGAAAAGCAAAGATATTTAGCGAAGAATGCTTACCCACTGCTCACCGCCTAGTTGCCACATGAGCTGGTCATAACGCAATCAGACTGAGTAGGTAACATTTGTTTATTTAACAGAATAGGATGGTACAGGAAGAAGACGCAGCCCCATCAAGGCTCTTCATAGATTTCTCTGCAAGATAATTTATTCATCTATTTCTTCATTCCATGGTGAAGTGAATAATGGACACCTACTCTGTGCTGGCATTGTGCTGCTGATCTTTGGAGATACAGGTGGGCCTGAAGAGACCAGATCCCTTCCTGTTCTCATGGAGCAAACATTCCCAATGAAAGGAAATGGATCATAGTGAAATTTATGCTCACTATTATCATGCACAACTAAAATTTGAAGAATGAGTAAGAAAAGGAGAGGGAAGTGCATTCATGACAGAGGGCACAGACTGTGCAAACATCCAGGAAAAGAGGGAGCTTAATGAGTAAAATGTAAATATGCTAGGACATCAGACTAAAGAGGAATGTAGGTGATAGACCATACCGAGACTAGTGGGTCACATTAAGGAGTTTTATTTTAATCTTACCAGTAATAATGCATTGAGGGGTGTAATTCAGTGGGGGCTCTGATTTGATTTGAGTTTTTGAAAATATTATGTTGATTGTAGTGTAGAGAAGCAATTGGAGTAGGACCAGATTGGAACTCAGAGGACAAGTAGGCAATGTTGGAGTAGCTCAGCCAAGCGATGGTGGTGATTTGGACTAGGACAGTAGTAATGGAAATGGAAACCACGCGGTGAGGTAAAGAGATATCTGAGAGATAAAGTCAATAGGATTTGATAATGGACTATGTATTGGGAATAAGGGGGGAGATAATAAGTGGTGATTAATATTTACTATCTAGTTCATTTGACACAGAATTGAGATAAATCTGGACAGAGAATTTTGTTTTCAATGATCTTCATCACTCCTTTCTGCTTTTTGTTTCTACTTAGTGACACTTTTTCCTTTAGTTTCCCTTAGTCTTGAACTTCTGGAATTCTGCAACTTCCTCAAACACAAACACACAATGAACAGGTGTACACACACAAATGCACGCACAAACACACTCAAACATTTTCTCAGGATTTGGTAGTCTTTTATACTCACGTGTAAAATACTGTGATATGAATTAATGCTTTGCTCTGCCGAATGCTATTTGCCCATCAGAGAGGAATGAGTCTGTTGTGTGTGTACATTATGAAGTTCCCCCAAATACTTCATTCATAGATAAATGGTTTTAAACCAGGAACAATCTTGTCACCCAGGAGATATCTGGAAATATCTGGGACATTTTTGATTATCATAAGTACAGGGCAGTGGCTGCTGGCATCTAGTCAATAATGGCAAGAAATCCTGGTAAACATCCTATAGCACACAGCGCAACTTTCCACAACAAAGGATTATCTGGCCCAAATGTCAAGAGTATCAGGGTTGAAAAATCTTGCCCTATGTGTCAATTCCTCATAGAGTTGGTCAAACGAAAGCAATAATGTGGGAGCTACCTCTAACCTCTCACACATCTTTTCTGTATTTTTTAAAAATAAATAACAAAAAAGAAGAAAAATTCAGAATAAAAAATCTGGCATATCAAGATGCTACTCTTGATTTTCCAAAACTAATCAAAATGAGAGAAGGGTGCTGGGAGAAGGAGTCAGTAATTATAGCATTTATGAATTGGAAGCAAGAGCAAAGCCAGCCAGAGAAAAGTATAATTTAGTGTCTAATCAACTAGCTGATTGAATTTTCCATGAGATTGGGTTTGAAGCCCAAATGGATTACAGTGGTGATTGTGGGCATAGGCTTGAACACTATCATTCATGTATGAGGCTGGGGTGGTAGGGAGATTTCAAATATTTAAAAGCTTCTTTAATTAATTCAATGAATTATAACAATAGGGGTAAGGCATAAAACTGTTTTACACAAGGGAGCTCCAAGAAAAAACTGGCAGATAATTCCCATCTCGTCCTGTTGTGTTTGTGGATCGCAGCACATATGGTCCTGCACCAGGGGTTGTAGAACAGCGGACAGTTCTAACACCATATGTGTGGAAATCCTGTGCCTTGCAGAGAGCAAAGGAGCAGAAAAAGCTTGTCCTTGAATCCTGGACCTTTATGGTCATTCTCTTCCTGGCTTAATATCAGATTTTGTTCTCTCCATATGGTATTTTTTAACATATTGTATTTCATCTTTAATGGAGTTTTCTTAGGGATTTTAATTGCTTATTTCCAATACTAATTTCCATTCCTATGAATACAGAGAAAGTAGATTTGCTTCTCTTTCAATAATACAAAAAGAAAACAATTATGAAAACTACTCAGCATGAATAGTATTTAGTTTTCTGATGAAAGGTCTGTACTGTGTCGAATCTGTGCACCTGCATGCATATGTGAATCTTTAAAATTCTCTATTTAGATTTCTCAGGCTTTGCTGGAAGGAAATGCCCTCTTGAGATTCACTAAGATATTGTGACTATTTAGCTAATAGTTGGGGACCTATGGATTTGGAAGGGGCAATTTCCTATCATTAGAAAACTTTATTCTTCCTTTTCACATTAAGCTGAAGTAGTTAAAGATGATACAAAATTAAGAGGCTCAGAGAGTGTACTTTTTAGCAGATATAACATTGAGATTTTTTAAAGGTTCATCTATAATACTACCCTAAAGTAAAAGAAAAGAGACCTAGAGATTTAAAGTGATTGTTCACTGAAAGCACTTCTTTACCAACACTGTCAACTCTACTAGATCTTCCCTTTGGACCTAATCAGCCCCCCAAATCACACAATAGTTAACTCTGGATGCCTTGTAAATTTCATGGTCTCTAACTTGAGTTGATCCTCTTGGTAGTCTCTTCTATTTCCTTTACTTGCCATCTCGAACCTGCAGCAGTTGTCTCAAACCACTTGCATTCTGATGATGAGATGATGAGCTCAGCTCTTATTACTTTGAAGAACCGAGGCTATCCACATACAGTTTTTGTTTTGTTTTGTTTTGTTTTAGTTTTAGTTTTTGGCTTTCTCAACTACACATGTGCTTGTTTGTGTAATCAAGCTCTCTCTCCTGTAGCCACAGATAATGAGATGGCTGTTCAGGGCCAGGCCCTTGAACTGATTTATTCCCACTTCCTCTGGAACGTGCTGTGTTCCATCAATGAGCCTCTCTCCATCCACAGCATTTACTTGTTCATCAATCTGGCTCTTTTCCTGCAGCCTATAAACATGCGCAGGTATCCTCCATACTGAAAAATATCATCTCCCCTTTAATCTGAGTCTCCCTCTCTCTTTCCCTTCTCAGCCAGGGCTTTTGTTGGAAGATTGTCATTTTGTTGGAGTGAGTCACTATTCCCTCTTTCCACTCATTCTTCAACCCTCAGCTATCTGGTTTTTCTTCCATCACTGTACTGTAGCTGTGCTTGCTGAGGCTGCTGATGACCTCCTTGTTGCCAAATTCCATAGACCTATGCAAGTGGTCATCTTCTTAAATCCTCTGCTGCACTGGCACTGGTGATTCCTCATTCCTTATAGTTCCTTCTTTAGCCTTGGCTTCTCTGGTATTTTATGCTCCTGCTTCCCTTCAACCTTTCCGATTATTCTTCCAGTTTTTTTTTTTTTTTACTTCCTTCCCCTCTGTCTTTGATTCACTGAACTTTTTCTCTTCAGGTTCTATTTGGTCAGTTTTATTGAAAGTCATGTGGAACACTATTACCTGTCTACTGATGAGTCCCACAGTTTTGTCTTAAATTCCCATACCTCCTTTGAACTTAAGACTCACAGTCTTTTGCACATCCCCTTTTTGAAGCCTCACTGGCTCTTCAAACTTAGTATATTCAAATCTGAATTCATTATATGCATCAAAGCTCTATCCTTCACAAACTTGGTCCTCCCTGTACTCTGATCTCAACTAATAGAGCTTAAATCATAGCATCCAAGCTTGCTACCTGGAAGTCAATTTAGATTCTCTTTTTCTTCTCTACACATCTGATCATTAAGTCCTTATTTTACCTTGTAAATATTTCTTGACTATAACACCTGCCCCCTTTCATACTATGACTGTTTCAACTTTCCCATTTCAATCATGGCTCTTGGGGGCTACTATAATGCTTCTATAACTGGTTTCTCTGCCCCCAGTTTTACCTCCATAAATCCATTCTCCACACTGCAGCCAAAATAATCCGTATAATCTACATGTCTAACTCGGGAGCCTTCATTGACTCCCCACTATCCACAGAATGAAGTCAAAGCATCTGAACATACCACATAAGACCCTCCGTGACCTGGCTCCCACAGATCTCTTCAGAACTGCTTTCCACCATTTTTCAATTTATAGTTTCTATCTACACACATGCTGTGTTTTATACCTCTTCATCTATTTTTTTCTTTTAGGGTCACCCTTCTCGGTTTTCCTCTTTTAACTAACTCAAACCTGTTTTTCAAACTGCAATTCAGGTCTTGTGATAGTTAACTTTATGTGTCAACTTGGCTAGGTGAATGGTATCCAGATATTTGGTCAAACAATATTCTAAATGTTTCTAGGAGATATTTTTAGATAAGATTAATATTTAAATCAGTAGGTTTCAAGCAGATAACTCTAATGTGGGTAGGCCCCATCTAATTCATTGAAGGCCTTAATTTAAAAAAAAAAAACAAAAACTGATCTCCCTGGAGGAATAGGAAATTCCCCAGAAGACAGCCTTTGAATTCAATTCAAATTACAAACTTTCCTGGATCTCTGCAGATTTTGGATTTTCCATCCTCTCAAATCTATTGTGCATGCTCTCTCTCTCTCCTAACTAAAATTTCACACAACTCCATTTTCTCTTTTTAATTCATTGGCTGAATTCATTTTCATTATGGAATTTACCAAGTCAGAAGTAAACTAATTTATTTATTCATTTAAGTCTTTATTTTTCTCCCTTTGGATATAAACTCCATGAAGCCAGGGTCTTATTCTCTGCTGCATCTGAAGTAGCTAGCACATAGTAACCATCAAAACCTATTCTGAATGAATGTACTATGGATTCATGTGTTCATAACTCTATAATGCTAGTGGGAGTGATTACAAAAACACAACTCTTACTGTTAAACACCCTGCAAACTACTTGGAGTGAGGTCAACACCAGCGAAATTCTCAGGGCTAAAGGCTTCAATGGAAAAAGAGATCTATGAGGCTGGAGACATTGGGCAGGAAGCAAGACCTTGTACCCCTTATTCAATGGGTGGAATTTTGATGAGCATAGAAAAGGGTCAGTGAAGACAGGAGGACCAACATAAAGGATAAATTAACACGAGACTGAAAACAAAACAATTCTGACTGTGGAGACTAGAAGCACCAGAAAGGGACAAAAAAAAAAAAGTAGCCTGCCCAAGAAAGGTGAGGCAGGTCATTAAAAATAAAATGCTTAATGTTTGGCTCATTAGCCAAGTGGGAGCTATTGAATATTTTTGAGAAGAGAGACCTAAAAAAAACAGCCTGATAGTGTTGGGAAACATGGGTTGAAGTAAAAAATCTGGAGAAAGGTAACACTAGCTTTTCTCCCTGCAGTATGGTCTTGTATCAGTCTATCCTTACTTCTTTTCATTGTGGCCCAAGGCATTTTGGGGATCTCTCAACAGGCCTGCCTCACATAGATCCAAGCTTGGCAATCTTGTTCGGTGGATGAGGTATATTCAGCAACTTGTCCCTCTTCTCTGCCTTCTTTTTGTTGCTTCTTTCTCTAGTTGCCAGGAGTTTCATTTTGACCCAGGGTGAATTGGAGTCCAATCCCAAATCTCTCACCACTCACTTGCTATGTAATGTCGTAAGTATTAGGAATTTCTTAACTTTTTATTGCCAAATCTAACATCAACTCACAATGAAGGATACTCAGTGTTTTGTGCTGTACCTCTTTCTGGGAACAAGCACTCCCTTATTTAGGAGCTTTGGAGAATCCAAGTACAATAATCTGCCAGTTCAGACAAAAGTCAGGCTCACTGTCAGAACAGCTGTGGCCATAAGGCCAAATCCTTATAGCTTGGTTTCTGCCTTTTTCGTATGGTGTCTGGGTCTAACAACATCTATGTGTTTATAAGTGTCTTACAATATTTGCTATTATTAGAACAAACTGCTTAACTTTGAATTGGCAAGAAGTTATTGGATCCATTATGAACTATTTTTAAATGGCTAGAATACACATAGCCCAAGTATAAGTAAATAATGAAAGCCATTTGAAATCAAAACCACTTTTCAATAGCATAATTAAGCTGTAACCTAAAGGAACTAGCCAGAAATCTTTGCTTTTGTTAAGACAGGTGCATACCAGCTTGTTGGCTTAAAACAGTTTGATTCAGTTTTCGACTAGTCATATTCCAACTGGCTTAATTTAGTTGAATGAAATGGAAATAGGAAAGAGCGAGTTTAATCCAGTCAAAATATCCCTGGTATTTATACTCTTTATAGACATCTTTGAATTCAGGGCTCAAAACAGAGTAGAAACTTAATACATGTAGTTCCAGCCATGAATGACCAAAATGGAACAACCGAACACTAATCTGGTGAGCAAAGACACTCTGCTCCCGAAGACAGGGGCTAACGGCAAGGGCCCTTCTCACTGATGGTACAGAAACTGTTCTGTTCAATACCATAGCCACTAGCTACATGCACCTTGAAATGTGGTTAGTCTGTATTTAGTTGTGTTATAAGTGTAAAATACACATCAGATTTCAAAGACAATTTTTAAAAAATAAAATTCCTTGTTAATTTTTCATATTGATTACATAGTCTAGTAATATTTTTGATATATTGGTTTATTTTATTTTTTAGATTCTTTTTTAAAGATGTTATGTATTTATCTCCAGAGAGAGGGGAAGGGAAGAGAGGGAGAGAAACATTAGTGTGTGGCTGTCTCTTGTGCGCCCCCAACTGGGGACCTGGCCCACTACCCAGGCACGTGCCCTGACTGGGAATCAAATCAGCAACCCTTTGGTTTGCCAGCCTGCACTGAATCCACTGAGCCACACCAGCCAGGGCAATACATAGGTTTAAATAAAATATATCATTAAAGTTTATTTCATTTCTTTATCTTTGCTTCTTTTTGATGGGACTGCTAGAAAATTTTAAATTACATCTGTGAGTTTCATTATGTTTCTGTTGGGCAGGCTGCTATGCAATGTCCAGCCACTGGTCACTCATTAGAAGTGTCTATCGCCACCTAATCAACACCTGTTCTCACAACAGGCCCAGGGCACTTTCCCATACACATCGAGAATGTAACCGCCATTCTTCAATTCAAGGACTATCATAACCTGTTCTAGAACAAACAAATAAGCAAACAAAAAATAAAAACATCTATCATCAAATTCTCTTGCTTTTTCTTTAAAATATTTTCAAAATTTGATCTTTTCTCTCTTTTCCACTAGATTTGTGTACTCTTTGCCTCACCAAACTCCCCACTTCTAATATTTATTTTGTACCTGTATCTTTTAAATATCTCTTAAAATGGAAAAATAAAAGTATATAAATTTAAGATCACAGGCAATTCATGACACTCCACGATGCCCAGTCCCTGCTTGAACCACTTTTTGTTTTTCACATTTTCTTTAACTGACATGGTTATTACTACATGCTGGGCACTGCTCTAAACACTTTCCCAACATCAACTCATTCAGTCCTTATAGCTCCCCTATGAAGCTCATGCAACTACTGTCTCCATTTCACTAATAGGAAAACAGCACAGAAAAGCTGTCACTTGTCCAAGATCATACAACTAGTAGGTGGCAGAGCAAGGATTTAAACCAGGCAATCTCTTCATTACTTATGTAGCCTTTTGTGGGAGAGGTCATCTTCTTCCCTGATGGCCTATCAACCAAGGTTCCGCCCTATCCAGGCAAGGACGAGCAGCGGCAGCGTGCCTCCGCCATTTCCAGACTTTCCCTTGACCTTTATTTTCCTTGTTTTTATGATTCCTCTATCCTCTGCTTCATTGTACCAAGTTCCCTACTTCTGATTTCTAAGATAACAGTAATTAAATACAAATTAATTCAAGTTATGGCACTAATCACTCTAAATAATGCAATTCTTTAAGGTTGTTAACAATTTTCAGTTTTCAAAGTACTTGAAGATACAACCCTAAATTACCGATGTGTGATGGGAAAAAATGTGTTCATTTTAACTCTGATGTTTTGCAGAAATGGACTCATCTCAAAGAAGTGGTTTTGATGGTGGGACTTCAGGCATTGTGAGAGATCACTGAGCGGGAGAGCACTGATATCACTGGAGACAGCGCTTTCCCTGCATTTTCATTGTATTTCTGTATTCTTTCATTCATACATACATAGCGTATTTTACTCACAAAGGATTTGAGACAGTTTCCAAAAATAATCTCACATAATTAAATATATAGGTGAGGAAACTGTAGTTGTTATTCATGTGCTCCCTAGCTGCCTAGCATGGCCACGACAGCCTGAAGAACAGGGGCACGAGGCACGCTCCAGGCACACACACTCTTCTTCTCTAGTTAGGGCTTTGCCCCAGTCAGCCTGAGGAGTGGAACTACAGCTATGGTGGGTACTGAGTAAGCCTGACTCCTTTTATTTATTTTCTGATTTTTCCCCACTTTAACTGAGACATTATTGACATATAAGTTTGCATTGTGCAGAGCACATAACATAGTGATTTGTTATATGCATATATTGTGAAAGGATTACCCCAGTATGTCTAGTTAATATCAATCATCTCACATCGCTAAATGCTTTTTCTTTTGATGAGAACTTTTAAGATTTAGTCTCTTAGCAATTTTCAAAATTACAATACACTATTGTTGACTATATTCACCGTGCTGCATGTGACATCCCCAGAACTTATCACTGAAACTCTTTACCTTTTGACCACTTTCACCTACTTCCTCCATCCATCATTCCCCACCTCTGACAACCACCAGTCTCTCTCTGTATCTCTGAGTTTTGGTTTTGTAGGTTGCATGTATAAGTGGGATCATACAGTATTTATCTTTCTCTGTCTTATATCACTTAGCATAATGCTCTCAAGGTCTATCCATATCACAAATAGCAGGATTTCCTTCTTTTCTATGGGTGAAAATATTGTATTGTATATATATGTAACATTATCCACTCATCCATTAGTGGACACTTAGGTTGTTTCCATGTCTTGGAAATAATGCTGCAATGAACATTGGGTACAGGCATCTTTTTAAGGTAGTGATTTTTGTTTCCTTTGGATATATATGCAGAACTGGAATTGCTAAACCATATGGTAGTTCTATTTTTAATTTTTCTGAAGAAACTCTAAACCCTCACTGTTTTCCACAGTGGCTGTACTAATTTATATTCCCATCTGACTCCTTCTAAAGATGAGTCTAGAGACCAGCATGATCAGCTCATCTGAGCTTCCTTTTCTCTGGGCCCTTTTCAGATTCCTACTTGGCCTTCCACAACAGAGCACCTTTTGAGACAAAGGCACTTTTAGTCTTTGACTCACCACACCAAGTTCTTGGGAGGAAAGACAGAAACAGAGAAAATGAGGAAATAAAAATGGTGTCTCCCACTTGTTTTGTCTTTCATTTGGTTAGTCCTTTTGCTAAAACCTCTACCTCCTCCCCCACTGTGGTAGCCTAGTTTAGTTAAGGTGAGAATTCCATTTTAATTTGGAAGTATTTGAGTCCCCTTCCCTGGGGATGAAATAAGGCTTCTAGAGTCTCTTTGGAATTGAAGTTTTTGGGCACATAGCAGAGACCAGCTGAGTCAATGAAGGAAAATATTACAAGTAGAAAGCAAGGGCAATGTGAAGAATATCAAATAAAGCCACATGGATGATGAACAAACAGAAACACATACTTTTAGAAATGTTCTACAAATTTGGTTCTGAGCTTCCTAGTAGCCAAAGGAAATAGAGACACAGTCATTATAAAAATCAAAATCTCCATATTATAAAGTCAACACAGTTACTCAGAAAAAAAGTACAGCTTTTCCTGGAATTGAAACCATTAAAAACATTTTGTCCCTAGGTTCTCACTAAGGGGTACTGCGTGATATAGAGCACAATGTTCTCAATAATATGTCTTTATTAAGTTTCTTAGAACTTGTCACATTCCTCGCAACTCTAAAAGAGCTGTTTTCTCTAGTAAGGTGATATACAGTATAGTGAACATATTTCCATAACTAATAAATTACTGGACTCACCTATAAATGAGATTTGGGTTTTGTACTTTATTTTTAATAACTTCCATCAGAGATAGTTAGTTAATGTGGATAATTTAGGTGT
The DNA here is from genome assembly GCA_028533065.1 of Trachops cirrhosus. Taxonomy (NCBI): domain Eukaryota; kingdom Metazoa; phylum Chordata; class Mammalia; order Chiroptera; family Phyllostomidae; genus Trachops; species Trachops cirrhosus. The sequence continues at coordinate 50,215,675 of CM052540.1, read as the reverse complement.
TCCTTTCCAGACATTTTTTTCACTGTTGAGGTTCCCCCTAGTAAGGGCCCTTCCATCCATGGGAACTTAACCTTATAATCTAACCACAGCAGATTAGACTCAGGTAAGTTCCTGACCCAAGGGAAACCTGTTACTAGGCTGAGCTAAGCTAATCAGATTCTCCCCCACTGAGAAACTAAACTAAGAGACACAAATCCTGCTATAGTGGTTTACTCTACAGATGCTGCTTGAATGGATATCATGCCAGTCAGTCACAGCCACACCAAAGTTGTAGAGAAACAGAACTCTTGACCTTTGAGGCTGAAGTCAACTCCTGTACATCCTTGCTGTATTGCCTGAGAGTGTCTCTGAAAAGCAGGAAGACACCTTCTCCATTCCTCATGCCCTCCAACCTATCATTTCTCCAGCCTCCATGCTTTCAGACACGTCCTTCTTTGGACATTGTCCTGTGAAAATGGCAATGCCATTGCCTTGGTGAGGGCAGGAGTAAGGAGGCAAGTTCTCAGGTAAATCAGCAAACTGGTAGATGAGGTGATCATCACACTGGTGATGAGATAAAAGGGCCTGATGCTCACACAAGTCACAGAATAACTTTGAAATGAAATCTTTAAGAGGACCTCAGGCATGGTGGGAGACAATGCTCCAACCTCCAGAAGTAAGAGACTGACACTCAACTCTCCAGGAAACAGGATCTCAAGCATTAACTTGAGCTGTGGCAGATTAAGATGGCAGTTTGTTATAGCAGGGGACCCAGGAAAATCAATACTGCAACAGGTACCTCTGCAACATGAAAACACTGGTGAGCAAAGTGCCTTTGAGATCCCGCTTCATGCTATAGAGCAGCGGCTCCATTTCTTAAAGGATAAACATTTCTATTCCTACTGCTTTGATCTCCAAAACACTAGCAAGTTTTCAAAAGAGACTTCAAGGTCCTTCTTGATATCTTGCTGGATGGCTATGAAACACCTGGCTTGGGAAGGGGATCTCCGTCCAGAGTGAGAACACACTCTATAAGGAAGCAGAGTCTGAGTTGGTCCAGACAACTGAGGGAGACAAAGACACTATCCAGTCTCTGTGCCTCCCTGACCCCCTGCCATCCACCTGCAGGTCATACCGCCCTCCTGGCAAGGGGCTAAATCCGGTCAGGCACTTCCTCAGACCGGTGAGCTTTAAGGATGGCTGCAATGCAATAGAGAGTATCTTGTGCCTGCGATGAAGGACCTTCAGTGCCACAAAGATCCAAACTGCTCTCTATGCCACTTGTCCAGGGCACTTTTTGGTCACCTGACATGGAAACAGCCCCAAATGCAGCAACAATAGTAAAATGGGCAAATATTTGAAAGTCAGAAGGAAACAAGGAAGTTTAGATAATCAGCCAAGAGGACCTTCTGGGCCTGAATAAAGGAAGGCAGAGGAATTTAAACACATTGTTGGAATGGAGAGAAGCATTAGCTGAGTTACACACCACATCACTCTTTTTAGACAAAAGCATATGTCTTGTGGAGAAAGATAATACAGGATTTTGGTTCTTAAGGTAGTCTATCTTCAAACTAAGATTCCAAAAGATTTGTTTTGGTTTGTGCTAAACTATAGCAGTAAAATGCCTTGGAAGGAGATCCATCTTTGTGGTCCATCAAAGATTTGAGAAAGAGATAAAAAGGGAGTTACTACATACACATGTGTCATTTGGGACTGGTAGTTTCAGTTTGTGTTTTAGTAAGAAATTTAGGGACCAACAGTCCCATGATAAGATCATAACCAAATATGCAGGTAAAGAAAAACTCAGACCCCATATCAAAGAAAGCCTAGAAATACACAATGTCAAAAGAAAGCAAACAGGATGCTCTCACATCCAGTGGGCAGAGAGAGCACGAGGCGGAGGCGAAAGCCTGCTCCAGTGGCACGGCACAGCTAGTCGGGACTGACTCGCCCTGATCACCTATCGGCCGGATCCCGTAGCTACCAGCTACACATTTGCAGATATGGACAGTGAAATGCTCTACAGAGAATACATCTATATAGATTAATTCTATACAGATTAGACGAGATCAAGGATATAAAATTTTTTATAAAATACATCTCATACATGTTTATTTCCCCATTTTGATTTTGGTTTGATAGGGTTCAGATGCATGAAAACATCACAGACTGTGGAATCAAAAGGCATATTAAAGACTTCACTAGCGAGGCCACCTGTTCCCTGTTAATCAGGTTTCCCTCATGTTCCCCCTGATGGAACAAGCTCCTTTTACAGACGCTGAGAAGGTGGGTCTGTGTTTTGTGTGGAACTGCACAATGCAGTGACAAGGGCATGGAAAGGCCATCTTCCTAAGTTTTCACTGCTGCTTCCTGAGATGTTATTCCTGTTCATTTGCTTTAATTTGTAGCACATCTATTCTCCCTACTTTTTCTGGGAGTATCTTCTCCCTAAGCCCAGTTCTATCTCCCACTAGGACATGAGCTGAAGGTGTTCTCACTCAGTCAGGGCTGAGAGCCCATGGGAGCTAGATAAATTCTTTCTAAAAATGGCACAAAGTAAAAATATTACCTAGCTAATAACAAATATTCTATTAATTTTAAGTAAAATATTTTTAAATCCCAAAAAACTCAGACATACAGAAATTAAATGTATATGTATGTGTATATATATTTATAATTACATAGGCTATAACCCTGTAAGATTATTTTTGACCCACTTATGTGTTGCCATCTACAATTAAAAATACACCATTAATTTCCTCTAGTCAGTGGAGGAAGTGCTTCTTCAGTGAGTTAGACAGAAAAACCTCTCCTTTGAGACAGATGCTAACTTGTCATTAGGATGTTTGCTTGCTTCTCTCTCTCAAGTGCAAACCCTCTTCCTACCTTTTCACAGGCTCTGCATCAAAGGAGAGACACTCTGTAAGTCCAAGACTTTTAGGATTTCCAGAATCTGCTCTAGCCACTCCCAATCCCATAGGATTTGGAACTAGGCCATGCTACAATACTAATAACATTTTGCTGAGCAAAGGGGAAGCTATGGAAATGAAGGGATTTTCCAGAGGGCCAAGACTTGCAGTGTGGTGAGAGAACAGCCTGGCAAAGCCACCAAGCAGCCAAGACTGCAAGGATCATTCAATGGATTGAGCTCAAGAAGAAGCTGAGTGGGCTCCCTCTTGTCCAGGAGGTGGACCAGTTGCAGCAGTCAGGCAAGGAAATTGTGGTCCACCTCCCTGACGAACTTAGTCATGTGCTCACTGAGGATGACCAGAGAGAATTTGAGGGCTTTAAGGAAGTTCCATATACAGATAAAACTCCACTAGATCTTCTTATTCTATCTGGGGTATCACATCCAGAAGCTGTTAACTGGCCAGCTCCATTCACATAATCTCAGAGAAGTGATCATCATTTCAAGAAGGTCCAAAGTTATGAGAAAATAACAGTCAAAAAATGGAATAGTAATTTGAAAGAACTGTACCATGCTCTCCTCTTTATTAGCAGTTTTTGCAATATCATTATTTTATCCCCACAGGACTTCCTCAATCAATTACATGAACTTGCTTCTTAGTAGTTAGAATTCTATACCTTTGGGAGTCTCATCTCCCTGACTAGGATGCTTGCCTTATGGTGTTGCCATGGACTGAATGTTTGTGTCCCCCTAGATTCCTATGTTGACATTTAATCCTCAGTGTGATAGTATGTAGTTGAGTCCTGTGGGAGTTAATTAGGTTATGAGGGCAAAGCACTTGTAAATGAATTAAAGCCCTTTTTAAGAGGCCAGACAGCTTGCTTACTCTCTTTTTACCACGTGAAGATATGACTAGAAGTTGGTAGTTCACAATTTGAAAGAGGGCCTTTGAATCTGACCATGCTGACACCCTTATCTCAGATTTCCTGCCTCCATAACTCTGAAAAATAAATTTCTGCTATTTATAAGTTGCCCATCTATGGTAGTTTGTTAAAGCAGCCTGAACCAAGATAGGTGTTCATATTGTTATAGCTGAGAGTCCATGGGATCCTGAAAAATCATCCTATAAATCCACAGGATAAACTTCCTAGGAATGCTTCTTGGTAAGCTTCTTACAAGACAGCCTCTTTCTCTTTCAAACCCTAACAGAGCCATTCCTCATGATCAAACCAAAGCCAGACCCACAGTCTGGGGGCAAGTTTGCTCACATCTTCTGATGGTCTCTCTGACTGACATGTTTTATTTTCCCTAACTTAATACCCAGAAGACCGCACTAACTCAAACGTCTGGGATTCTCCAAGGACAGACGGTGCTATGCAGGATGGCTATTCTCCTTTGTGCACTGTTTCAGTAAGGATTAACAAAAAATGCATCTCATGGACCTAGCAGAATTCTCTCCAACTACCTTATTTTGCTGTGTATAATGCGCACTTTTTTTGCCCAAAATTTTGAGGAAAAAATAAAGGGTGTGCATTATACTTGGGTAGTACTAATTCTGTATCTATATAAATGTTTTTAATTCTTTTATTTATGCTTATGTATTAAAAGTGTAACTCTAGAAAGCAATAATAATATCCATATGCAAAATAACACCCTGGAATACAATAATCAGTTTCATTTCTAAATATAAATATATAAAAACTTGAATTAAAAAATTAAAATGAAAGATTATTTTCCTGAAAGTTTGGGCCAAAAATGTGGGTGCACATTATACACAGTGAAATGCAGTATGTCTTTTCTTAAAATATACATTTTAATTCTTATTTTCCTATAAAAAATAAACAGGTAATTTTTTAAAACTCTAAAATAATCACCATCATCATAGTTCAAAGCAAAAAATATGCTTTCTAATCCTCATGTTTCAATCATATCACATGAATTCTAGTCAAATTGATCTTTTTTTCTCTTCTTTAAGGATATTCTCTCTCTCACCTCTTTGTCATTTTAAACCCTGTTTCTTCTACCCAGAATGCACTCAACCTCTCCTTTTACTACTAACTGCTGGATACTTCTGTGCTGTCCCATTGGATTGTAAACAACTACTATAGGCAAGAAACCTGACAGACAGCAGATTCTGAAAAATATTTTTTGTATGGATGAATAAAAAAATTAGTAAGTGGTTATAAAAAGAGTTTACAGTGTATTTCTAAGCTTCTGGACAATTTTTTAAAGAATTATCATTATGAAATTTACTAATTTTGTAATAAGGACTTTTGTAATTTTGTAATTTTGAAATTTGTAATAAGTTAGTACACTGAATGACTTTTTGAATCTAAAGATTTATGTCTTTCTTTAATTCTAGAAAACTCTCAGTATATTATCTCTTGTAACAATTTCCCTCATTTTGATACTCGCCCATCTGACACACCAATCATGCATATTTGGGAACTCCTTACTCAGTATATTCTCTATAATTTTATTTTTATTTTCTGTATATTTCTAGAATATATAAATTGAATTGACTTCTCTGTATTGATCTTGCATTTAGCAACCTTGATAAACTCATTTTTAATTTCAATAATTTTTTTGAATTTTTATGTATACCATAATATTGTTTATGAACAGTGACAGCTTATGTCTTCCTTTCTGGTCCTTAGACCTTTCTTTTCCTCTTCACGTCCTCCCTAGAATGTGCAGTGCACTGTTGAGTAGTGGTGGTAAAAGGCATCTTTGTCTGCTTCCTGATCTCAAACAAAAGCTTTTCACAGTTCACCATTAAGTGAGGTGTTTACTCTATGTTCTTTGTCACTACACTTTATCAAATTCTATCTATTCTATTTCTAGTTTGCTAAATTTTTAAAAAATACAAACGAATGTTTTCCCCAGAGGATTAACTAAAAACAAAATATTATATAGTGAAAACAAAAAAAAGCAATGAAAGTAGCTAACATTTATTGGTGTTTATTTTGAGTCAGGTATTACTCCAAGTATTTTACTTCCATTAAATAATTTAATGGTGATAAAAATCATTGAGGTAGATTATATTAATATACACATCTTGCAGATAAAACCCCCCTGAGGCCTAGTGAGGTTTAAAAAATGCCTTGTTCAAGATCACAGAACTTGTAAATTGAGGAGCTGGGATTTGAATCCAGGAATCTATGTTTAGAACCTATATGAAATATCATGACTTCCATAGTCCTCCTACATAGTACTAATATATGAGATAAATTATATTAAACTCTAGACATAGAACCAAGCACAAAGTAGGTGCTCAATAAATTCCAGTTTCTTCTGCTCATTGACTGTTCTCTGTGTTATAAAAAAAGATATATTCCAAAGTTTAAGGATAATTTGAATTCATTCTACTTTAACATTCTTTATCTTTGGGACTGTGAGAAAAGACGATATCACTATGAACTTATTCCAATTAAGCAAATAATCTGAGTTTCTAAAAATTCCTGACAGAGAGAGATAGATTGACTACACACTTTCCCTCCTTCATTCCCCACTTCATCCAGAGTGGCAGATAGGGGATATGTCACTCCAGCTAAATTACCATAAGATTATTTTATCTTCAGAACTCATCTTTCAGCTGAATGCAGCATGATCATATGAATAATATTTAAATGGTAATATATCAAGTGAGTTTCCAACATCCCATTAAAATTGGCCCAAACATCAAACTATTTTCTTCTTAAGCACTTTCCTTGCTCTTTTTATTACACACATGTACCCTTTCAAGTCCTATGTTTCTCCAGTGTTCTTTTTTATGTTTATGTGACTATTTGTGTGCTTACAGTTTACATTTATACACACTGTTTTGTAAATATTCATTTCCATGTCTGCCTTTACTGTGGGAGAATGTACACTCTGATGAAAGTTACTATGTTATGTTTATCTTTATATCTCCACCACCTAGTAAAAACAACATGAGGTTAGAAATGGCTAAATAAATGCTAGTTGAATGCATGGGTAGGCAGATGAGGTAACTTGACCAACAGCAACCCATTAGAACTCCACTTTGAGTCCTGCATTGACATCCTTCATTCCTGTTGTCCAGATCACGAGGGCCGTGAACACGTATTTGTCTGTCTTCCTACTTCAGAAACATTACACCTTTCCTCATGCTATTATGTTGAAACTGCTTCCCAGATGATGGACAGTTTACTTTTTGTTCTACTAGTTTATCAGACGTGACCCTCTGTGGTCTTTTAATGTTCCCAGTCTTCTTTTCTTTCCTTTTATTTGCTTTCTGATTTGCATTTAGCAAGTGAATGAAGGAAAGGAACTGGATCAAAGGAGCTCAGGCTCCAATGCATTACTCACAGGGCTGCCAGAAATAACAGGCTGTGCTTCAATGCAGTCCTCTGCAAATAAGCATCTAAATACAACAGAAGTCCACACTTATGTAAGTTTAAGCCTTTAAGTCAAAACAACATGGAACTGACATTGGTTTTTATCTATTCAGCTTCCAATAAAAAGTCTGAGGTTGAATTGCAGCTGGTTGATCATTTTGGCTTAATATCCAAGTCCTGACTTGGCCCAGGTGGATAGATAGAGGGCATCCAGAAAGCAATCCTACCTGCTGTACCTGCAACCTAACAATACATTTTTGTGATTAAATGCTTTTGTGGTTTGCTTTGCACGCAGCCATGGCAGGGGTGGGGGGTGGGGTATATGTGTGCATGCTTAGTTGAAATATGGATGTTTTCTTTCACTCAGCTTGAATGCAAAAGTAGCTCTCTGAATTGCCTCGGGTACTTTTCAAATTCCCTGTGATATCACCCAGTTGGAATTATGCACACTCATTTTCTAAATTCTGCAAGAAAATTGTTGAATTCTCTGTGACATTTGCCATAACTCTGAAAATTTATGCTGTTTTCCCTCCTTCTCCCATCCTTATCCCCCTTTCAAAAGCATACATCCTCCTGGCTCCATCTCTTTGAGTGTTAAATGCTTTTAGAAATCACTCACTTTTATTATCAGCCATCTTGCTCTGTTTTATTTGCCACAGAATTATTCTATATTCTAGTCTGATTTGGGCTATAAAAAGAGAACAACCATTATTTGAGCTGGGATTCTGTCTCACATGTATTAAGTTTAGCTCAACAATGTCAAAATCCTACCCAGATAAATGTAATATACTCCAAAATACTAAAATAAAAGAAACCCAGGGCATGGAGTCCTCTTCTCTTCTTTTCTCATGATTACCCTGTGGAAGCACTTCCCTTGGCTCTCTATTTATATCAGGGGATCTCGCACTCTACGGAGCCTTTAAATCCCCCAGACAGATTATGAAAACTGTGGATTGCCCATACCCTACTCTCAGAGATTCTGACTTGGGAAGTCTAGGTTGGGGCCTTGAAAGCTGCATTTCTAAGAAGCAACCCCAGGGGGTTTGATGCCAGAAGCACAGGGATCACATTTTAAAAAGCACTGACTATGATAACATCCAACTCTAACAGTGCACTACACCTTTTATCAACTATCGCCTGCTGTTCTCCTCTCTCTGTCTGACACTGCTCCAAATGCCCACAGTCCATCTTTGCTAACCTTCTTGCCACTTCTCCAGACATCCCCATACCCTTATCACTTCTTCACCTTTGCTGTGCTGAGAATGCCCTTTCCCTCTGCCCCTATGGATAACTACCTGTTTCTTGAAGATCAATATCCACTATTTTCTTCTCTATCCAGACAGAAGTCAGTCACTTTCTGCGTTACGAATGAATGAATGAATGAATCAACAACTACTTATCAAATACTGGCTAAGGGCTTAAATATTTGCAATCTCATTTACTTCTTCTAATCCTACAAGCATGACTATTCTTACCACTTTACAGATGAGGACACTGAGTGTTAGAGATAGTGACTTTTCCCCAGAGTTACAGAGCGGTTAGGAACTAGAATTGAAAATCAAATCCACCTCCAATCAAATCCATCTATACCCAGGCAATACTCTTTTTCCTCCCTTTCACTATTTTTCATAATCCCTGTTCACCAAACTTCCTTATCACTTTACTCATGACTCACTGGGACTCTAATCAGGCAGCATTGTACTTAATAATCCTTTATAGGCTTCTCTTAACCACTAGATGGTATCCTCTTCAAGATCAGGAGCCAACCTCTCTGCTCAGTAGCTCAAATGACTGACTGGACAATACACTGAATAAATGCATGTCTGTATTTTTCAGCACTTACTGTGGTGGACGTTTGTCACTTTGGGACCACTCAATATGCATTCCCCTTTAGAATAGCTTCCTGATTCCTACCCTTGGAATTTCAGGAAATTTTCTAGGCCATAAAATTCCAGACAACTCTCTCACACAAAGGAAACTAGAAAAGAACTCTTAAGTGGGTGACTCAAGGATTGGGAAATTCTCGTAAATTCATTCATTTAGCAATGGTGACAGCAGTGTCCTGACCAGACAGGTCAGGTTATTAGAACACCTATTTTGCCCTGACCCGTGTGACTCAGTGTGTTGGGCGTTGTCCCACAAACTGAAAGGTCACCAGCTCAGTTCCTTGTCAGGGCACGTGACTGGGTTGTGGGTCCTCAGTCAGGGTGCGTGCAAGAGGGGAGGCAAGCAATCAATGTTTCTCTCTCACATCAATGTTTCTCTCCCTCTCTTTTTCCCTCCCTTCTCCTCATTCTAAAAATAAATAATCTTTTTTTAAAAAAAGAATACGTATTTTTTGGAGTTTCTTTGGTTTCCACCTATCCTCAAGCCCCATCCCCCAGCACCCTACAGTCCTTGTGAATCCTCCATGCCCAGGCAATAAATTCCATCTTATTGGACATAGTCTCTGTTGCTTGCAGTCAAGAATCACAACTAATATGCCTGTTCCTCAGAGAAGCCATTTTAGCTTTCCTTGCCATACAGTATGATTTTTTTACAAGCAATCAAAACCTATGGAATAGAACTAAATAAGTAAAAATTGTATGTTACTCTTAGGACTTGAGATGTGATACGCAACCTTAACATTGAAATGCTTTTAAAGGCTTGTTTTGAGTTGATTATTCATGCTGACCCTTCTGGCAGAAGTGGAAGCAGGCTTTTCACTCACATTTTATGAGGCAGACCATTTATTATGTCCAGAGGCAATGTAAATTTGTGATTCATACTTATAAATGGCAACAGTGGCTACTGAGTTTGACATCATTTACCCAAAGGGAATAATAAAATTTTATGAGTTTTTGCCAATATTTGCTTACTTGCAGATGTGATTAGACAAGGACAAGTGCTTTCTTGGTGGAGAGACTGTGTTGGGTGAAAACAAAACATTGAAGTTCATGGCATATTAATAATAATAATAAAAGCTTATGGAGATTAATGTACTTTGAAAGGGAGTATTTACATGCCCAGATAAAAAGCTCAGATTTGAAAGGTATTTTCTTGGTGAGATGAAACGATTCTCAATAAACCTAGTGACTAAAAAAATCTCTCAGAAAGGATATTTATCCATTCATTCTTTCAACAAACCTTATTAAACACTGGCTACGCGCTTGGTGCTGAGAATGAAAAGATAAACAAAGCAGAGTCCTACAGAGGTGGTGATATCTGATCTGGGTGTAGATGAATGAGCAGGATTGTTTCAGCCCATTTAGCTTGTTACAGCAGAACCATTAATTCTATTTTCCTTGGTCAATAATCTATCAAAAATATGCCATTAACTTCTTCTGTGAGAACATTACTATGTTAGATTCTTTGACATAGATGAAAGGCACATTAAAGAAACCTAAATCATGGTTCCTGCCCCAGAGAAGCTTATGGTCCATTTAGAGGGCTAATAGTGAAACTTTATAAAGCAAAAGAGAAATGATATAAGAGAATTTGTATGTCAGTAACTGATTGTGTAGTACAGGCTGCAGGTGCCGTAAGACTTCAAAGTGAAGGTAGTATGTGCTGGTATGGCTGGGGAAGGCATCAGAAAGGATATGGAATTCAACACAGAATTGTAAGGAAAAAAGAAGTCAGCACTAGAAGTGAACTTACTGATATCTCATGCACGTCCCCACCTGCCCTGCTTCCTCTCTCCCAGTTTTTCAGATTAAGAATCTGAGATTCAGGGAGATTAAGTGATTTGTACAAATACTATAGATAGCTAGTGAGTTACAGAGCCAGGATTAGACTCCTAATATTAAAAGATTTTGAAAGAAAGACAGGAAAGGGAGAGTTGTTACTAAGACTGTGCTGGGAGTAGTGGGGAATATAAATGGGTAGGTAGGGTAGATAACTATTAAGGGCTTTGAAAGCAGACAGAGTAGCTAAGATGAGGTTGCAGAGAAGGAATTAGAACATTTTGAGCATACAGTGGTCCTACCAACTTGGGGAATTGATTTGGAATGGTAAAAAGCAGAAGGAGGTTAATTAGTGACAGATTAAATTTCAGATTATGGGAATGGATCAGCAAGCAAATATCTAGCTTTATTTCCCATATATTATTTTAATATCAAAAATTGACAACATCCAAATGACCTGACAATATTTACATTTAATATTTTATTTTAATCTAACATTATAATGTCCACAACCTTCTCTTTCAGAAATCCAACCACAAAAAGGTACAGTCCCATCCTATAAAGGAAGAATCTGGTAGGATACGGGGGAGGTATGTAGGAATTACAGGATAAATGCCTTGGAAAAGCAAGTCCAGGTGTGAATTCTGGACAAAAGTAGAGTTTAAAATAGGATAGGAAAGTAATTTGCCTTTAACTATAAAAAACTGTATTAATCCAATAAAAATACATTTCCATATTTTGTTGAATTAAGATGCCATTTATTGTAAGAGGCATTATCACTTAATGTATTATTAAAGAAAATTTCACTTCTAGTTAAAATAAGTGCTATAATGTTATTGATTAAAAGGTTCACTTCAATTTTAGAAAATTAAAATATAGAAATTTGAACATTTTAGAATTAATGTGATACTATAAGTACCTACTATTAATTAAGTCACAATAAATTAGTCTATATGTGTCTCTTAGTAGCCCCTATAAACTACATTATAGAAACAGCCTGGTGTAGAGGAACAGTTCTGGTTCAGTTGAAACAGCATGATAATAAATTACAAATTTACCCGTTAATAAACCAGTAACTTTGGGCAAGTTACTTAATTTCTGAGTTTCAATTTCTGCCTAGGAAAACAGCAATTGATAACTGCTACCTTGCAATCTATTACAAGGCTAGAAAGTAAAAAAAAAATAAATAAATAAAATGCCTAGCATAATATTGGCACATTATAAATAGTACTAAAAATTATCAGCTTAATGTGCTAATTCCTCTCACGTTCTATAATGCCCATTAACTATAAGAAAACATCATGTAAGTTTTAAATTAGGTATTTTGTTGTGAGAGGCGCCCTTTGCATCCGTTTTCCAGTCCCCTTAGCATACCTATCTAGCCTCCAGCATCAACAGAGTTGAGTTTCTAGGAAAGAAGCCAAAAAACCAATTTAATTGTATTCACAATATTATGCAAAATTGGTCATGATGGCTTTTTGAATAAATAGCCATTTGGATGCATAGGTGGTGGATGGATGAATGAGTAGATGGATAGATAGAGGTGAATGATAAATTAAAATTCACAATGGCAAAGTCAAAGTTTTTTAAAGAAATTTTTAAATCATTATCTTCCTCTAAGTGGCAAATTTTTATTTTCTCTCAAAAGTTAAAAATCTTCCTAAAAATGCATTTAATATTCCAATGGATACCCAAAGGAATAGAACAAGTGAGTTTTATTTGCATTTAGTTGTTGTTTGGGTGATGACACTCCTTTAGCAAGAGTCAAGACAGAAAAGAAATATAGATTAGTTGGCTGTGTAGTTATAAACATAAACTTTGAAATAAGACCTGTTTCTAAAGAATATTTTAGCTGAAGTAAGTGGAGGATTCTTGCTGTTTAATAATTTACTATTGACTGCATTTGAGAATAATTAACAGACATAATGCAACAGGTACAGAAGGATACCTACAGATTCTCTTATAAGTACTTCAATAGTCGACAGAAAGAATTAAGCATAAACATATAGTTAAAAAAACAGAAAAACTAAAGCATTTGGTAGCTGCTTAGCAACATAGATATATAAGAATAAGTACGGAGAAGTCAATGTTGATGTTTTTCCATAATATTTGACTTGTTCACCATATTTAGCTTTTTAAGTTACATTTAATAACCATAAATTGTAATTACATAGTAGTTACCGATGTCATTTTAAGTTCATTTCAAATCAGCCAGATTTACTTTACACTACATAGATTCTAAATTACAAGAGAGCTCTTAGAATAATCAATATTTAATTAACTTACAATTACTCATACTAACTGCCTTTTAAATTTAAATTAAATGCTACTGTGTGACAGTTAAAGAGATTATCATTTTTCCTATTAGGTCACTGTATAATATGTTTATTGCCTTAATTTATCCTTATTGCTACTGAGAGTATTTGTAGTCTCAGAAGATGTATAAATTTACAGAACATTAGCAGAAACAAGGCACTAACAACTGTTTTGTATTATCTTCAAAAGCCATAATATAGAAGGAGAATAAATAAAAATTTGTGTGTGTTTTTTTTTAATTTAACAACTTCTGATCTTGCTCACAGGGACATACTGGCTGTTTGCTGCTCAAACTTTCCAGGGGCTCAAAGGAATCCCCCCATTTACAACATAGGCCCCGGGACCTGCAGCCAAGAGTCAGGGGCCAGGTGTTACTGGATTACACTCATCCAGTTCAGAGGCTGCTCTCTGCTTGCAGCTTCCTCTCCTCTGAAAGCTGTAGAAATTCTTCCAGGCTTCAGGGTGCCATTGAGAAGGTAGCTACTTAAGTGCACTCAATGGCACTCTACTGGTTAGAAAGCATTTATCAAGTGTTCAGAGTGGCAGGACTTACAAATAAGAGGTAGATTCTGCTAATAGACCAGAAATAGCTTCTAATTAGATTGTTAATTTCTGAGAGGTAATGCATCTTTGATGTCCTTCATGGTGCCTAGAGCTGTGACTGGCCTATTACAAGCACTCTTCTATTACTTAATTTGCTACACAATGGGAAACCCCAATAATTTATTTTTAAGGAAGGTCCCTTACAGTCAACACCAAACTACTTTAGCATGATAGTCAAGCCATGTTTAAGAAAATTGAATTCAAAGATACCTATAAAATCAGGAGATCCCAAGGAAATGCTGTGGTTTTCAACGGAGAGGTGGACCCATAACCCCAGTCCACTAGAAAGTGTATTCCAGTGAAAACAGTGACTGTCTATAGGTCAGGAGAGGCTCCATTTGTGGAAATGCCCTCAGGTGTCATAAATGTCTGATGCTATATGGCTAATGACACTATGCTCCAGTATCACAGGTCCAAGGGGAGGAACCAAAGACTGTGGACACCAGGAATACATGTGTCATCTATAGGGAACAATGCTTACCAACTCCAGATAAATATTTGTGAACCTTCTAATTCTTCAAAAAAATTGTGGAAATCCAGATCTTTATAGGAAATCTGATCATGTGGAAACTAATATAAATTTTTACAAAATATGAGTTTCCATTGTGCAAGGAACACATAATACAACTTTGGATTCTATGTGGCTCATGGGTGGTCAATTAGCAACCTCTGCTCTGTTGTGTCTAACACACGCCCTTCACTCTAACCTAATAGCTTCCTGGCAAGTCTTCAAGCCTCTTACCGCTCCACACCTGCACACCTGTCATTTTTCTCCACTACTTCCAGATCTAATCACATCATTCGCTGGCAGAAATTCCTTAAGAACTTTCCTGCTATCTAAAATAAAGTCAAATTCTTTGCTGAGCTCCATTAGATCCCATCTACAGTCTTAACTCTTACTACCACAGGGTTCAAGGAAACGAGAGTCAGGAAGTCCCAAACTATTTTTAAGGCTTCCTGAGTACACCACATTGTTTGCATACATATAAGATTGCACACAGTATTCTAAGTAAAAATTCTCCCTGCTCCTGTCTCCTCCATCTGCATGATCCTGCTTAGTCTCGAGGTCCCACAGTCAGTGACTTTTCCCACAAGAAGACTTCCTTATTTCATTGGCAAAGCACAGATTTTATAAAACATAAACTATATTTAAGTAGTGTGCATCAAACAGGTATCTGTTCATGGAATTAATGAGTTAACAAGTAAATGTATCAGCCAAAATATACCAGATGGGCTTTAAGAAGTACTTGCCAGGTACTGGACATTCCCAGGATAGGCTGAAGTGGCATTGAAGCAGACTGTAAAACAAGTCTGGCTTATTTCATGAATGGCCATAAGATAAGAGCTGATATGAATATTTGACAGAGTGATAAACAGCCTGTGGGAAAGTGAAATGCTAGATAGTAATCAAGTTTTGATTAATCTCAGCTTTGGGCAGTGGCAGTATCGTAGCCAATGAGGTTTGTCCAAGGTGTGAGTATTGCTAATTGATTAATCTAAGCATTCCACATCCTGTCATCAAATAGAATTATGTCTGGAATTTTGAACCCAACCCTGAGACCCACCCATGAGTAAAGGAAATAGAAATGGGTTGGCAGATCTGCTGGGGGAGTGGAGGCTGAGACTGGAGAAGGGGTAATGGCTGTAATATGGCCTACATGCTTGACAGGTGATCTGGGTTTTGGTCTACATCACCCTGGTGTGATCTTCGAGCAAAGCATTTTCTTGGCCTTTATTTCTTCATTTGTAAAATAAAAGATTTCAATTAAATATTCTCATAGACTCATTCCAACTCACTAGTTTATAATTTTGTTTAGTATATAAATGTCTAAAACACACCTGGAGGAAACTTCCTGAGTCTATAACTGGTCAATCCTAGGAACTAAAGACATAAATATGCTGTAGTAATACCAGAAGTCGAGCTCCAAAAGGGCAGGGATTTTGTCTATTATGTTCACTCCTTTCAGTCCTGCATCCACAATAGTTATCAGTTCATAATAGGCTCTCAGTAAATATTTCCTGACTGAATAAATTAAAGACATATCTCACAAAGATACTCTAACCCCTGTTCTAAGCATAGACATGCTGTTCACAAACCAGTCTTATCAATAAGCTTCTAAGTGTGTGTGTATGTATGCAAGAATGTGTGTGCACATGTGTCTTTGTACCTGCATTTGTCTGAAAATCTAGATCATTCTTTCATTTACCAAGTGCACGAGGGTTCACTTTTTCCCACATCCTCACTAACACTCATTGTTTGTTGATTTATTGATGATAGCCATTCTAACAAGTACAAGGTGATATCCCATTTTGGTTTCAATTTACAATTCTCTGATGATTAGTGATGTTGAGTATCTTTTTATATGTCCATTAGCTATTTGTATGTCCTCTTTGAAAAAGGGTCTAATCGGGTGCCTTGCCCATAGTTTGGGTTTTGGTGTTGAGTTTTACAAGTTATTTAGGATATTAACTCCTTATCAGATGTACCATTGGCAAGTATGTTCTCTCATTCAGTGGGCTATCATTTCATTTTGTTGATGGTTTCCTTTGCTGTGCAAACACTGTTTAGTTTGATTAGTTCCTTTATTTATTTTTTTCTTTTGTTTCCCTTGCCTGAGGAGATATATCAGAAAAAAATATTGCTGAGAGATATGTCTGAGATATTACTGCCTATGTTTTCTTCTAGGATTTTTATGGTTTTTAGTCTAAGATTTAAATTTTTAGTACATTTTGAGTTTATTCTTGTGTATGGTATAAGGAGGTAGTTTAGTTTCTTTTTCTTTTTCTTTTTTTGCATGTACCTGCCCAATACAGATATTTACAATTCAACTGGCTGCTGCTAATCCTCAACTCTACAGCCGCAGAAAATGGCCTGGGCATGGTTCTCTCTACGAAGCAAGCCTGTGCCTCTCCCTACTCCCTTCTGCCAGGATTGTTTTCCTTGTCTCTCTCTTTCTCCTAAGTTTCAATAGCCCTTCTTTGCCTCTATAAAATCTTTTTGAGTTCATGTCTTCTTTGGCTCACATCTTCTACCGCTGTTATTTTCTAAATAAGCTTCCTCTTACAGTTTGAGTCTTGGCTCTGAATTCTTTTTTAGCCAGAACTCAAGTACTGAGGCTGCTGAAACAAGATGTGGTCTGACTCTATCAGTATAAAACATGGTGCTGTTTTGCTGCCAAAATAATCACATTTGAGCAAATGCTTGGGATGATAAATCAGATCAACAGATACTGGTCATATTTCACTAGAAAAACCTTACTCTGAGTTTTCAAATTTTCCAGGTTAACTACTCAAAAATATTTTTAAAAACTACTGCTCTTCTATCTCCATTAACTAGGAATCAATGATATTTTTTTCATTGTTTCTGAAAACAACACTCATTGGAAGATAGTTTTGTTTTGTTTTTTTTTTAGATTCTCCTGTCCTAGAAGTAACTTCAGTAAGAGATAAGGAATGACTTACTCCTGAGAAGCACACATTGGTAAGTATTGTACTACTAATTAGTAAATTTTTAACAGGAGCACAGGTCAATGCATTGTGTGTTATGAAATACACTCACTACTTTGGATATTACTGGAGGAAAGAAGTTATAATAAGGCATTGACCTCTTTTAAGATAAGGCACAAATTGCAAAAATAGACCCTGAGAAAGAAAGAAAAGAGTGAAGCAGAAACACAGACAGAAAGGAAGGGAGACAGAGACTGAGTCTCAGAAAAAGATAAAAACAGTAAAATGAGGACTATCCAAGATGGCAGTGGAGTAGGTTGGAAGCTACGCTAACTTCTTCCCAGAACCAAACTGATTACAACTAAATTATAGAAAAATCATTCTGAATAATCAACTAAAGACTAGCTGAAGAGAAGCTTTATAACCAAAGACTTACAGAAGAAACTATATCACCACATTGAGACTAGTAGGAAATGTGAAGCCATGAGAGGGCTGGCTGGGCTCCCACTGTAGGCAGCTGACGTTCCAGAGGGATATTTCAGTGGCCAGGGTGGTTCCACCAGAAAAGTGCAGTGTCTAAACTCCAAGTTGGGTTTCCCAGCCTAGAGCACCAGAACCAGGAAGAAAACCCAAATAACATCTGGCTGTGAAAGGCAGCAAGGAAGAGACATGACTAGAGATGCCCACAACCTCTCAAGGGCCAATGCACAAAATTTCATTTGCATACACTTATCCTGGGCTGTGGCAGAGGGAGAGCAGAGTGAATTAGAGACGTGTGAGGAGAATCTGGGACTGGTGGCTCTGGGGAGAAAACTGAAAGTTCAGCTACCAGGATTTCTATGCTGAATTATTCCCCATACTGCAGAAGCCATTTTTCTCAGGCAAAGCAAAGCACTCCCTTCCTTGTGGCATCAGCATGGGGTGAAGCAATAGCCCCATCTACAGGAATCCCTCTTGCCCCACCTTATTGAGTTTAAACTGGGCTGCTGAGGATTACAGCAGGAGGTTCTTTCATTGATAAAACCTAACAGAAAGTTTACAAGCAAAGTTGAATATCTGGAAGTTTTGAGACTTTAGCTGGCCCTTCCCTGTGCCCAGTGCTGGTAAAAGCCAGCTTTGGTGCACAGTATGATTCTTTCTACACAAAACCAGGTCCAGCAGAGGAAGCCAAAACTGTAGATTGCTGATAACTCCAAACAGATTACCCAGGGCCAGTCACAGGCAGCATCTGACACAGGTCTGAACCAGAGTCCTTGTAGATCTACCTAATATATAGAAACACATACAAAGACGCAGCCAAAATGGGAAGACAAAGGAAAGGACCCCAAATGAAAGAATAAGAGAATTCTCCAGAAGCAGAGCTAAATGAAATGGAGGCAAGCAATTTGTTAGGTATAGCATTCAACATAATGATTATAAGATTGATCAACAGCATGAAAAAAGCCATAGAAACCATAAAAAAGGACAAGTCAAATAAAGACTGCAATATCTGAAATAAATAATATAATGGAAGAATAAACAGTAGGTTAGATGAAGCTGAGTATCAAATCAACAATTTGGAAGACAAGTTAAAAAAAAAAACCTAATCAGAGCAGCAAAGAGAAAAAAGAATTTTAAAAACTGAGGCTAATTTAAGGGTCCTTTGGGACAACATGAAGCATAATGACATGCATATCAATGGGATATCAGGAGAAGAGAGTGAACAAGGGTTTGAGAACCTATATGAAGTGATAATGACTTCAAATTTCCCTAACCTGGTAAAAAAAAAGACACACAAGTCCAGGAAGCACAGAGTCCCAAACAAGCTAGACCCAAAGAGGCCCACACCAAAATACATCATAATTTAAAAAGCAAAGCTGAAAGACAAGAAGAGAATATTAAAAGCTGCAAGAGAAAAGCAGTTAGCAACCTACAATAGAACTCCAATAATACTTCCACCTGATTTCTTAATAGAAACATTTCAGGCCAGAGGGACTGGCATGAAATATTCAAGGTGATGAAAAGCAAGGGCCTACAACCAAGACTACCTTACCCAGCAAGGTTATCATTTAAAATTGAAAGAAAAATAAAGAGCTTCCCAGACAAGAAAAAGCTAAAGGAGTTTGTTACCACCAAACCAATATTGCAACAAATATTAAAGGGCTTGCTTTAAGAAAAATAAGGAGAAGGAGGAGAAGGGGAAGAAGAAGAAAAGTAGGAGGAGGAGGAAGAAGAAAGGACAACAGAGGAAAATAATTAAAAATAAAATGGCAGAAATACATATCTCTCAATAATCACTTTAAGTGCAAGTGGCTTAAATGCTCCAATCGAAAGACATAGGGTAGCTGAATGGATAAGAAAACAAGATCCATATACATACTGTCTTCAAGAATCACACCTTAGAATGAAAGACACATTCAGACTAAAAGTAAAGGGATGGAAACAGATATTTCACGCAAATGAAAAGGTATAAAAAGTTGGGGTACAATACTTACATCCAACAAAATAGACTTTAAAGCTTAGTATAGCTTTAAAAGCTATACTAAGAGACAAAAGGGACACTACATAATGATAAAGGGAACAATCTGACAAGACAATATAACCTTAATATTTTTGCACCCACCATAGGAGCACCTAAATATAAGGCAAATCTTGATGGACATGAAGGGAGAGATGGACAGAAATACAGTCATAGTAGATGATTTTAATACCCCATTAATTTCAATGGATGGATATTCCAGACAAAAAGGCAGGAAGACAGTGGCCTTACATGACACACAAGACAAAATGTATCTGATTGATATCTTCAGATCATTTTACTATAAAGCAACTGAATGTACATTCTTTTCAAGTGCACATGGAACATTTTCTAGGATCAAGCAAATCTTAGGACACAAAACAGGCCTTAATAAATTTAAGAAGATTGAAATCATATCAAGTATCCTCTCTGATCATAATTTTATGAAGCTAGAAATAAATCACAAGAACAAAACTGAAAAATACACACACATGGAAGCTACATAACATGTTATTAAACAATGAATGGGTTAACAATGAGATCAAGAAACATACCACAAGATACCTTGAAACAAATGAACATAAGAACACAACAACCCAAAATCTGTGGGACACAGTGAAATCAGTACTGAGAGGGAAATTCATAGCACTACAGGCCTATCTGAAGAAACAAGAAAAAGTTCAAACAATGATCTAACTTTACACTTGAGGGAACTTGAAAAAGAACAATAAACAGAGCCTAAAGTGAGTAGAAGGAAAGAAATAATAAAGATTGGAACAGAAATAAATGAAAGAGAGTCTAAAAATATATATAAAAGATCAATCAGTTCAAGAGCTGGTTCTGTGAAAAGATAAAGAAGATTGAAACACCTTTAATGAGACTCATCAAGAAAAAAAAGAGATACAAACCAAATAAATAAAATCAGAGATGAAACAAGAGAAATAACAACTGACACCAAAGAAATACAAAGGATTGTAAGACAATATTATAAACAACTATATGCCAACAAATTAGACAACTTGGACCAAATGTATAAACTCCTAGAAACATACAGTCCTCTAAAAGTAGATCAGGAAGAATCAGAGAATCTGAATAGATAGATTATGCCTAGTGAAATTGAAGCTGTAATAAAAAAAACTCCCAATGAACAAAAACCCTGCACCAGATGGCTTCACAGGTGAATTTTACAAAACATTCTGAGAAGAACTAACACCTCTCCTCAAACTACTTCATAATTTTCAAGAGGAGGGAAGGCACCCAAGCTCATTTTATGAGGCCACTATTATCCTAATTCTAAAACCAGATAAACACAGTACAGAAAAAGAAAATTATAGGCCAATACTCCTAATGAACTTATATGAAAAAATCCTCAACAAAATTTTAGCAAACTGAATACAGCAATACATCAAAAAGATCACACACCATGATCAAGTGGGATTAAATCCTGGAATGCAAAGTTAGTACAACATTCATAAATCAATAAATGTGATATATTACATAAACAAAATGAAGGAGAAAAACCACATGATCATAACACAGATGCAGAAAGATCATTTAATAAAATCCAGCACCCATCTATGATAAAAATTCTCAGCAAAGTGGAAATGGAAGGAACATATCTAAACATAAAAAAGGGCATATATGACAAATCCACTACTAACATCATTTTCAATGGGCAAAAACTACAAGGATTCCCTTCAAGACTGGGAACAAGACAGGGATGTCCGCTTTCACCTCTATTTCAACACAGTACTGGAAGTCCAACCACAGCAATTAGAGAAGAAGAAATGAAAGGCATCCAAATTGGAAAGGATCAAGTAAAACTGTCACTATTTGCAGATGACATGGTATTGTACATAGAGATCCCTAAAGATTCCACCAAGAAACTACTAGTGCTGATAAATGAATTCAACAAAGTAGCAGGATACAAATTAATATCCAGAAATCAGTGCCAATAATGAATTATCAGAGAGGGAAATTAAGATAGCAATCCCATTCACAACTACTTCAAAAAGAATAAAATACCTAGGTATAAATTTAACCAAGGATGTAAAAGACCTGCACTCAGACAGTTATAAGAAGAAAGAAACTTATAAGAAGAAACTTACAAGTAAGTGGAAGCATATACCATGTTCATGGACAGGAAGAATTAACATCATTACAATGTTCATACTGCCCAAAGCAATAGACAGATTCAATGCAATTCCTATCAAGATATCAATGACATATTTCATAGAACTAGAACAAATACTTCAAAAATTTATATGGAACCTCAAAAGATCCTGAATAGCAACTTTGAATTTGAGAAAGAAAAACAAAGTTGGAGAAATTATGCTACCTAATATCAAACTATACTATAAGGCCATAGTAATCAAAATATCATGGTACTGGCATTAAAAAGATACAAAGATCAATGGAACAGAACAGAAAGCCCAGAAATGAACCCACGCCTTTGTAGTCAATTAATATTTGATAGAGGAAGCAAGCATATACAATGAACTAAAGACAGTTTATTCAACAAATGGTGTTGGGAAAATTGGACAGATATGTACAGAAAAATAAAACTAGACCACCTTTTTATGCCACACACAAGAATAAATTCAAAATGGATTAAAAATTTAAATGTTAGACCCCAAACCATAAAAATCCTAGAAGAAAACACAGGCTGTAAAATCTTAGACATTGTTCATAGCAATATATTTTCTGCTATAACTCTTCAGGCATGGGAAACAAAATAAAAAATAAACAAATGGCACTACACCAAACTAAAAGTTTTTGCACAGCAAAGGAAACAATCAACAAAATAAAAAAACAACCCAATGAGTGGGAGAACATATTCACTGATACATCTGATAAGGGGTTAATATTCAAAATTTATAAAGAACTTATAGCCCTGAATGGTGTGTTCAGTGGATTGAGTGCCAGCCTGTGAACCAAAGGGTCACTAGTTTGATTCCCAGTCGGGGCACATGCCTAGGTTGTAGGTCAGGTCCCCAGCAGGGGGCGCACAAGAGGCAACCACACATTGATACATCTCTCCTTCTCTTTTTCTCTCCTTCCCCCTTTCTCTAAAAATAAATACATAAAATCTTTTTAAAAAGAACTTATAAAACTCAACATCAAAAAAAAACCAATCCAATTAAAAAATGGGCACAGGACCTGAATAAGACACTTCTCCAAAGAAAATATAACAGATGCCAAAAGACACATGAAAAAATACTCCACATCACCAATAATCAGAGAAATGCAAATTAAACCACAATGAGATGTCATCTCACACCTGTCCAAATGGCTATCACCTGGCTATCATCAATAAATCAACAAACAACAAGTGCTGTTGAAGATGTAGAAAAAGGGGAACCCTTTTGCACTGCTGGTGGGATTGTAGATTAGTGTGGCTACTGTGGAAATCAGTATGGAGTTACCTAAAAAAAATGGAACTATCTTATGATCCAGAGATTTCACTTCTGGGAATTTATTCAAAGAAACCCGAAACACTAATTTGAAAGTATATAAGCATCATTATTTACAATCACCAAGATATGGAAGCAACCCACATGTCCATCAGTAGATGAGTGGATAAAACAACTATGGGACATTTACACAATGGAATATTACTTAGATGTAAAAAAGAAGAAAATCTTACCCTTTGTGACAGTACCTGGAGAATGTTGTGATAAGTGAAATAAGCCAGTCAGAGAAAGAGAAATCAAATAACATATGATTTCACTCACATATGGAATCTAATGAACAAACTGGACTAATAAGTAAATAGAGAAAGACTAATAGAGAGAAGGCTGACAGCTCTGTGGAGGGGTGGAGATGGAGGGTTGAGGGATGGAGCAAAAAAGAAAAAGAACTCATGCACCCAGATAGCAATATGATTGCGGGGGTGGGGATGGAGAGCAGGATATAAGGAGGATAAATGGTAATGGAAAAATACAATTAAAAGTACACTATTTAAAAAATAAGTGAAAAAGATCTCAAATGAAAAAATACAGTATTATAAAAATAAATGAAAAATAAAAAGTAAGATTAAAAGAATCAGAGACAAAGACACAGCTATATGAAAAAACTGCTAGGGTACTTGCAAAGCTAATCTGGAGAAGAGGGCATTGAGTGAGCTTTGTCTTTGGAAAAGCAAGAATTGTCTCCACAATCAAGAGTATTTAGTTTACATATCATGAAGATAACCAAAGAAGAAATGATAATTTTATTATCCTTTTTTTACATATTATGTGACTTCATTTATATGAAGTTCTGAAAAAAGCATCTTGGTCAATGATGATAAAAATCAAGGTAGTAGTTATCTTGAGGGGTGGGGCACTGAATGGAACAGGGAGAAACACTGCTCTGTTTATTGATTTGTGTGGTGGTCACTGGGGAGTGAACATCAAGCTTACACCCTAATTATCAAAGTAGTAAAACGTAAGCTTTAGCCACGTGATTCAGTCAGCTGTGGTGGGTGGGCAGGAACAGAGCTTCAGATGTGAGCAGGTTCTGGGGCACTGGGGTACTTTTCAAGATCCCTTTCAAAAAAATTCTCTGGACCCTTGAGAATCTTGTCTGTCCTCAAGCAAGTCCCTGGTCCTTCTAAGACACAGTTTTCTTTCTCATCTGTGGAAGGGATGAAGGGATCTCTGAGGCCTCTTTCTGCAATTCTGCCTCTTTTGAAAAAACAGTGACATACGAGAGAACGACAGAGAGGAGACAGGGGGTAGGAGGTGAGAGAGAGAAAGAGAAAATAGCCTGAATGGATCTTGCTGCATGTGAATTTCCAAGAATTTGTAACTGTATTTTTTAGCTGTAAAAGTCATTAAATTTGATGCACAACTATTAACTTCAAAGTCATAGGAAGGCAAATTGGGGTTATGGTATGTGAAAATTACTCTCCATTAGAATCAGAGAGAGAGGGAGTAGCCTATGCTCTCAGCTAACCTATGTTAATTTTAGTCCAAGTATAATATTGACAAAATCAGTATGTATGCCTGGCAGTTATGCATTAAAGGTAGCACCTGAGTGGCATTTGCAATAAATGATTAGCTGAATAGCTTGCTCCCTGCTGAGACAATAGAGTTTGTTTTGCTTTATTAGTCTGCAATATTTAGAAAATGTGACTACTAAAGGAGACCCAGGATGCACTCATAATTAGAACAAAGAATCGGTATGCAGGGTTTTTGGGGCTGTTTGCTTTTCTTTCAGAAGAATAGGTTAGGTGAGAAAGTCATAAACTGTTACTGAAGCCCTGCTAATTCTAGACACTGCCTTAGGCATTTAACATGATCATAAAAATGTGTCTCAGATCTCTGTGTGTGAGGAGCATGATTAATCTAGGCCTCAACTGCTGTGCTCTGAAATCTATCACTATTTTCTCATGGAGACTTTGCTATCTGCTGTTCCTAACCAATAATTGAGCATAGCTGGAAACTGAGGTGGATCCATTCCTAGGAGATGGGGACTTCCTCCTGTGGGTGACTTTGACTCAAGGACTTCCTTAGAACTGTGGGGAAGTCTAAGACTCTTCCACACAACCTTCCTTCCTTCCCTCTCCCCTTCACAA
Organism: Trachops cirrhosus; assembly: GCA_028533065.1. Classification (NCBI taxonomy): domain Eukaryota; kingdom Metazoa; phylum Chordata; class Mammalia; order Chiroptera; family Phyllostomidae; genus Trachops; species Trachops cirrhosus. The sequence goes on along the minus strand of CM052540.1, from coordinate 50,190,342 downwards.
GTGTCAGAACTGTACCACATTTGGAATGCTCTCCCAACTTCCCTTCGTTGTTTGCGTCTCAGATGGCCCAGACACATACAGTTGCATAACTTACAATAAATTGCATATACATTGATTTATTTTACTCCTTACAAAGATCTCATGAAATAGTTTGTTAATCAGGGTTCATTTTAGATCATACAAAACTGATTATTTTAATATGAAAACATGTTCAAGTAGTGGAGATGGGAAAAGGTGTAATTTTTTTGTTTGTTTGTTTGAAAAGTCCAGGGGAAGACCCTCAGGCATGGCTGTATCTAAGGATTTAATCAGTGTCATCGAGAATTAGTTCCTATCTTTTGCCTGTAAAATTCTCTCTTTTGGCACCATCTGATAAGAGCTTATGTTTTTGTGATAAGTGAAGGTTTACATTCTCCTTGTAGCAACTTAAATAATGGAGAACTTCTGTTTTCTAACAACTCCAGTGGAAATCCTAGACATGAACTTCATTGACCTGAGTCAGATCACAGGATGGGATTCACTGACTGGCTTAGTGTTAGAACACCATCCCATCCTAAAGCGAGGGGTGAAATCAGTCTCATTCTACCAGATAAACAGGATGGAGAAGAGTGGTTTCCATGGTGAAAAATTAGGATGCTCTTTTCAAAAGAACGGGATCAGTTTTTGACATCATTGTTGATCACAGAAATGCATTCCAGATTGAAAAATGGAAATCCAGAACTGTTAAACCATTTGGATGAGAAGTGGTTCTTAAACTGTAGATGCATCAGAATTACTTGGAAGGGTTCAACCTCAAAGTTTCTGATTTAGTAGGTCCAGAGTGAGTCACAAGAAGTTGCCTTTCTAACAAGTTCCCCAATCATGTTGATGCTGGTCTACAGACCAAACTTTAAAAACCACAGCTCTGAATAAGTAAAAAGTGTTAACTCTTTTGAGTACTTACTAGGTTCCAGACACTGTTATAAAATTGACATATATTATTTCATTTAATGCTAGGAAGTATGTAGTTACTATTATTTTCTCCATTTTAATGTTTTAAAAAGATAAGTTTCAAAACTACTTAGTAAGGAACCATATTAGAAAGTATTCATTTTTAGTTTTCTGAGGAAATCCCCTAATGTTTTCCACAGTGGCTGCACCAGTCTGCATTCCCATCAAAAATGTACTAGGGTTCCCTTTTCTCCACAGTCTCTCTAGCACTTGTTGTTTGTTGATTGGTTTATGATGGCCATTCTGACTGGTGTGAAGTGGTATTTCATTGTGGTTTTAATTTGCATCTCTCTGATGGCTAGTGATGCTGAGCATCCCTTCATATGCCGATGGGCCCTCTTTATGACCTCCTTGGAGAAGTGTCTGTTCAGGTCCTTTTCCCATTTTTAAATTGGATTATTTGTCTTCCTGGAGTGGAATCATGTGAGTTCTTTATATATTTTGGAGTTCAAACCCTTGTCCAAGGTATCATTGGAACCTAATCAACAAAACAAACAAGCACGCAAAATATAACCAGAAACATTGAAATAAAGAACAAATAGACAGTAACCAGAGGGGAGGAGAGAGAGATAACGGGAAAGAAGGGGAAGAGTCATCACGGAACATGAATAAAGGACCCATGGACAAAGCCAAAGCAGGTAAGGACTGAGGGTGGAAGATGGGGGTGGGTGGGGTGGGAGAAAGTGGTGGTGGGGAAATGAAGACAACTGTACTTGAACAACAATAAATAAATAAATAAATAAATAAATAAATAAATAAATATATCCAAGTTGAACTGATACTCAAATGGATCCTAAAGTAAACTCTTCTAAGACAAATGGCCAGGAGGATGACATCTGCTTATGGAAAATAGAAACCAACTAGTTTCCCACTACTGGATTATCTACAGCCTATGTGATTAGAAGTTTAAAAATCAGTTAACTGCCTTAGCTGATGAAGTTCAGTGGACTGAGTGGTGGCCTGCAAACCGAAGGGTCGCCAGTTCAATTCCCAATCAGGGCACATGCCTGGGTTGCAGGCCAGGTCCCCAGTTGGGGACACATGAGAGGCAACCAGACATTGATATTTCTCTCCTTCTCTTTCTCACTCCCTTCCTCTCTCTCTGAAAATAAATAAATAAAATCTTTTAAAAAATCAGTTAACTACCATTTCCCCAAGACCACCTATGTTAATTATACCCTAAGCACATACGGGCACATAATATAGTTATTAAAATGGTAATGGTTTCACACCAATTTATAACCCACCAGAATTGACATCATAGAAATGCATAGAAAAAGGACATGTTTCTTTCAGATATTTCCTTTTTGGCTCCTGCTGCAGTTTGAAATTTTAATATCTTATCAACTATATAGCATTCATAAACTACCATCCCTTTGTATCTAGTTTTAATGCAAGAAGCAGCATATTCGTCATAATGATCTAAACCTATCTTATGAAATAATGTTTGAGGATGATAAACTCTAAATTATGAGTGATTATTTTTAAATTCGTGGCAACTTTTCTAAGGATTTTCACTACCTGCTTAATTTCTCCAGAAAACCATAGTCATTATTACTCATAATGTAAGCAGTTCATCTAGAGGAAGGAATTCCTAGCTTCCTTAAAGTTTTCTTGATTTTAAAGAAGAATTTATCATGTCAGATCCTGGCACATTCTGCTGCGAAGCACAACCTTATCTTTACAGAAAATGAATCATAAAAAATTATTAATTCTAGCCTCTAAATAGCCTGTTGTTGAAGAAGGGGAACCACAAAGGTCAGATATGAAGAGGAAAAGTGCATGGAAACTAGGACTTTAAACTCTGAATATTATGAACTATAATTTAATTTCAGGAAGTGCATCTTTACTGAATAACAGTAAAGAATTGTAATGAATTTAATATGCACAAAACCCTGTGCTAATCATTGCAGAGGATGCAAAGAAAATTAAAACATAAACACCTTCCTTAAAGAAACAATAGCCTGCTAAGGGAATTGACTCAGTATTATAATTTTGAATACTTTAGCTAGTTGGATCTCATTCTAGACACCTAGTTAGGATAAAGGCTACAGAACTCTAACAAGGATATTTAAAAATGCAAGACCTCAAACAAGATGTTCAGGGTGAGTAGATGGCCTCTGTTCCATGAATCATCAAGGGACCCAGGGGTCAAGAGTCATACCTGCCATCTCCCAGCATCTAGAACCTAGGACATAGACAAAGCACAGAGGTACCACTATGTCCTGGTTCCACATGGAAAAGTGAAGAAAGAGAACATGAAGACAATAGGCAGGATGCCTTAAGGCACAGGTGGCAAACACAAGGTCCGAGGGCCAAATCTAGCCCTCCACCTTGTTTTATCTGGCCCAGCACCTTATTTCTGCCTGGCAAAAGTGCCAAGCTCTCGCTTAACTGTTAAGGAGCAGTTCCATTTATACATTCAGCCCTTTGAAGGCAATAGTAAGGCTGATGTGGCCCCTGGTGAAAATGAGTTTGACACCCTGCCTTAAGGCCTAGGCCCAGAAGTGGCACATATTACTTCTGTTCACATCCCAGTGGAGAGAGTTTAGTTATATAACCATACCTTCTCACAAGGGGAGATAGAAAACAGGTCTAGTATTGGGCCCAAGAGGACAGGGAGAATGGATTTTGGTGCAAAGCTAATAGTCTCTTCTCCAGTACTACCCATCATTTATTTCACTTAATCATTACAACTACACAATGACATAGTCATTTTTATTTCTATATTATACATTATGTGACTAAGGCTTAGAGAGGTTAAGCAACTGGTCCAAGGTCACATTAAGCCATTGACTAGAAGAAATAGAATTCTGACCACAACACACCCGATTTCCAGCCTGTGATGCAGCCCCTATGACAGGGAACTACTATCACATACTGCTTTCTCGTCACTCTACACACGTGACTGGCCAAGATATCGGGCAGAGTGTGGAAGTTCTTTTTCTTCTAATGTGAGAGTTAATAGTAATGATGTATATAGAAGTTCATGAAAGTTGTGAATCTTGACAAGAGGCAAAACAAGTATAATCTGTCACCCACCTGCCAGGGACAGAGAGCCATTTATTTCACTATAGCTGTCTCCTACAAAACTTTTTGTCCACCATTTTTGTATTTTATGTGAGGTAGTTTTGGGATAGTGTTATTATAATTAAATTGTGTCTAAATAAAAGGTGTTATTTGGCCAGAGCCAACAGAAACTGCAACCAAGGCAGAACTGGCTGTGAAGACTAAGTTGAAAACTACTGCTGATCTGCATGGCATTGGAGAGTTTGGGGAGTTGTTTTTATCATTCTTTTGTTTCACAAGTGCATTTTGATTTCTACAGCCTTTTTTATTCACCATATTTCAAATGTCTGTCACCATGCACCAAAGCGAACAGATATGTGGCACCTGCAAAGGGAGTCTTGGGCTGCCTGCCAGTCAGAATGTGAAGACAGGCATAGCGGCACCTCATTCTGCAAGGACATTGGCCACATTCTGAGGGTAACTCATGCGTATCTGCACAATTGGGAATATAAAGAAAAAAAGGAAGAATGGGGGGAATGCTGGAGTAAAGAAGGCAGGAAAGCTTCACAAATAACACTGTTTAGAACATCTAAGCAGATGCTAGAGGTAAAGAATTATTTGGATATCTGGGATTTTGTTGTTGTTGTTCTTTAAGATGAGAGTTCAGAACCTGGTGGTTTTTGCTACACAGCCCATCACCTTCTACTTGGGAATGACATCTGCTAGGCAGCTAGCATTCGGTACTGACAGGAGCGATTAGCTTGGGCTCACTACACTGTCACATAACCTTACCCATGGCTAACAAAACACCCCTCAGTGAAAACAATAGCAGCAACACTAGCAGCAGCCCTGTCATTCCACTAAGGAAGAAGGAATAAGTGACAGAAAGCTTGACATCTGGCCAGTTATCCTTTGAAAAAGTCCAACAGACAAAAGGAAATGCAGCAGATGAGCAACCCTAGGAAAATTCAGGTGAAATAAACCATCAAACCTCAACCGCCATGTTCCACAGACGCACCAGAGCAACAACCCAGACACTACACTGCACTGTAGTCTTCCCGTCCACGCTGGGGTCCCCGATGTCCTCATGGCCGTGACTCACTTCCACTGTGTCCTGGTAGGTAGGTGCACAGCTTTGCTTTTCCTTTTCCCAATATCCCTTATGAGGCAGGGGAAACATTAGTCAAGAAGTAACTTTTTCCAGATTAATCAAAGTGTCTGTACACATTGAAAAATTTGTCAGAAGCCAAGATGATATAGAAACAAGAGGTACTTGAAGCTTTTGTTCCAGACTATCTTTTTAATAGTAGCTACAGAGCGAAGAGCCTTGTAAGGTCAAGATAGATTATCCTTCTGGGGACAACAGGCAGGTCTGTTTACTGTCCAATATAATACAGATATAATCCCCATGGAACAGAGGCTGGGTAGGTTTATTTGCATCTGGTTATAAAAGACTTGGATTTTCAATCTTGGGGTTCCTCAGCTGTGACCCAAACCCTCTGCATGTACCACATTCATTCGCTTGGCCTTTCTGTATGGCCCCTGTGAGATTTAAGTAAGAAGGGGAATCAAATGCCAGTGAAGGTCATGTTGTTTGCAGTGCCACATGTAATAAAGTTCTTGGACTCCAGAGTCTGTGCTTTCTGCTCGCATCCATGAAAATGTCGCAGGCTAACTTGTTATGTTGCCAGTTGGATAAAACTACAAACCTTTAGTCTTCACAACCATCTCTGTATTTTTGTCTATCACTTAATCTCAACTTAATCCCAAAATTTAATTGTTCTCTCATCTATGTGTTCCTGATATTTAAACAAATTCTATTATAACACTTATTGAAAGTCATTGTTCAAATAAATGTCTTTCTCTAACTTGGCTTTGTGTTTGTAAAACAAAGGTCCATGCCTTATTTATCTTTGAAACTTTAATTACTAGTATAAAATAGATGCTTAATAAATAAATCAAATTAGGGTACTTGAAAGAGCCAACTTGAGTCCTTCAGATATTAGTTGTTTTCTTGGCATAGTAAATTCTCCATCTGGTTCCTATTCATGGATGAAGTTGTAACATATTTTTGTCCAATCATGCATTCGGCTGCCGTGACAAACTTTAGCACCACCACTCCAGTGCTCGCAGCTTCATCTGGCGGTGGTAGCACTACAAGAATGATCGACTGTTGAGAGGCACAAAGAGGCCACTGCGGTGATCCTGATTGTTGGAAAACTCCAGCATAAAACTGCTGCTGCAGTTGGCTGCTTCTCCAAACGTGGTCGTCTATGCTGTAGGGCAATCACAGTCTGGGAATAAACTGCTCTTACTGGGAATACAGCATTTTTTCCAAGACTCAAATATCCCTACCATAGAAAAGATAAGAAAACTACCATGGTTTTCTAAACTAATTGTGATTCCTCCATAACTTTTCCAAGAAAGATGAGCTCACTTCTTTATCTTCCCATAGCTCTGATTCTCTTCGGTACCCCTTCACCCCTCTGCTAATGAGTAGATGTGAATGCCAGATGTTCAAGGAGACAAAGATGGTTCCCACAGTTCCCACCAATAAAATGTAGCATTATATATTTTCTAAAAGGAGGCATTTATTTTGTAATTGTCTTATTGATTTTGCTATTACAGTTATCCCAATTTTCCCCCTTCGCTCATTCCACCCACCACCCCCCCACTGATGCATGCAACCCCCACACCACTGTTCGTATCCATGGGTCATGCGTATAAGTTCCTTGGCTACTCCATTCCCTATGCTGTACTTTACATCCCCATGGCTATTCTGTAACTACCTCTGTGTACTTCTTAATCCCCTCACTTCTTCACCCATTCCCCCATACCTCCCCCCATCTGGCAATTTTTTTCTTAAATAAGTCTCTTTAACAATTCATGTAATAATGTTTGATGATGATGAACCCTTTTAGTTTTCTCTTGCCTGGGAAGCTCTTTATCTGCCCTTCTATTCTAAATGATAGCTTTGCTGGGTAGAGCAACCTTGGCTATAGGTCCCTGCTTTTCATGACTTTAAATATTTCTTGCCGATCCCTCCTAGCCTGCAAAGTTTCTTTTGAGAAATCAGTTGACTTACATTCAACTCGATTTCTGAGAGTTCTGAGTGATGGTTGTTCCACAATTTAGTCGTAATTTCGATGTGGTCATGCGAGGAGGCAAGCTGTGTTTACCTATGCCTCCATCTTGACCAGAATCTCCTAAAAGGGGGCACTTAATTAGAACAAATCTCTGGGAAAGAGATTTATTGTAAGAGTAAAACATAAAGCTTTTCCTTTCTCAAGATCTTTTTTTTTAAAGCAAATGAAAATTCCCTCTATGCAAGCCTAGTTTGATTGTAACTATTGTATTTGGCACAATTCAAAACTCGCTTTACACCAAAGTGAAGAAATGTATTTGAAACAGCTTCCCCATTCTCCTACCTCTCACTCTCAGGAAAATGCAGAGGGTATAAAATTTGCAGAGTATACAATATCCTACAGTTAAAAGAATGGCACACATGTGTAAAACAGATTGTTACAGATGTATAAATGAATTTTATTAAAATGAAATCAAAGACTCTTCATAGTCTGTAAAAGATATTGATAAATATCTTTTGATGAAAGAGACTGTCTTTATTTCCACTTTAGAAGAGAGATTATATTTTAACTAAATAGCTCCACCCAGATTACCATATTTTAAGAATAAATAATTTACCTTTATTGCTTTCCCTTTTCCTTACCTCTCACTGATGACACTCTGTGATTTAAAATAATTTAAGACACAGCTTTCTAATATGAAAGAAGGAAAGAATAACTTACTATGATATACTATAGTAAGTTAAAAGCCTATGCTTGACTTTTCAGCTCAGCCACTTACTGGTTTGGGGCAAGTTACTTAAGCTATTTAGCCTCAGTTTCCTCATCAGTAAAGTGTCAAATATATACTGTCAACCTTAAAGATTTTGTGAGGGTTAAATAAGTAATATAAAAGCATCCCCATAGTACTTGCTACATGCCAAATGTTCAAAGATTAATACTAGTCACCATTTTGTGAGATCTACAACATGCCAGACACAATGCCACTTTACTGTGTAATAGTTTATTTAATAAAATAATTATTATTAAAGTCCTATTTTACCTCAGTAAAGGGCAATGAGCTCAGAAAAATACATAATTTACCTGAGGACTTAGAACTAGTAATTAAAAACACAAGAATATAAATTGAGCAAGATTTTCTGGCTCTGAGTCCTGTACTCTTACCAATAAATAAGAACAACTCAATAGATTATAGACTTGGGTCCATTTCACTCTCCAGTCTAGCCAGACATGAGCTATACCACTTGCTGTCTCACAAACATACCCCACAGTGTCACATTTTTAAAAATTTAATTAATAAGTTTTATTTGGGGACTAAGATTTACAAGTCTCTGCAGCCACCTTTGCTTCCTGGGGCAGAAGTTGAAATCAAGGGCACCTATAATAAGAGATAATAGATAACTATCCTTAGATCTGAGTTCAACAAAGCATCAAATCCCCCAAGGAAACCTCTCATAAACAGCTATCTTCCGTTTAGTCTTAGGAATAGTCCAATGTGGACTTATTTTTCCCACTCCCAAACTTAACATGTTAAATCCTTTCTCCTTCTGGCCACATTCCTCCAAACACATTGTGAGATTCTTAGATATAAGTTGCCCTTTTCGCAGTGCTCTGGTGGCTGATACACATGCTATCCCAGAACCTATGCCTTACCCTGGGCTCATATGCTCACTGACGTTTGTAATGAGGGTCTGAACTCCAGCCTAATCTCTCCTATAGCCAAATGCATAGCTTCCTACTTATAGCATTGTGTGTATTAAAAACATTGTCTAAAGGACTTTTGTAGTAAAAATAGGATATACTTCTTGGAAATTTTTCAAACAATACAAATATAGAAATGGAAGTCTGCACTCTAATTTTATTCTATTTCTTGAATGTGAATAGTATTAACAATTTAATATGCATCCTTCTAAAATATTTCATATATAAACATCTACCCAATGTATATAAACATGTATATGAATATAAGAATATATAGCATTTTCTATATGTTCTATACATATACAAAGTTATAAATACTATGTGTAATATATTGCATACATATATTATTTCTTTAGATAACTAGACCACAGATTTTATTGAAAGCTTTTTTCAATAAACAATATATCATAGACACCTTTCCATTTCAATACATATAGATGCACCTAATTTTTTTAATCTTTTATATTTTTTCATATTCTAGTATATTAATATTCTATATTTAACCAATTTCCTACTAATGGACATTCGGGTTCTTTTCAGTTTGAAAGTTATTATAACCAACACTGAAATTAGTATCCTTATAAGTATTTGAGTACTTGTTAGGATATTTTTATAGAATAAATTCTAGAAGTGGAATTTCTGAGTCAAAGGGTATACACAGTTAAAATTTTGATAAATATTGTTAAACTGCCTTCTCACCCAGTGTATTTGAGAGTCCTTGTTTCCCAACGTATTCTCCGACATTGCATATAATCAAACTTTTCTTTTTTTATGATCCAATAGGCATTAAAATTTTATTTTAATTTATTTCATCAACTATTAATGAAATTCATTATTATAGTTTCAATTCTACCTCTCCACAAAGCTCTACTAGTGGTGCATCTTAATTCCAGTCTAGGTCTCCTGCTGATGTCCCTGCCAACTTAACCAATCACTGTGACACTTGAGATGGACACCTCAAGGTCATCTACAACCCCCATGACTTTAGAGAAGAAACTGAAACCCAGAAGAGGCAGGGAACAGGCCAGAGCTCAAGTCGATATGCAGTGAAATTGAGGTGGGTCAGTGCTGTGACCACCTTACTAGTTAATAGTTACTGTCTTAGGCAGATACTATGTTCTTATTTATTTTTTATGTCCCTATGTCTACTATAGTGTAGTAACTACGAAGTAAGTGTTTATTAAATGAACAGATAGAAAGAAAACCAGCTCTTTTGTTCTCCAGGGGTAAGAAGATGGTGATTGCAATATTGAAACCCTCCTCCAAAAGGCAATACAGGCTTTTATTTATTTTCTGTAATGTGATATCCAAACCATATTTGTGTTAATGTGAAAAAGACATCTACAAACAAAATGTTCAACAGACAAGATTATTTAACCAGGTAGGTAAATAACAACCACATAAGAATGTCAAAGCCTTCAGATGTTGCCCTACTTGAATGAGAACCAAGGTCCAGCACCGCAGGGAGAGCAATTGAACTGGAAGAGTCCAGTAAATTTTTTATAGTTAAGAAATGGTAAATCTTAGGTAGACTTTTTCCTGAAGAAAAATCAGAGGAATAAAGTGGAGGGAATCTAGCTATGAGTGAATACAGGTAGTTGAGCTCTGGAAAGAGCTGGAAATTGGGCCCAAGAACCTTCTTTCTATTTTCTTCCAATGTCTTCACATAGTCAACTATCCACTCACCCACCAAAGGTCCATAATGTCCCACCACCCACACCACTCTCCTCATTCTAAGAGGACATCAGTTGTACTCATCTTAATTTCTGTGTAACTTTCAAGTGTGCATGAACTCTAGTGTATGGGAATCTTGGGCATCAACTTAGAATTCTGCCTGCCACAAAAATATAGCAGGGAGAAGCCCAAAGTGACTCCACTGAAAAAAGCAAGAATAGTAGACATGGCAAAAGATGCTCAGCCTCATCAGCAGCCTAAGCTAAGAGTGATAATAATAAGACTGCAATTTAGAAATATTTTAAAAGATAGGAATATGGTCAGAAAAGTTTAAATATACTTCATAGGTTTGAAAATAATCACCTCTGGTACATCTTTAGACATAAATAGTTAAGATTTCAAATTTCTCAAAACACCAAATAAAGCTATTAAATTGGCATAAATATCAATATTTTGCCCCTTAAAATAACTCATTCTGTCAAAATGTCAAAATACTGAAAACCAATATTAAAATTACAAAATGTCTCCTGATTTGGGGGAAATAAATCAACATCAATCTTTATAAGTTATTCTCTTATTAAAAGGGCTACCTAACATTAAGTAAGCTTATTCATTTTCTAAATATTCAGGCTTTTTCATACTCATGAAATCCTGCCCTATTTCTTAGCCTACACTCTTTAACAATTGATAATGGAGCATTTGTTTTTCTTCTGTTTCTTCCTCTTCCTCCTCTTCCTTCCCCTCTCCTCCCCATTCCCCTCCCCCTCCTTCTTTTTCTTTTTTGTATTATTTTACATTCCATTAAATCTGTATCCTCATTCATCTTTTTTAAAATTTTTAATGAAGTTGGTTACTTCCCTTTCCATTTAATGTTTTGAATAGAATTTCACTGATACTGAAATACCCACAGCCTGTTGTTACTTACAGGTAAAATCCTTGTCACCCATGGGAAATGAATGAATTAGATATTTCAAACAAATAAACATAAACAGTTCAACTTGTGACACATTCTGACTTTGAATTACTATTGCATTAGCTCTCACATACCCTTGGTTGGGCTGTGTTGAGCTTAGAGACCTAAACCTGTGTCTCAGAAGACCAGAAATGCAATGACAGTTCAGTAAGATAAGCATAAGAGCTGACAAGGATTGTCCATTTATTTCCCTTCCCTCAAATGATGTCTTATTCATCATGGGATCTAAAATTGTGTAAACTTTATTTTTTGTAAATTTTATTTTAAATTTTAATTGAAGATGCAAATAATCATAAATGGTAACAATAGTATTTTAAGTTCAATGTACCTATTTAATCACCCAGATTCAACAACTATTGACACATGATAGACCTGTTTCATTATACTCTTACCCACTACTCCCTCAGTTACTTTAAAGCAAATCCTATTTACTACATTATTTCAAATCAAAGAGCTATTTCATTATGTATCTCTAAAACATAAGATCGCTTGTAGAAAGCATAAAAGACATAATCACATAATCACACCCAGTAAGCTAACTAGAGTTCTTTAATGTCATCAAATATCCAGACGGTGTTCACGTGTCCTTCGTTGTTTTACAAAATTTTTAAACAAATAATTCACTTAAATCAGGATTCAAATAAAGTCCATGCTGATATGTGTTTTAAAGCCTTCTCCTTTTATTTTTGTTTCTTGAATTGTTTTTGTTGCTGTTGAAGGCACTAGGTCATTTATCCTGTAGAGTTTTCTGAAGTCTATTATACAAATTACATTCCTGTGACATCATTTATAGAGTTTATTTGTCAGCTGTATTTCCCATAAATTGGTAGGTGTGCTCAAATGCTCAATCAGATTCAGGTTAATTTTTTCTTTTCTTGACAAATTCCGTACACAGGTAATATTGTATACTTCTGTTAGAATGCACAAGGTTGTCTCTCTTTTTTGATGTTATCAACTGTTGGTGATTATCACTGAGCCCTATTAATTTATTAGGGGTGTGCAAAATACTGATAGTCATTTTTCATTTATTAGCTAGAATACCTTATATAGGAAAATTTCTCCTCATCAATTATTAGGTTACCGAGGGCAAATGCTTGATGCTTTCTCTTAAGAAGTTCTCTAAATAAATAAATAAAAAGAATCCCCCAAAGCCATCGATGAGTTATTTTTAGTAACATTGTAAACCAATGGGATTAAACATATTTGATGTGATTTAATCCATTATAATTTTTGTCTTAACTGATACCCAAATTATTTCATCTTTGACTAATGAGAGCTTATTCAGGTTGCCTGTTTTGTTCTATTAAGATAATACAACAGTCTCTGATAATACCTTGCTTTCCAATACTAGAGGATACTTCAGGCTCACTCTGTGAATTTCTTTTTACCCTATGTATAGGATGAGTCATTTTGCAAAAAAAGAAAAAAAATTCCACAAGTTCCTTTTAACGTTGTTGGTAGATACCATAATCTAGGTCCTAAAGGCAGTTTATGCTATTGGGTTGGTCATTGTTTTTAGGCATTTTCAGTGTACATAGGTAGAAAAAGATTTTAAAGATAAAGTATATCACCAACCCATATAGTAATTAAAATTCAAATTTATAGTTTAGGGTTTTCTTGATAATAGCATTATTGAGACCTAATTTGCTCTTTTAAAGTGTACAATTCAGTGTTTCTTGGTACATTCACAGAGTTATACTGCCAATACCGCCACCATTTCTATTACTACCAAAATAAACCCTGTGCCATTTAATTATCAATGCCCCCACCAAAGCTACAACACACTTCCTTCCGCCACCAGTCCTAAGTAATCACTAATTGACTTTCTGTCTATAGACTATTCTACTAATCTACTATATCACTAATCTATTATATCTACTAATCACTAATCTGCTATAGATGGTGACTGTTGTGAACAGTTCACATAAATGGAGTCATATAATAGTCGGCCTTTTGATGTTGGGCTCCATCCTAGTCTCATGTTTTCAAGGTCCAACCACGCTGCAGTATATGTCAGTACTCAGTCCATTTTACGGCTGAACAATATTTCAATGTATGGATATACCACACTTTGTTTATGTATTGACCAGTTGATTAATATTTGGGTTGTTTCCATTGTTTGCCTATCATTAATAATACCGAATATTTATATACAAGTGTTTATGTGAACATAAGTTTTTATTTTTTGTGGATATATATACCTAGAAATAAAATTGCTCGGTCAAGTATTATTACTGTGTTTAACTTTTTAAAAAGATTTTATTTATCAATTTTTTTAGAGATGGGAAGGGAATAAGAGAGAGAAAGAAACATCAATGTGAGAGAAAAAAACATCAATCGGTTGCCTCTTCTATGCTCCCCAACCAGGAACCAACCCACAACTTAGCCATGTGCCCTGACCAGGAATCAAACTGGTAACTTTTCACTTTGCAGGATGATACCCAACCAACTGAGCCACACTGGCCAGGGTTGTGTTTATCTTTCTGAAGCATTATTAGGTTATTTTCTATGTGACTGCATCAATTTTCATCCCCACCAAAAGTGCATGGATTTCTGATTTCTTCATATACATCACAGTTGTTATTATCTGCTTTTTTTGTTACAGCCATTCTGATGGGGGTAAATGGTATCTCACTGTCATTTGGATTGACATTTCACTGCTAACTAATGATGTTAAGCATCCTTTCATGTGCCTATTGGTGATTTGTATATCTTGTCTGAGTTGGAATCTATTCTATTCAGATCCCTTGATTATTTTTAATTGGATTATTTATCTTTTGATATCGTAGTTGGTAGAGTTCTTTGTATATTTTAGATATTAGTCCCTTATCAGATATTGGCTTGTGAATATTTTCTCCCATTATGTGGTTTCCCATAATCTGACCACAGCCTACAGTGCCAGCTTAATCTCCTATCCCACTCCCCACCAGAAACTCTACAGTCTAGCCATGGCTTACTTCCTGGCCCTCTATTTAGAATTCTTAAATTCTAACTAAAATGTCTTCTCTCCCTCAACTTTCAGAACAATGAAAACTTTTCTGGTTTCCCTCAAGAAGTTTATAACCCAATTACCTTTTCATATATGTATCTCCTGTAATATCTAATCGGGACTCCACACATATTTGACATAAGTAAAAATTAATTATGGAATAACCTGCATGCTGTTGACCCTAAGAGAAACAGAAGTTCAGAGAAAGATCAAATAAATGTGGCTTTTGGAAGGCAGAGAAAATATCTTCCTGGAAGATGTAGACCTTGAACTAGAATCTTAAATAAGAAGTTATCTCTTTTAAAACCTATTTACATATCTCAATGGTTAGCAATACTCATTCTCTAGTCAAGCTCATTCACAGTCATACTTATCTTTTAAGGTATAAGCTTAGAAAGAATACTATAACTCATCTATAAACCTCTCTCTCATAGAGTGAATGGCCCCTCAAGGGTCAGGAAAGGCTAACTCTTTGCCCTCTGAGTCTCGCAAGTACACACAAATATCAATAAAAACTGCCTGAGGCTTAGTGCTACTGCTCTCTGTTAAACTCCTTCGCAACACACATGCACACACACACACACACACACACACACACACACCTCACAACGTGGTTGGGTCAGAAAGGCGTCAATATCAGACACAAGAACGTTTAGAACTAAGTGCCTCACAGAGCAGAGGAATCCTCTCTTTTCCTTTGCCCATGACCCACTTTATTTAATTTTAAAAGCTTTATTGATGCTTTATATAAATTTTGACATATGTATACACCTGAGGAGCCATCACTGCAATTAAAATAAAGAACAAATACATCATCCTAAAAAGGTTTCTTCAGCTTTTCTGATACCTCCATCCTATCCTTTTCCTATGCACCCCCGTCCTGTTCCAGATGTTTACAGAATACAGACATCCTTTGGGAATGGGGCCCCAAAATCCTGTTATTAATTGACTCCCTACATGGCAATATTTGAAAACTACCGCCTTACAAAAGGGACTCCACTCCTCTTCCAAACATATCCAATATTAAGCTTCTATCCATGACAGAATTTATTTTTCCCCTATAAATGTTTTTAAACAGTCCTCTTTCCTATCATTTACAATATATGTTCAACTATTCCCATTGCTCTCTTCTTTTAGTTTTTGGAAAATCAAATCAAAGTAATTATAAAGTCATAATCATTACAAACATATAGAAGCATGACATATAGTTCTAAAAGAAGATGGGGGATAATACAAGTCTCTGAACTTTACAAAGTTCTGGTAAGTTTTGTAAATAGTGCCCATTTTATCACATGGAAGCTTCCGAACATTTCTATGTACAAAATTTCTAAAAACAGTTGTACCATATACATTTTCAAGAAAGGAGTCACCTTACAATGCTAATTAATTTAGAAAGTTTTTTTTAAATGTTCATCATGGTTTTGTAAGTCAAAATTTCAGATTATTTGACTTTACTGGACATAAACATGCATCCAGTTCAAATGATACTTCTCCTCAATGAAAATACATATGGGACATCAAATGTGATCACAAAAATACTAAATAATTTACATATAAGTAATATTAACACTGTTGACTTTTTTACTAATGCTTATGTAAATGTCATGTCTTCAAAATGTTTCTAAAGATAATCAGATAAAAGTACAATATTTGGAAAATCCATTGAATGTGTTTATTACTTATTGTAATAAAAGCAAACTGAAGTTCCACTCCATAATTAATGCTTTATGCTCTTATTTATTCTTTTGATGATTACAACTCTGGGTAAAATTTAGAAACATAAAGTAATTTAATTCTCAGGTAGGAGCATTATTGTTCTACTGTTAAGCGAAGGAAAGCACTGTGCATCACTGCCATCGAATGGAAACACCTCATGGTAAATAATGCTTCTTTCATTGTTGGTATGAAAGTCGCAGGTCTGAGAGTAACCTAGGAGGCATTACAAGTGGTTTTCTGTGAAAAGAAATAAAACCAAATTATCAATGCAAACATGTGAGTATAACCAAAACTCAGAATCCAGCAGGAATTCTCATAACCTAGCTTTTATGGCCAGGCTGCCAAAAGATGTTAAAATTAAATGGGGTAAGTCAGAAATGAGGATGTAACTGAAGACTTTTGGCTTAGTGTTCTCCCTCTCAAGGAAATGATGCAACCTCTCAAAGATGTTTATTTCACTCTTTGATTGTATATCCAAAATGTTCTCTGAATTGTAGAGGTTTATTAAAACTCTGTAACAGAGTAAAGCACTCTTTAAGATTCTTCTGTGATTTTAAGAAGGGCCAAACTGAGTATGGCAAGATCATGACAGTGTTTTGACATTTCTTATTTAACTTACTCCAAAAACACCAAGATATCTCCACAGCATTTCACTTTTAAAAAGTAATATATTAAAAATTTTGTTCATTCATTCATTCATTCACTCAGCAAAAGTGTTTTGAATGCCCAGTATGCCCATGTACAGGGTACTGGAAGATTTAAATCTCCTACTTTTTATTTTCACTTGTTAATCCATATGTTGCTCTAAAAAAAAGGACAATAGAAAGCCTTATTACTTATTTGTCATTTAATAAGTGTCTCTTCAATTAAGCATTTCCTGATCATCTCAACTAGAAATTATACCTCTCTTCTCTATACTGTAGGTGCATGTAGCAGTCTTGTATTTTATTTCACTTCGTCTATAGCTTCTGGAGAGCAGCAACCCTAACTTTATGCTCCTATTCATTTATTGTTTTATTCATTCATTCAACTGGAAAGATACCGAGCCAGGCATTACATGAAATGTAAAGATAGTAAGACACAGTTACCATTTTTGTACCTATGTCAAATTTATTTTTGATTGCTGTTTAATTGGCAAACTAAGACATATAAGTAATTACCACCACATGATTCCTATAAATTTTTTACATCTAAAAATGTGTTAACTTGAGCT
This sequence comes from Trachops cirrhosus, assembly GCA_028533065.1. Taxonomy (NCBI): domain Eukaryota; kingdom Metazoa; phylum Chordata; class Mammalia; order Chiroptera; family Phyllostomidae; genus Trachops; species Trachops cirrhosus. The sequence goes on along the minus strand of CM052540.1, from coordinate 50,172,994 downwards.
GAAAGATTTTACCACCATGCCTGGCCCTGCTTCTTTATATACATCACATAATTTAACATGATGTCATGGACAAAGTAGGAACTACATAAATATGTGTTGGATGAGTATTCATTGAAACAACTTTATTTTAAAGATTTCAGTGGTAGGCCCATCAAATTTCCCTTTTTGTTCATGCATTTCATAAAGCTATCCACTGTGATACTTTATTACATTTGCATTTGCAGATTCTGGTGGCTGATAACTAATATAAGGAGACAGGAATCTTAATAAAACTATGAGGCAGCTAAGTGTAGTAGAATTGAACTTTGATCAGGGAATCTTCTCTGGACTTTGGTTCCTCCATTTACTAGTTGTGTGAATTGAGTCTTAACCTCTGACTGTAGGCCTCGGTTTTCTTATTTGTAAAACAGGGATAATAATGGCCACAGCAGTGTTGCTGTGAGGCCCAAATGAAAGGGTGCATTTGAAAGCACTTGGAAAATTGCAAAGCATTTTAAAAATGATACTGTGAGCTTCTGGGATGCTTATGGCCAGTAAAGGGTAGCATGTAGTCAAGCACAATGAGAACTTTTTTTGTTATTCTGCCTCACCAGCTCACTTAATACTGTCACCTTAACAGTTTACACAAGTCGCATTTTGTTACTGAATTTCTGTCTTTCCAAACATGACCTGCAAAAAGTCTTTTTTCAAGTATATTTTATTGATTATGCTATTATAGTTGTCCCAATTTTTTTCTCTTTGCCCCCCTCCTCCCGGTATTCTCCTTCCTTCCAGCAATTCTCCCCCACCTTTTAGTCCATTTCCATGGGCAGTGTAAGTTCTTTAGCTTCACCATTTCCTGTACACTTCTTAACATCTCCCTGTCTCTTTTGTTCCTGCCAATTATGCTTCTTAATCCCTGTACCTTTTCCCCCTTTCTCCCCCTTCCCCCTCCCAGGTGATAACCCTCCAAAGGATCCTCCATACCTATGATTCTGTTCCTGTTCTGGTTGTTTGCTTAGTTCATTTTTGTTTTTATTTTTTACATTCAGTTCATAGTTGTGAGTTTGTCATCATTTTACTGTTCATAGTTTTGATCTTCTTTCTCTTAATAAGTCCCTATAACATTTCATCTAATAATGACTAGGTAATGATGAATTCCTTTAGCTTTACCTTGTCTGGGAAACACTTTATCTGCCCTTCCATTCTAAATGATAGCTTTGATGGATAAAGTAATCTTGGTTGTAGGTACTTGCTTTTCATCACTTTGAATACTTCTTGCCAGTCCCTTCTAGCCTGCAGAGTTTCTTTTGAGAAATCAGCTGATAGTCTTATGGAACTCCTTTGTAGGTAACTCTCTGCTTTTTTCTTGCTGCTTGTAAGATTCTCTTGTTATTTTTAACCTTTGGCATTTTAATTATGATGTGTCTTGGAAGGGGCCTCTTTGCATCCATCTTGTTTTGGGACTCTCTGTGCTTTCTGGACTTGCATGTCTACTTCTTTTACCAAATTAGGAAAGTTTCTTTCACTATTTTTTCAAATAGATTTCCAATTTCTTGTTCTTTCTCTTCTTCTGGCACCCCTATTATGTGAATGTTGCAATGCTTGAAGTAGTCCCAGAGGCTGCTTATACCATCATCATTGTTTTTTTTTCTTCTTGTTCTGATTGGTTGTTTTTTTGCTTTCTTATGTTCCAAATCATTTGATTCTTGGCTTCATCCATTCTACTGTTGTTTCCCTGTAAATTGTTCTTTATTTCAATTAGTGAATCCTTTCTTTCTGACTGGATCTTTTTTATGCTGCTGAGGTCCTCACTGAGTTCCTTGAGCATTCTTATAACCAGTGTTTTGACCTCTGCATCTGATAGTTTATTTCCATTTTGTTTAGTTTTTTCTCTGGTGTTTTGATCTGTTCTTTCATCTGAGCCATGTTTCTTTGTATTGTTGTTTTAGCAGTCTCCCTGTGTTTGTTTCTATGTATTAGGTAGAGCTGCTTTGACTTCATGTCTTGGTAGTGTGGTCTAATATAGTAGGTGTCCTATAGGGTCCAGTGGCACAGCTTCCCCTACCAGTCAAGCTGGATCCTCAATGTGCACCCTTCATGTGGGCTGAGTACACCCCTTTTTTATAGTTGAGCCTTGGTTGCTGTTGGCAAATCAATAGGAAGGATTTACCCAGGTCAGTCAGCTGCAAGGACTGGCAATGACCACTGGTCACCAACCGCCACCCTTTGTGGAAGATCAGCTGTGCAGGGTGGGGGTGTACTGGCGTGGTCTATAGCTGTCCACTGAGTGCACTGGTCCTGAGGTTTCCCAGGTGGCATCAACCAATGTCAGCCCCCACCTGTGTTTTGCCCAGGGTGGCCCCCCTGAACTATAAAGCAATCTGAGATGGCTGCTACTTGTGTCAGGCTTGGAGAATCTCAGGCAAAGCCAAGCTCTGAAACTAATTTAACTGCTGCTAGTGCATGGCCTGGAGCTCACAAGGCCAGCTGTTCCTTGTTTGATAGGATTTAGGAAGTTATGAAGCATGAGTCAAGACCAGCCATTCATATAGAAAAGCAGCTTGGGTAGACCCCTAATGCGGGTGGGGCAGAATCTCTGGGGATCTCCAAGGTGGATAAAACAGTATTAGCCAGGTTGATGGAGTCTCAAATATGGCACCAACCTGCTGACTCCATGGCCCTTTATGGGGAGGGCTCAGAAAAGGGACAATGGCTTCTGCTCACCCCAATGCCAGACACTTCAGCCCAATATGCCACTAGTGCCCTTCAAGCTGCCACCCCAGTGCTGGAGCTCAGAGGGAGTGACTCCAAGTAGGTGAGTCCATGTGTGGGTTCTTTAAGAGGAATTGCTTGGGGCTCCAGAAGTTTCTTCCACTGACTCAATCCCCACTCATTTTTGCAGCCAGAAGTTGTAGGGTTTTACTTCCCGGCACTGGAATCTTAAGGGCTGGGGGGCCTGGTGTGGGGCTGGGCCTGCTGGTTCCTGAGATATCCCTCCTGATTTTTTATCCACCACACGTGGGTGAGAGACCAGCCCATTTTGTGTCTGCGTGCCTCCTACCAGTCTCGATGGATGTGGTTTCTTTAAGTCTGTAGTTGTCTGACTTCCATTCAAATTGATTTCTGACAGCGCTGAGTGATGGTTGTTCTATATTTTAGTTATAATTTTGATGTGCAAAGAAGTCTTATACAGGGAAAGGCTCAGTGAAATTCAGCATTCGATAATCATAGCAATAGTAAAATCATCAGAAATCTTTCTAATAAAGGTAATAGGTAAAAATACACATTAATTAGTAGCTCCCAGCTACTGAATGTTTCTTTTATGTGCAAGACACTGTGCTTTATAGACATATCTCAGCACAATACATGGATGGAAATCTCAAACTGCAGTCAAAAGATGCCACCCGACTTGGGCTGCATCACAGTGTGAAATGGGTTCTGGAGTCTGAAGACCTAGATTCAAGGCTAGTCTTCATCCCTTAAACTAAGTGATCTCTAGTACCTCGTTTCTCATACATTAAAAACTAGTGGGACTAGTGTTAGTCTCTGCCACATGGGTTGTTGTGAGGAATTCACGCAGAGCAAATGCAAAATGTCTGGCTCAATATTAAACAATAGTATTTTTTTTATTTCTTCCACCTACTAGCAAATTAGCTTGGGCAAACTACCTAACTCCTCCAGACCTTAATTTTCTTTTCTGTAAAATGAGGGTAATAATAATACTTTTGTCCCTGTACAACTGTGACCATTAAACCAGATAATATATATCCTGGAAAATACTATAGAAATTTTAGTTCATATTATCACCTCACATTCTTTCTCTTCTGTCATTTTACTCTTCATACTAACCACAGTGAACTACCAGGATATGCTTACTGGAAGGATATTCTGGAATGAATTAAAATTCCAAGAAAACTGTGCCTTTTATCATCAAGAGCAGTTTTCTCCCTTGGGCTATGTGTGCTTCACCCCAGTGGCAGCCTGAGAGTCATCTAATTTGACAGTACGATGCCACATGGCTTAGTGTCAGCAATTCTTAAGATACGGTAGGCTGCAGGACACCTGGGCCCATGTCCTCTTCTGCTGATCCACAGGACAGCAAAGAACAGCATCCCAGATGTTTACCCATGCTATACCCATCGGGCCTAAAAATGGTTACAAGAAGGATCGATATGAGTTCCTTCTTCATGACAGTAATAAGGAGCAAGGGAGTAGAGAGGCATCCTGTTAAAGTGAGTAAGTGTTATGGGAAGAACTAAAATAATTAAATCATTTTTTGCTCCCAGATCTAAAGGTCTGGGCTCACTGACATGGACTTAAATAGCTTTTTATTTTCAGCTGTGTACTCATATATACATTAGACATATCTAAGTTAAGAAGATTCGAGACATTATAAAGTGCCATTTCTTGAAGAGAATCCAAGCTATTTATTCCTCATCTAATCAATACTAGTATCCAGACCAAAGGAAATATATTGCTTAATAGCCTGTATACAACTTGTTGAATTCATTGAACATAAACATCAGTGCTGGGCTATAAGAGTGGTTGATCCTATGAGAACAGAACTTACTTAAGCATCATTTTGAATGACGTTCTTATTTTGGGGTCTGGTTGAACTGGATACTGCATGGAGTCAAGGTCAGTGGACAGAAGCAACGTGGACATGGGGTATACTAGCTGCCATTTTTCATGACATGAACATCCTAGACACATGTGTACACACAATCAATTGAGGACTCTGTGGAAAATTACTATAATAATTGTTTTAGTATACCCAAATGTTTAAATCCATTAACACTCCCCATTTTTCAGATTCTGATTACATAAACCATTGAACCATTGTTAATACTAAGACAGTCATATGAATAATGTATGTAACAGCACTCTTTAACTGCTAAACATTGTACCTGCTTAGCCCTGCCCTGGGATGATGGAGTCAGTGATATTTACATATTATTCAACAGTCCACACATTAGGCTTCTTTTAAAGTTCAGCTTAAAATATTCTTCCTCCTGGATTTAACTCATTTGCCTGTATCCAATTAGAAACAATCTTCTTTTCCTACATTCTTACTAAATTTTCTTACTACCCCTATTATAATATTTGTTACAATCTTTAGCTGTCAGATTTATTTATATATATGCTTAGCTTCCAGATAAGATTCCCAAAACCTACAAGAAAGGTTTATTCTGCTCATCTTTGTATAAGCCACTGTCCCTCCCCACCCCTCTCTACGAGGAGCTTGTACCTAGCTGATAGCTAATTATCTCTTTTTAATTATTTTTTAAACGTTCATTTCCATTAGTATTTTAACTATGGTACTATACTTTTTTTCCTGACCCTTTAGGTAAGAATATTACATAGCCCACCTCACCTCTTATAAAAACATGTGGTTTTCTACTAGGGACACAGGCAACCAGATTTATTTTGTGCCTTTTAGCTACATGGGACATTCGTTCCTGCAGCTCTTAGGGCGATACTTTCTCCCCAAGCTGTCTGCGGTAAGTGGCAAGCCGTGCTTTTTCCTAGTGAGAAGGAAGTCAATAGGCTGTATTTTACTGTGACAGCTGGGCCATTTGACTTGAGTCTTATTACACTTGATGGCTACCTTTAGGGAATGTCTTTTTCAATTGTTTATTTTCCAAGTCTCTTGTCAGTTCAACCTACAGAAAACAAAAGGGGAACCCACATTCTACAAACATGCACCCGCAATATGGAACACACTTTATCAAACACAAGCCCACAAAGATATTTCAGTCTAATAAAATACACAGACATTTACTGAGCACCAATAACAGTATGAGAATGATGTGAAAATGAAGAAACTCTTACAGTCCACTCATGCATATCATATTTAGAAAAGAATAATACATACATAAAATTAAAATTTTTTGAATCACTTAAAATGGAAGAGAAGGAAAGCCCAAAATATATTAATTTGGGAAAGGTTTTAATAATGGACACATTCCAGGCAGGCAATTTGGCTGTACTTTCAAGCCATTTACTGAATTTTTCAATGAGGGAACTGCTTTCATTACAGCAAAGCAATCTTTATTGCATAGGAACATTGTAAGCATTATCAGAGATTTAGAATCCTGGATCCCTGGCCCCTGGACACTGTCACTGTGACAAGCAAAATGCCTCCTTATATTTCTGCATGCCTTCTAGAGTAGCACTCTCAGTAGTGGACCAACTGTAGCAGTCAAAACAGGAGTCAGATTATGCTACAATAAGTAGCTACTTCAATCTAAGGGACTTAATGTAACAAACTTTTATTTCTCCCTCACCCTACCTATTCAAAGAAGGTCAAGAAGAGTATTCTGCTCATTCTTATGACTGAGGGGAGAGGGGACCAAGGCTGGTGAAGATCCATTGCAATATGTACATCCACAATCGCTACAGCAGTGGTGATCGAACTGGTGTGTGTTAGAAGATACAGCAGAGCAAGGGCGTGGCAGCTGCAAACATCCAGCTGTCAGCAATGGAAAATTCATGAAGGTGAAGGACACAGCTTGAGATGCAAAACCTAAATCCCTAGGTTCCATAGATTTAGATTGTTCCAGGAAGAAAAGAAGATAGAGTAAAACAAGAAAACCCACCAAGCAGCCATGTATGCAGGAAGCACACTATCACTGTGGCAGCATAGAAAAAAAAATGCTTTGAACTGTAAAAACTCAAAAACTACCTATTTCATTCACTGGGAGGAAAAGACAGCTACATGAACAATATACCACTCCCTGTACCACAGGATAATCCCAATTGGCCTGGAACTGATTTCTGGCTTTGTTCTGCTGTAAACATGTTCTTAATAGCTGAGAAAACTTACCCCTTCAAAGATGCTTACTAAACAAAGAAACCTAAACAATATATTCAGAGATACCCTAGGTAAGAAGAGAAGAAAGAATGGAAGGAACAAGAAAAATAAATGTAAGGTTATAATAACATTCAGAAAAATATTGTCATGGAGCATATAAAAATCATGACCGTATATTTCTCCTGAATTTTAAAAACTTAAGAAGCAATTCATTCAATGGGGCAAGAGCTCAAAGCACAAGTAGAAGAACTTTAGACAAGATGAGTAGGCAGCAGGAGAAGATAAAATACGAGTTCTCAGAGCTCCAGAAAAGTAGTGGGGGGAAAAATGAAACCTTCAAATTTATAAAGTACAAAATAGAGGAATATGAAGGAGAGACACAGTAAACACCATAAAAAGCAAAAAGAAAAAAAAATAAGATAATATAAAGAACTTTTTTAGTGAGAAAAGATATAACAGGGTATATAACTAGAATCCTTGGGGTGGGTGTGGGGGAGAAAAATAGGACAAGTATCTAAAGAGCAAACCCACATTGCCGACAGTACAGAAGGAAGAAGTGATGTGACTCCTGCCCCGTGGAGCCACACAGGAGTACGGCATGTCTCACTGCCTTGTCGTTCTCCTGGTGTCGATGCTACAGCCAGTCCATGGCTCTGGACACTACCTATCTCAAGGTGTATGGCAGTGATAAAGATTCCTTCAAGCATACTCATCAATGAGGTAGAAGAAGCAATTGTTAGCTGCAGGGAAATATGTAGAGGTGATTTCTTGTCACAGAAAGGTAGACATAGGTCTTTCTGAATCCATGAGCTGACATGGTCTGAACAGGCCCATTTATCACCAGAATTTCAAAAGATTATTGCACAAAGCAGCTACTGCTTATTCTGGAGAAATGGAAAAGAGAGAAGCATGTGAAAATATGAAACTCCAACAGAACACGGACAAGGATATTACCCCTCACCTTCAGGCATCTCCAACACCCTGCCCTGGTTGTTAAGATTCCAAGTCCTTTTCTAGAAATAAGAGCCATCTGCAAAAATTTAGATGAGATCTTTTAACAGGGATCTATTTTTCACATCAGAAACAGAATAAGCCAGCAGAGCCATGCATTGGAAGCAAAGCTCCTGAGATGATCAAATACTTATCAATGAGCAGGAAGCCAAAACTATGTCTCTAAACAGGCACATGGAGTTCCGTGAGGCTAAGAATGAAAGAACAAAGAAAGAAAATAAACAATGAAAAACTGAAAAGATCAGTCTTCAGAAAGGTCCGATAAAAAAGGAACCATAGTTCCTTTTTTTGGTTTTGTAGGAAAATAAATCAAAATTATGGAGTTTGTCCTCCCATCTAGAAACTTTAACATCGTCAATCTGGCAGAAGTTTGCATCCAATAGAAAGCCACAGACATACCAATGCCCAGTCTTCCTTTCTCTCATTTTCCAATTCTAAAACCACTTCTCTTAGAGGAATTCTTCGCAGTCTTCTTCTTGAGAATGTTCCAAAAGCACTTATAATTAAGTATAATAGAAAAGCACATAAAAGGAAAAAAGAAATAATATAGTTCATATGCAATAACAACACACAGAAAACCACCATACTCCCCCGAAGTGTATAATCTGCCAGGATTTCAGGAGAAAAGGCAGATCCCGTAACTCAGGAAACAATCTCTGTGAAATATTCAGCATATCTGACTTGTTGACTTGATCTAAGGAGTCCAGATTTGGTAAACACTAAATGCTTAGAGGTTCACTTTATCCTATCACAACGCAAATGGCTCCTGAGAGATCTTTTTCAAGAAACAATTATTTTCTTAGGGATATAAACATACAAAAATAAGTTTTATGTAATAATCTATCAAATAATGTTATAATTCAACACCAAGTTTAAAAGTAAAGCCTAAGTCTCTCTGCATTCATTTTGTTATGCAAATTTTATTTATTCATATGAGGTAAACAAATGTCATACTTCCTAGGTGTAACTATATATGCCACACTTCCTGCTACTTTTACATAAAGATAACATTAAGACTAACAGAACTCTTTAGATTTCCATTTTATAAAATAATTTTGCTCTTTTCTTAATTAGCAGTTTATATAATTAATCAAGATGCTTTTGTAAATTTAATTTTTGATGTATAATGCATTATTTAAAATATCCAATAAATTATAATTTTTGCCTTTAATGATGGACTAGTAGAAGTAATGCTGGTTGGCTGTATTTGCTTGTAAGAAAACAATACAATAATAGTAATTTTAAAACATATAATTCAGATAAACATTTTTGAAATAAAGATAACATATGTATGTGTGTCTCTAAAATATGGTATTTTATACAAATATATATGGTATTCTTTATGCCTGGAAAACTGAACTAGAATAGTCAACAAAAATATAATCCTAGTAAAGATGTTAATTGGATTTCAACAACTGAAAGAAGGATGGAAGATTGGGAGAGAGGAAGGGAGAAAGATGGAAAAGAAAACCATTTAGACATCTAGGCAAAAATATGTATTCACTTTGATACATCAGAGAATAAATTGACCTGACTTTGGAATTCTCCACAGCAACATCCAATATCAAAAATAGTGGAGTAACACAAAAGCTTTAAGGAAAGAAAGTGCTATCCCAAGTGTTTATACTTTGTTGCCTCACTTCAGGTCAATCAGAGTGCAAATCTGGGACAAAGGTTTAATCAAGTGCATATATTAGTTTCCCATGGCTGTTGTAACAAACTGCCCCAAACTTAGTGGCTTACGACAACAGAAATTTACTCACTCTATGTTGTGGAGGCCAGAGTCTGCAATCTGCACGCTGAACTGAAATCAAGGTGTTGTCAGGGTTGCGCTCCCTCTAGAGGCTCTAGGGGAGATTTGTTCATTGACTTATTTCTGGTGGTTGCCAGCACTCCTTGAATTGTAACCCCATCATGCCAATCTCTGCTTCTGTGGTCACATTTCCTTCTCTTCTGTGTGTAATTTCCCTCGAATGTTATTTATAAGAACACGTGTGAATGCAGTTACAGCCTGTCCTGATAATCCAGTACATTTATTCCACTTCAAGATCCTTAATTAACCACAGCTGCAAAGAGCCCCCTTTTTTCACATAAAAGGTAGCATTTACAGGTTTCGCACAGATTATTTAAAAAAATTAAAGGAACTGTAAGGAACTACTCTTCTCAATTCATTAAATAAGCTTCAAAACTGGGATAAAATAGATAATATTACTGAAACATATAACTTGCCAAAACTATTTCCAGCAGAAACAGTTTTTCACTTTGATTAACCTAAGGTAAGGCAGATCTCCAAATTATAAATATAGAAAGGTGTCAAAGAAACTCCCTCCCCATCTTCCTCTCCCTCCCCCAAATAATAACATGCCTGGACTAGACAATTTCACAGGGAAATTCTAACAAAAGATTTAAAGAGCAAATAATTCCAATGGTATTTGAACTGTTGTAAAGTATAGGAGAAAAAGAGGAATGCTTCCAAATTCTTTTTATAAAGTACGTATAAAAGTTATCCCCCAAATCAATTAGAATGGCAGAAAAAGAAAACTATCAACCATACATTAAAGGTTCACCAGGAGATAATTCAGTATTTATCTCCATACATCAAAGGTTCACCTGATAATTAAGTATTAGGGTATTTGAAAATTAATAGCCTTTTTATATTCAATCACAACCAGTCAGATGATGCAACAAAAAGAAAAATTCCTTATTTTCAATAACAACACAAAGCTGCATCTGAAAGAAAATGTATGAGATAATTATTAAAAAACCCTTTAAAATGATACAGATGAACACAAAATAAAATATGAACAAAAGATAAAGCATCCCATATCCTCAGATAGGATGACTCAACATCATAAAGATGTCAATTCTCCCTAAATTAAACTACAATTTTCACACAAGTCTAATAAAAATGTCAGCATCATTTTGTCAGAATAATCAAGCTGAGTCAAAAGTTCATGTGGAAAAATAAACAAGTAAAAATAGCCAAGAAAAGTCTGTAACAGAAGAGTAATAAAAGGGAAACCAGTGTCCTAGTATTAATGCATTTCAGAGCTTCAGTAATTAAAATACTGTAATAATGTCACATGAATAAACAGAAAATTCATGGGACAGATTATGAAGTCTAGCAACAGTCATATATCTGCATATGGCATTTCAGATCAAGTGGCATTGCAAATATGTGGGGGGAAGTGGATTATTTAATAGTGTTGAGAAAAATGGGTGAGAGGGTAGAAAAGGAAAAGAAGATCTGGTATTATTCCTGACACCTAATAATAAGATAAATTCCAAATGTATTAAACTTTGAAGTATGGGGACAAAAAGATCAAAATACCAGGAAACCATAAAAAGCAGAAGACCTTTCTATATAACATGAAACTCAAAAACTATAAAAGACTGATAAAGACAATTACATGTTTAAAAAATGGGCACTATAAAAAGTACATCAAGCAAAGTAAAAAGGCAAATATCAAATTGGCAGGACAAAATCATGAATTTATATTATAGATATAAGGTTAATCCCACTAATGTATAGAGTTTTTGGAAGTCACTGAGAAAAAGATAATTGAACAAAAAATGGACAAAAAATATTGACAGAAAAGGAAATATTAGTTGATCTTAGACATACATTAAGATGCTCACTCATACTAAGAAAAAGAAAATTAAACCATTTTTACCTATAAGATAAGCAGAGATCAAAGTTGAATAATCGTGTGGAGGAACAGGGTGAGAAAACAAGTTTCATAATTGTTGGTGAAAGTATAAATTGGTACCAGTTCTGTGAAAAGCAATTGGTAATGTACATCAAGGTAATAAATACCCTAACTTTTAGAGATATATTTTAAGATATAATCACATGCTTATTATTTGATGTATGCACAATGTTATGTACTGTGGCACTGTTTTTAATAGAGGTCTGTCCAGAAGGTATTCAGCCATGTAATATGAAAAATAGACACATTTATTGAAGAAGATACAAGATAACAAGAAACACTGTACACAGGACAGTGATGCCTCAGTCCCCTTCAAAGTAGGTATGTTGGGACCTCACACAGTTCTCCCAATCACTATCAAATGTCCCATCATATTTTTCTGAATCTCATTGACAGTCTGAAATCTCTTCCCTTTCAAAGGTGATTTTAGTTTTGGGAAAAGCCAGAAGTCACAGGGCACCAAATTTGGGCTGTAGTGGGGCTCAGTCACCTGGGTGATTTGATGTTTTACGGAAAAAACTCTACAGGACATGAGATGCATGAGCGGGTGTGTTGTCATGATCACCTGCTGCCCATAGCTGTGGTCTTCTGAGTCATCTGAATAGTTTCTGCAGAGGAATGTTCAAGCTTAACGCAAAATTTGATGTAGATTCGGTGCTCTACTTGCTCAGTCATTTTGAATGAGACGACCACACAGTACACATGCTCACTCAACAGCATCTATTGCCCCCACTGACTAGAACAGTAAAGTTATGTTTGCTCATGCATGCACATTCCAGTCCACTCTCCTTGGCTGCCAGGTTACATCAATGTCTCACAAACCATTCTCTTATATTAATAATGGTTGGACTTTTTCTAGAAATCCTCGTGTGTGTGTGTGTGTGTGTAATCTCTAAAAATACACATAAGACATTAATAAGCCTGGCTGTGTTAGGGAAGGGGACCTGAGTGGCTGGGCAAGAAGAGTATAAAGTACACTTTTTAGTATATACCTTTGTATGCCTTTTGTATTTTTAAAATTTATAAATTAATGAAAGAGGTCATAAGGCCTCTGAGTTATAACTTCCAAAATGAACTATAGAGATAATAAGTAGTAAAAGAAATAAATGCAATAGAGAATGAGGTAAAGTTAGATTTCAACCTTGTCCTCATTTTTACTTCCAGCCAAATGTACACAGCTTCCTCCAATTATAGTTTTGCTTGTTTTCATCGGCCTCAGACCCTACGATTTTATTTACCACAAGAGGCATAGTAGTATTTAATATATAATTTATAAATAATAAATAAGCATGCATAAATGCTACTGTGTGCTCAATCTTTTTTATTCTCAGAGATGTGTACTCAAAATATTTGGTAACCACTGCAATGATGAATTTATATAAAAATAATAATAATTTATAATTAAATTATATATAAATATAAATTATATTATATATAAATTATAGTTTATAATTAAAAATTTATAATTTGTATATAAATAAGGAGGAATTTCATGAATTATAGAATGTTTTAACAAGCATCATAGCAAGAGTCAGCAGCCATAAATTATGATTCTTTATGTGCAACACTATTGAATTTATTTGGTATGACACTTGGCACAGTACTATATAAAGAGAGATTCTTAATAAATCATAGGATTTTCAGGTTAGGAAACAATGCTGGATATTACCTATTCCAAATCCCCTTATTTCAAACATGAGGTAACTATGGCCAGAGACAATAAAAATGGGCTCTATGTCATAAGGCTGCCTCATGGTGACAGAGCCAGATATAGAACCCAAATTTCCAAAATCTTTGTCTTTCTACTATATGACTCATAGTTATATACGTACGTGTGCAAAACGAAATGGGGTCTTTGAAATTAAACATCAAGCCAACCAGTATTATCTTATTTTCTTCTATTACTTTATTTTTTCTTATTTATCCATACCTTTATTTTTGTCTATTTTTTTTTTAGCCTTCTCAAAATCACATGTTGTTTTAGAAAGTGGACTAAGGATTTATTTTTATGGTGTTAATTTTTAAAGCCATTAAAAAGGAGAAAGTTTTAAACCTGAAATTAATCCTATTTTCACCTGTCTCCTCTAACAGAAACCACCTCTGAACTCCAAATGCTTTTGTTTCTTACCAGTAATCGACTGAGAACAACCCAGCCCAAGTAATATTTACCCAATTCTACCCAAAGGAAATGAAAGGCGAATGAGTTGGGAGTGGATGATATAGACGTTGAATTGTAAAGAAGCATTCAGAATTAAAAGTCCATACTTAAGGGATGATAAAAAAGTGAACCTGTAAGAACAGATCCTTTCTTAACTCTTCAAGTCCCTTAGCCCAGTTTTGAGTTGAATTTTCTCCATGGGTCTCAAAGCAGAAACAATACCATGGGTATGAAAAAAATTAGACCATGACACTAAGAAAGAAAGTTAAAGAGAAACTGAAAGTATTTATCCAGGCAATTCCAATCCATTTTTTAATACCTTGATTATACCTGTCTAGTCTTTGCAATATGTACAGGTAGCATTTAAGAAATTTGACTGTTTTCATAGATATTGGTTTCAACCATGATTATGCCACTTACCCAGTTCTGTCATATATTGAGAAACTGATCCTGCCTTAGGTTGGGAAGATTAAATGGCATAGCACAGGTAATCGTTTAGCAAAGCAGCATATACTTAAGCACACATTAAAACTCTTTTGTGTCGTATGCCTTTACACAGGTAAAGTAATATGCCCAAGGCCTCACTCAGGAAACTAAGAAAAACAGACTTCTCTTCTACGAAGACTGAGTTGAGACATTTAGGGAGTTGTCTCAATCGGTATTCTCAAATGACTTGTTGGGGGTGGGCGGGCAGGGGAACGGCCGCTAGTACATCTGAGGTGCTGACCACATTAATTCCACCAACGTGGCCCGCCCCCTCCATCTTGTCCCCCGCAGAAGCAAGCCAGAACTACATTTCCCAGCTTCCCTCAGGCTGCTTCCTGCGCAGCACACCAAAGCCTTGCTTTCCGGCAGCATCTTTTACGTCAATTCGATTCCAAGGCTCCTTCTATTGAGGTCGAATTCAGGAACATGGGTTCTTTAATGTCGCAGCCTATTGAGCCAGACAAGGTTGCCGCACCTCCTGAAGCCGCCTCTTCCGCCAACCCTGCGCCCATCGATAAACCCAGAGCCCCGACCTCTCCAGAGCAACCCCCCGTATTTAGTAACTGCTGGAGCTGTCGGATGCTCTCCGGGTCGGGGTTGATAGGGGCGGGCGGGTATGTGTACTGGGTGGCACGGAAGCCCCTGAAGCTGGGATACGCCCCGAGTCCAGGGACTATTGCGCAGATGGTCATCGGCATCAGTGAGAGTCGGGGCAGGGCCCTTGGGGGAGGGAAGGGAAAGGATAAGTGGGGCGCAGCCACGTGGGCGCGGTTGGTTCGCTGGGGCTGGTCACCTGGTGGGAGCCATTCCAGGCAAGATGCGGGTTGGTGAGAGAAAGTTGGGACGCTGTTTTTTAAAACCAGTATTTTTGAGACTTCTTGTTAGCCTCAGTCTCTTTAATACTATCAGTTGCTGTTAAGAGATAATGGTTCCATCTTCTCTTAACGAAGTAAGACACAGAGAAGAAATTAGCTGTTCAAAGTCAGACACCCAGGATGTGACACAACTAGCCTTTCATCCTAGGTTTATCTGGCCTGACGACAGCCCATGTTTTCTCCAGGTCCTAGGGAAAGCCTGAGAAAGGGCACATAACTTAGAACTTGAGGTTTGAAGTCAGATTGTAGAGGTGGGTTTAAAGCCTGCGTTCTATGTGTGCCACTGGACATAGTGGCCCAGAGTCCTTATCTGTAGCTATGGTCAAGATGTCTTCAGTAAAATGTAGTGATTCTTTTAGGTCTTCTATTACATGAATAGAATTTTAGGTTTTCAGATCTCCTACCTTTATAATTAGATTGCCCACATCAATTAAGTTCCTTTCTAGCTTGGGGAGGTAATGGGATTTTTTGCCTTAAATTTCTTTTTTTTAAAGCACCTTGGTAAACTATAATGCAATATACACATAAGGTACTGTTGTTTCTTTTCTAGGCATTGCTTGCTGGGGTGTGGTCATCCTGACAGACCCCAGAGGAAAGGCCTTCCGAGTCGGTTGAAAATACTACCAGTGAATTTGTCTTCTGTCCCTGCCCCCATGACACACAGAGCAAGCATGGGGCTTTTGGATATTCTGGACACACACAGAGATGTCGACCTACTTCAGTTCTACAGATTCTATAAGACTGAAAAGACAAACATTGGTTGGCATTCTTTGGACATGAGTATTTGTGGCCACCTCAGGCTCCACAAGGATCAATAAATTTCTCAAAGAACAGAACAGGTTCTGTGTCTTACCTGAGGAAGGATAGTAGGGAGGAAGAAAGGTAATGATACACCAGATGAGAAAAATAAACTGTAATAAGTTCTTTTTACTTCTCCCATTACAGGCCAATACCTGTTTATTAACGTAATCCTGGATAGACCTCATGCAGTATGCAGAATTATGTAAAACTCTCTGTGTACTGCTTATGCTTCCAAAGGCATTGCCAAATCCATCGCTTTATAACAGTTTCACAGCTACTCTAAGGTAGTTATTTCATTGGTAAGTGAACCTTAAAAAAGAGAGTTCTAGTGATTTGCATTGGGCCATTCAGCTAGTCAGTGATGGAGCTAGGATGTGTTCTTGTTCTAGACTTTCAGAACTAGGATGGTTCCAAAGAGGCAAGAATTACCTTTATGAACCAATCAAAAATAAACATAACAATAGACTTAATTGCTAAAATAGAAATTCAATACGTTTTGTAATTTAAAATATATATATATTCTTCCATAGGCACTGGAAATAGTCCTGTGATGAAATTGAGATGTCTATGAGATAAGGACTTAAGATTAGGCAGTTCACATCTAAGAGAAGTCTGCTTCTTACTGTGTTTTTTCTTTCTGATATACCATGACTTCTCTGTAATACTACATGTAGCTATATTTCAGAGCAGAAGCTACTCTTGAATTCACTTGCCAATCACAGTGTAAGTGTTGAATGATATGTGGAGCAGGTACCTTTAGGGCTGTTGTTTTTTCTAGCATTATGTATAAGTGCCTATGTCTATTAAGCCTCGCACATGACAGGAAGACTTGCATTGTCTATATCAGAGTTCATGGTATGGTGGTGCTATATATTATTTATTGAATTGAAAAAGACATTGCAGCACAGACAGCAAGGTATTTATGTGAAATGTACAACTCAGTTATGTGTTAATATAGAAGTGTTACATTGGAGGGGACCACAGAGGACCCAAAGCAGGATACCTCCTTGAAGGCTGATGATCCCCAATCATTTGACCCCTAAAATGTCAGCAAAGACAAGTTACTCCTGCTTTACAAGGCAAGCCATTCTGATGGACAGCTGTACTCTGGGCACTTTCTTAGATTGAACCAAAAATATGGCTCTAATTTGTTTACTTGACCTACTGGATGAATAGAATCACTCAAACTTACACAGAGTGGGGTGAAAGTAGGTTTATAGATGTGAGTATGTGGAACACAAAGTTTAGTCACATATTAATTATTTGTATTATAACTGTAAACCTACTTTTGCTCACCCCTGTAATTTTAACTTCTCAGAATTTGTACCACAAGGAAATGAGAAGGTTTTTCCAAATAAACTTGCCTACTCACCATATATATTGCCAAGGTATATATGGTTCTTCCCAACTTGAGACCATTTAACTGTGTGAGCAAAATATTCTGTAATGTCTATAGGCAGTTACATGGGAACAGCTACCTCTCCCACCTCCCCCTCCCAGTAGGTTAGAAGTTGTAGTTAAAAGTTGTTTTTCTTTTCAAGTGTATTGCAAAATTTGATTTCTGTCAGTGCTAAGTCAGAGATCCTATTTGTTTTAGGGATGAATCTGAAGAGAAAAAAGATAACCACCTTAGTCCTGCAGTGCAGGAAGTGCACTTAGTGCCCTATTCCACTTTGTTGAGGATGCAGTGGGGTGAGCAGGATAAACAGGCTCAAGAACCAATGGATTATTGCTCAGCAATGTAAAAACATCAGCTCAATTATGATTTATGCGCTTTAAAATCAAGAGCATGGAAATGGGTTTATAAAGACTCATAACTACCTTTAGCAAAGGGAGAGAAGAGAAAAAGTACAAAAATGGATCATTTAAAGTGGACTTAAAAGTTTTTCTTGTAACAAACCAAAATATGCACATACATGTGAACATTGACATTTTTCATGATGTCCAAGATACCTGTTAGCTCAGCCTTTGCATAGTATAAATGCAGGTATCTCAAAGGATCAAGAAAAGCATTATACCACCTCTGTTTCTTTTGTGTATTACATTGACTAGTCTGGAATCCTGTGACCAGCTAATAATATGTCAACATATTAAAGGTTGATCAACAGGTTGAGCACAGATTGATCAACAGGATCTTGCTGTGTGCTGGGGGTAGAGGTGAAGGGTCACGTTTTCCCTAGGCCAATTGCTGAAACAGTTGTAGGCAGCACCAGAGTGTTCCAAATACAGAGCAATCTAAAAAGTTACAGAATTACACCTGGCTGAGACCAACTGCAGAGAGCTGTTTCTGGTAGCCCTAGAGGTTAGGCATCTCAGCCATGATTTACACTTCAACTCCACTGTCAGTTCAGTATTTGCTCCTCGCTCCTTTTATTACTCATTCCTCAGCCTGGCTATATCTGAATTAGGGGCCTCTTGAATGAAGCCGGTTGATTTGACAACATAAAACATATCGCTCCTAAATTAAATGTATGTTCAGGGCAAGCATATGTTCAAGCACCACCTCAAACCAGCCTTGGCCTCAGCTGATTTATTGTTGGGACTACACTGATCAAACAGACACTTCACAAATCTTAAAGTTAGGAACAGTAAGCAATTTTGAGTTGAAAACTTTTTTTTTTTTAGTGACAGATAAATCCTTGCCTTGACTCAATGATTATATAGGTGTTAGGGGCACAGAGTTCAACAGTGAAAGACCTATAATTTCACATCATTCAGGGGTATCCTAAGAGCATCCAGAGAAAATATATCACTCTTCCAAATGCATGTCCAAATCATTTGTCTTAGAAATATTCACTAACTTGTTCAAATGTAAAGAGTGTAGAGAAATAGCCAATGGGCAAATGTGAAATGCAGCAATGCCACTAAAAATCAGCGCTCAGTCCTGTGACTGAACTTGCACGAGCTTCAGAAGTGTGGTAGGCAGTATTCCTATAATGGTCACCAACGATCCCAGACCCCTAGTGTACACACACTTTCTCCCAGTTATTTAATCAAACACAATTCTAAGTGTGCCGTGAAGGAACTTTGCAGATGTAATTAATGTCCTAGAACAATTGACCTTAAGACATGGAGATTATGCAGATAGGCTAATCACCTGAGCCCATTTAATATTGGCCTAGAGGTCAGAGACCTGAGAAGTCAGAGATTAGAAGGAGAGGAATTAAATGCCTAAGAAGTCCATCCCAGGCTTGGGAGAAAACAAACATGTATGTTGTGAACAGCCTGTGGGGGTCACATCATTAGGAACTGCCAGCAACCCGGAGTTGCTGAGCGTGATAACCAGAAAACTGCTAAAAGGGAAACTGGGAAACGAGGACCTCAGGTCCACAACTGCAAGAAAATGAATTCTGCCAACAACCCCTGAGCTTGGAAGAGGGCCCTATGAGAACCACGAACTACAGCTCCAGCCAACACCTTGCCTTCTGCCTAGTGAGACGCTTAGTAAAGGATCTCTTGTTAGGCTGTGAAACTGTGAGATAATAAATTTTTGTTAAGTTGCCAAGTTAGCAGTAATTTTTTTACACACCACCAGAAAACTAATACAAGGAATGTTTTGCAGAATCATAGTCATACTAGGTGGCACGCCAGACCAAGTACCCACCCCCCATCCTAGGTATGCTGGAAGTGGTAGGAAGGGGCCATCTGAACAGTGTTTGTCTTCACTTGTTCTTTCATTGGTGGTTTCCTTGGATAGCTTTTATTGTCTGTTTTCCAGAAAAACTGTCCCCTGCTAATTTTTTTTTAAAAATTACAGCACCCTTTTTATGTGCTAGGCATTACGCTGAGTGCTTTGTAGGAATTGTTTAATCCTCAGCAACCCTGTTCTACAGATAACTGAGGCCTGGAACAGGTAAGAATTTTCCCAAGACCTCAAGGGGTAAACTAGTAGTGGCTTGGAGAATAGTATCAATTGGGAATTGGGAATTTCTGTTGCTCTAGTCATTTCTTTTTAGCATCCCTTCTCAAAGTGTTCAGGTATCAAAATTAGAAATTTTGTATCCTGATTTTCAATTTTTTCCTTGGTTATCCTTTAACATGTATCATTAATCTCTTTATTTCCTTTTTTTTAAATAATTGAAGTTATATCATTTATCACTCTGACAGCAATTTACATATTAATCCAGAACAAGAGCTTCTCCCTGAGTGGGCACACGCCCTTCCATGACTTTACCCCAGTCTTTCTCCTGAACCTCAGACTGCATTACCCAGCCGCGGCAGGGGTTCCTACCTGTTGGCCTGCACACAGCAGCATCGCAACGTGTCCCAGATGAACTTTTCTTTCTTGAGCCTACCTTTCCTCCTCTACTTCCTGTTCATAGCATTTTTATCTCATCAGCTGGCCAAGCCAGGAACCATGATATTATCTATGACTCTCTTTACTCTCATTCTTTACTTGTGATCTTTTAACATCCCTTTAGATAACCAATAAAGTGTTAATTTCCAAAGTATGTAAAGAACTCATACAACCTAACACCAAAAAAACTCCAACAATCCAATTAAAAAATGAGCCAGGGACCTGAATAGACATTTCTCCAAAGAGGACATATAGATGGCCAATAGACATAAGAAAAGATGCTCATTGTGACTAATCATAAGCAAAATGCAAATTAAAACCATATAAGATATCATCTCACACCTGCCAAAATGGCTAACAATAAATCCACAAACAATAATGTTGGTGAGGATGTGAAGAAAGGGAATCCACATTCACTGTTGGTGGGAATGCAGACTGGTACAGCCACTGTAGAAAACAGTGTGGAGGTTTCTCAAAAAACTAAAAAAACAACTGCCTTATGACCCAACAATTCCACTTCTGGGTATTTATCTGAAGAAATCCAAAGTGTTAACTTGAAAAGACATAGGTACACCTACATTTACTGCATCATTATTTACAATAGCCAAGATATGGAAGCAACCTAGGTGCACCTGGATTGCCACCTGGATAGAGAAGATGTGGTACATAATATATTCAGTGGAATGTTACTGGGCCATAAAAAATGAATTTTACCATTTGTAACAACATGGATGGACCTATAGGATATTATGCAAAGTGAAATAAGTCAACAGAGAAGAACAAATACCATATGACTTCACTTGTGTGCAGAATGTAAAGATCAAAATAAACAAAACAGAAACAGACCCATAGATACAGAGAACAAACTGAAGGCTGCTAGATGCAAGGGGTGTTGGGGAGATGGGTGAAAAAGTGAAGAGATTAAGAAGTACAAAATAGTCATGGGGATGTCAAGTACAGCACAGGGAATGTCGTCAACAATATTAGAATAACTATGTGTGGTGCCAGGTGGGCCCTAGACTTACTGGGGGTAATCACTTCATAAATTATATAAATGTTTAACCACTATATTGTACACCTGAAACAATTATAAAATAGTATTGAATGACAACTAATTGAAATATTAAAAAAAAGTTCAAATTTCAGCACCACTGGTGTAGTTCATCCTGACTGATGTGTGTACAGCAGGTCTCAGCTTTAATGTAGTGGGAGGAACCTCCGACTAAAGCCAGGAGACCCAGGTTCTAATCTCAGTTCTGCGACCAGCTTCTAATGTGCTCTCGAGCAAGTCACTTAACCTTTTAGAAAATAAATATTACCCTCTGTAAAGCCAGAAGATCAGACTAGGTAATTTCTAAATGTCTTTCCAGCACTAAGATTCTCTCTTCATATAAAGGAGATGTACTCTCTAAAGCCAAAGGACAGAGATGGTAGTGGGGAACTGAGAGAAAGCTGAAAACACAGCCCCTGCAGTGATTGCGTGAAGCTGCCACAGATCAGATCATTGCGCCTGGGCGTTCACTCCTGGCATCTTGAAGCTGCAAATGCCTGATGCTTCATAGGCATTTAGCAACCCCTCACCACAATTAGTACACCTGTCCAACCAGACAATTCTACAGGAGGGTAGGGGCCCTTCCTGACCCTCTCATGATCAGACAAAGCCCTAAAGCATGAAATGTGGCTCCCCTCTCCCAGCCTGCATAACTGCCCAGGCATTCAAAACAAATAGGGAAAGTCAAGGAAGCTGGTGCTGGTGGTGATGGTGGTGCTGTGTACGTGTGTGTTCCCTTTTTATTCCCCAAGAATCCAAATAGGAAAATGCCTCCTTCAATATTACCCTCCATTATACTGGTTTAGTGATGTGAATTAAACATGTTAAGTTATGCAGCCTATGTCTACAATAACAGTAAACCTCAGCAAAGAAAAACATGCCATCTTTTTGTGAACAGGCAAAGAAGACCAATAAAAAAATGCACATTCTGTCCTGTACCTGAAGGTACCCACCTAATATGATGCTAAGTGGACACAATACAGCCCAAAAGGTGACTTCATCACTATAATGGTCAAGTACAGAAATAGCCTTGGACCAGGAGCCAGTACAGGCGAAAGCCCTAGATTCTGGCCATGTTATCACCAAAAAGATTTCAAACAGAAGAAATTGGGTCCCATTTCCTTCATGGGGAATTACCATTTTCAGGTACTTCAGATGCACTGTAGTAAGATTCGGTTCCATGTGCATTTATCAGCCTTTGTTATATGCCAGGCACTCTGCTAGATGTGCTAGGAATATTGCAGAGTCCCTGCTCCAGGAAGTTAAGAGTCTAGTGGGAGAAACAGATATTTTAACAAGTGATTGTAATGTAAGGAAGGATTATCCACCAGATACAAAGGAGCAAGGAAAAGAGATATTTTAGATCTTATTCAAAAGGCACAGAAATCAAGCCTGGTATCTCACCTGGAGCAAAGCCCAGTCACTAGTGGGACAGAGCTTTGACCTGTGTGCCACCCACCAGGAGAATGAACAAAGCCTACTAGTACCAAGAGGGAGGGTTACCAACAATCACACCTAGGCATATCATCGAACAGAAACTCGAAGAGGGGGAGTCTTAGAGTTCCCAGACTTGGGATTGCTTTAAGCAGCATGCTGTGGGACCAAGCTTAGAACTGTGTGACAGAGAACTGCAAAATGCCCATCAAAACCCTTGACAAGTGAGAGACAGGCAAACTTGGGCGGTGGTGGGGGGAGCTCCCTCTCCATCCTCACCAGCCCACAAACACCTGTTACCAACAGAGCAAACAAACATATTCGGCACATGTTGGCAGCACCAGCAGAATCATGAAAACGTGGTCTTTTGTCAGCTGTACAAACCCATTTCCTTTGCTGTATCCTTACTGGACCTGGCAGGGAGAGGTAAACTCCTGGAATAGATTTTACATGGCTGAACATGGGGATGCTGTAAATTTTGGCAACATTTTTTTTAGATGAAAAAATTCACACTAACCACAGCTGTAGGGAGTTTTCAATTGGCAAGACACTTTTATTCATTTATATATTTGTCTCTACAGCAACCCAAGAGAATGGGCAGGGCATCCCTCACAGTTCCCAGTTTAGAGAGGAAGGAATGAAGTGGTTTCAGTTGGTTGAAGGACTATGCAGTCACCAGTGAGAAGCCGATTTAATCCTGTGAGCTCAGGTCTTTGGCACCTTTGTAGAATGCTCCTTTCACACTGGTTCGCGAAGAATTCAAGAAGATGTGTCTATTCTAAACTAGCCTCTGGGTAGAAAGCAGTTTAGGTTGAACCTTTCCTAAAGCAAAAAAAAAAAAAAAACTGAATTTGCCTCCCTCGGAGGGAGGTATATCAACTAGTTTTTGGAAGCCTGGGATTCAGAGGGACTAGAACAAGGCAGGCAAAGGGTGTGCTGTTAGCATCGGCCAGTTGGAAGCTGTGTGTCTCTAGACAAGCTACCTTCTCTGAGCCTCAGCTTCCTAATTTGTAAAGTGTGAATAGTCATAGCCACCAGGTTATGTGGGGCCAGAACACATATATTCAACAGCACTGTGATGTACTAAACAGCAATGAATGACCATCAATAGTACAGAAGTTACTAGTATAATTGATGTGTCACCACCCCTCCTGCCACCTGGTGGAGGACCCTGGTCTGGATGTGAGGAAGGGGCTGCTAGACCAGCTTCTGTGGAATCGGGTGTTTGTGGTCACATTATACCTAACAGGCAGCTGCCAAGAAGGCAGAATTGTTAAAAAATTAAAAATCTGCACGATGCTCAAGGCATGTTTGTGTTTGTAATTTTTGGCTCAGTTTGTCCCAATTTTTTACTTTAGAATATTTCACTTAGAAATGTAACTTTAAAATAAGCAGCAAACGAAAAATTAAAAAAGAGAGAAATGACAAAGTCTATCTAGAAAAAAAGTTTTCTTCTGAGGGGGCTCCAGAGTTGGCTCTACAAAAGTGCCAGCTGCTGGTTTCTTTTATTACAAACTGGTTTAAATATATCCGGGGCTGAGGGGGAGGAGGGCAATTGACAGCAGCTCTGGCTTCCTGAGGAGCCTGATGCTTATTTCACCAAGTCAGTGTGGCATTGACATACTTCTCCTTGACATGAGTTCTAAATGAATCCCCCGTGTTGGATCCTTTCTCCACCAGTTATTGACAGTCTTACATCCTCATCTGGAAAACAGGGATGATCTTACCTGTCTTGTTCGTCTCACAGCTTCTTCGTGTAGATCAAATTAGAGAAGTGATGTGTAAGTCTTTGAAACTGCACATGGTATCGTACCAGTGTTACCTACATCTCCCACCCACGACTTTCTCAAAAATAAGCAGTGAATCTCAGGAAATGGAGTTACCCAACTAGAGATGCTGCTAGGCACTCCAAGCTCTTCCACACTATCCATTTCTGAGCAATATCAGACATTCTCCTCTGCACAGTGTAGCTCTTCAAAACAAACACTATGATACTGATCCTTTAATAAATATCCTGATTTCTTGGAACTCCCTTTCTGACAGATAACCTTGTTAAATAAGACATTAACTCTGAAAACTTTGAATCAGAGGATAAACCATCAGGTCTGCCCCTTCTTTCTACCCATAGTTCACATGTTGTTCTACAATTCCTCCTCCCTTTCCTCTGACCTTTAACTTGAAATATAGCAGCTCTTTCCACGGGGATTCCTTTCAGAGCCCCAGCCGCTGAGGAGCACAGCCACCACTTCTCTTAATGAATGGAGGCAAACAGAGCATCTCACCTGGGCTCCATCAGCCGCTGCGTGGTCCAGGTACACCTTGCTGACGTTTTACTTACTCTGTAAAGCCTGATGTGATCTTAAGATCAGGTAATGTTGATATCATTTCTCAAACTCACATTTTATATGAAAGTTTGCATATATTTTAGGATATGTATTTTTAAAATTAAAATAATACTCAAATATGCCATTTTCTCCAAGTCCGTTTTGTTTTAATAAGACATCTAGATATAGCCATTGAACAAGGATGGAGGTGGAGGTTTAGGCTTCAAGTCTGACTGAGGTCTGCCACAGTGATCAGATAAGTCAGTAATAATGGTTCTCAAATTTACATCTCTAAACCCCAAATCTTCCTGACCTCAGGACTCATATGCCTTTTGACATCTTTGGATACTGACAGATACCTAATTTAACCTGTCCAAAACCAAAATCAGGAAACTCAATGTCTCCTTTCACTTCCCAAATCTGTTTCTTCTTTGTCTTTGGTTTAAGAAATAGCATCTACATTTTCCCAGGATGTCAGATTAAAAGCCTTGGAATCATTTTGGACTCTTTTTCTTATACTCCACACATGTTAAGTTAATCAAAAAAGAAGGCCATTCAAATGATATGACTCTGAAGTTGTGGCAGCCCAGATAAGCAAACCAAAATGTAAGCCTCTAAATGCCTCTAGGTTACCAAACCAAAACACTAATGATAACTAATCACAATCAACTAGGCTTTAAGCTATGGTCAGTCAAGTAATCTCCTTTCTTGGCTTCCATACTTTCTCTGCATCAGTCTTGCCTCTGGCTCCTGTCCAGGAGCACTGCTAACCGTTTCCGGTTTGGACTGCCCAATTCAAATCAATTTCACACAAATGAGCTCAAAATTTTCTAACACCCAACTCCACAGAAAATCCTGTTAGTTCTATATTCAAAACATGCCTAAAATCTGACCCCAGATCACCATCTCTCACCCTCTTCAAGTCACCCCCTGCCCCGAGTTGTTACCAGGACTGTTATAACCCTCTCCTGGGTTTTTTTTTTTGGTCTCCAGTCTTGTCCTCTCCCACTCCAATTTCACTCCACACAGCAGCCAGAATGACTAATTCAAATGTAAATTGTATAATGATGTCCTCTTTTTTAAAACTTAACCAATCACCAATCTTTTTCTACCATACTTAGAATAGATCCTAAGCTTCTTAGCCTTGAGGCCTTCCACAGTGGAACCCTGGATACTTGTGAGATCTCATTTCACACAGTTCCCTCTTACTCACAGAGTTCCAATTACACTCCTTGCTGTCTCTCTCGGACATCCTCTCACCTCCAAGTCTCTGCACTTACTGTGCCCTCTGCCTGGAACTCCTCCCCCAAGATATCACATAGCTTATCCCTCACATCAGTCAGGTGTCTGGGTTTTCATCACAGCCGGAAGAGCTCCCACTTTTGATCCTATTGCCTTCACCTTCTCTTCCCAGCACCCACCACTACCTGACATTCTGCTCAAACACTTACCCATACTTCCTCACTCCTCAGCCGAATGATGTTATGAAACAGGAACTTAAGAGTGTTTTGCTTACAACTTTAGTCACAAGAACTAGAACAATGACAGATATTCATTGGGAGTTAAATAAGTAATAGTCAATGAATAAAGGTGTGCAGGCTCTGTGCCTGTCCCCTCCCCCCGCAAAATAAAGTTTTAAGCCAGATAATCAATAAGATCATTGCTAGCTTTAAAAGCCCACAATTCCTTGCTTTATTTTTTGTCAATGTATAATCTTGCTTTATTACACACAGAAAACAACTATGCCAAAAAACCAAAAAGCAAATAAGGCAATGAGCTGAATCCAATAGCATCTCTACCATAACTTTTAAGGCTTTGCTCTCAAATTTTCTTCTGATTAAGCTTCCCATTTCCGAGAATCTATATATCCATGGAAAGTAAATTAGTTATAACTAATGCCATGGGTGCAAAGAATTTGAGTTTGTCAGATAAAGTAAACTGAGACCCTGGTGAGGTCTGGAGGCTCAGAACCAGCCTTTCTATCTCCAGAAAGCTCTACACAAGCAGCCACATAGGCACAGGCACCCCTGCATTGTTCTCTCTGAGGTCCTCATTTGTAGGTACTGCCAGGCAGTGTATTATAATCAAATGAGTAATCTGATTCTGATTACCTGTTCCAACAAATTCTGTGGGTATAGACAGATATAAATTATCTGAGCTTCATCTATTGAATGCATTGAATGAAATAATGAAATAGCTTCATGCAGAAATTGATCTGTGTTTAAGGTAGAGAAACAGATGAACCTCTTTTATAATGTTTATGACTGCAAGTCCGTTTTCACTTTCATTAAACATGAAGAAGATTGAAGTCAATTTAGAGTAACCCCAGTACTATTCTTTACTAATAGATGAGAGGGATGGTACAGTTCATTTTTAAAAAAAAACATCCTTACCCTCGGTCAAACTCAGAGAGAATACAGAGGATATACCAATTTTTCTTTACTTTGAGACACAACTATACATCCCATAATCACCCACAAGGGTTAGAGTTTGGGCGTGGCTTCTCACCTCTCAGAATTGTCTCCCACTTTTACCCTTATAGACACTAGGAAGTCACACTCCTTTCTCAATGACTAAAGTCTCTTTGCCCCCTCTGTATTTCTCTCCCTGGGCCTTCCTCTTCTTCCCAAGTCTCTGGCACAAGTTAACAATTATTTGTGGGTAGGGGTGTCATTTATGTAGGCTGTTGCAAGCGAAGAATTGGTAAGACCATGGAATAGTTTCTGTCTGTTTGTTTTTTTCTCATTTGACTTATGCTACAAGTTTCTGTTATTGCTATCCTGATTTTTATGTGTCTAATCTCCATGAAGGAGGAAGAATGGGAGAGAGAAATCAGTTTGTCTCATTATAATTGGCAAAATAAGATGGAGGAGGTTTTGGAGGAGACTTACTCATGAGATGGCTTTTAGGGATAACACACACACATAACAGGGTATTGTGCCACAGTAATGAAAAGGACGTTGGAGGAACAAAGAGACAAAGCTTTAGAACACAGCCTTCTCTTCTTCATACTATGAACTACAGTAGTACATGACAGATTCTGTACCCTAGCTCAGAATCTCACCTAAATGTTCCAGAGGTCTGGTTCTAGTTTGGCAAGTTATAAGTGAGAGAGACAAAGAACAAATGAAAGGGTTAGACGTGCTTTTTACTGGCAGCTCTGTTGAGAAAATGACAACCAACCTTAAACCTCAGGTTCACAAGGCCTATTTCTGCAAAATGAAAAAAATCCACCAATGCATCTGAGCACCTGAAATTAGGATGTGCAAACCATTGTGCTCAGCATTCCAAGTGCAGTCCTGAAACATAATGTCAGGCAGAGTGGGGTGCCAAAAAATGGGAAGTCAAAAGGCTGAGTGAGTTGTCAAGGGGAGGCTCATTACAAACTCTGATGCACTCCTTGGCATTTACCCTGACAATCTCAGGCTATGACATTAACGTGCAGCTCTTTACGTGAGTCTGAGTCTTGCTGCTTCCCCAGAAAGAAAGGCAAGGTGGGGGCAGGGTGGGGGAACTAAAATATTTTAATTTCTTCTGCAGTTTCACTAAAAGCCCAGAAAGAGTTTTAGATCTATATGAAGGATATCATCAAATATAAAATTATAAGACTTTTTTAATTTCATTCACATATTTGCAATGATTAATGATGTCATCACTTCAGATACTTTTCAAATAAATATGCATATGCATCTTTAAAAAATACTTAAATGACTAGGAAACAGTGAACTAAATTTGAAGAAGAGAAAGAAAAAATAGCCTTTCTGCTTTTTACAAAGCAATTCAAAGGTCTTTTCCAATTGATAAGAGCAACTCCAAAATATGTACCTAAGTGTGTATCTGTGTCCAGGGTTTGGACCACTTTTTGACAACACATGACATAAATCCCAGTTAGGGAATAATTGCCTGGGACAGTGCCGAGTTACTAGGTCATTTAAATCGATGCTGTGTGGTATTGCACACTTAAAATTATTTATACTGCTCTTATCCCAGCTACAATCTGTTTTCTCTCACTAACGCAGTGAAGAACAATTTACTCCGGAATACCAAAGTCCTTCTGATTTCATTTTTGCTCCACATCTGCTGCTGTGAGTGCCAGTCCTAGAAATAAAACCAAATAAACACATGGAAGCTTTGGGAAAAGTAGGTTTTAGAGTAAACATCAACAAAAATTTTAAAGTTCTGTTTCTGACACTTTGTTCTAATTAACTTTAATGGTTGGTTGCAGTTGTTCTTTTGAGAGGTTTAGAGTTCTTTTTTTCTTCCTTCCTTCCTTTACTCTCCCCATTCCTTTTTGGGGACACATCTTCCCTTGTGGACTGAGGCAGGGGGTGTGCCTCTTACAGTTTTCACTCAGAGGTTGCGGTCTGTGGCTTATGTTACTTGCACAATTGAAATCATGGCTGTTTGTGAAAAGTAAGAGAGTGCTGATGCTCAGAACTGAAACAATTAGCAAACCCTAGAGAAGATAGCAATAAGCAAAGTTTTGTTTAAATCACAGTTGTTTTCTTCACATAAAAATACTTGCTTCATTAATCCTCTCAGGAAAAATCTGCACAAGTGCCGCAGTCACTGCAGAACCTCTGCTTCTTCATGTCCGCACCAACCCTGGTCTTTGCAGCTCCCTGGCTTTCTTCACTCTGTTCTTGTGGTCCTTTTGCTGTTTTGTCGAGGTCTTTTTCTTCTCATACAGGCCATGTCTAACCCAAGTTTTATTCTGGGTTCATTTTTCTTTGTGTGATCTAAGGAATCATAAATCACGCCAGGGCCAGTTGTCTTGTCGCCACCAGAATGGGTTTTGACTCCAAGCACAAAGATGATGCCTGGTGTAGTCTTAGAACATCCAGGCCAGTTTCTCCTGAGTTTCTGACCTAGGCCCGGTTGCCTCCCCAGGGTGACACTGTCTCTGCTGACGTCTGCAAGTCAGGAACGTCCTGGTCTGGAGAGTCACCGCGCTCGTGATGGCGCCGATCTCCAAGCAGCAGGGAGGAAGGACCTGCAGTTATTTTTTATTAAACCTTTATGTTACTTATATCCACCTGAAAGGCTGCTGGAAGTTCTTAGTTGTATTTTTTTAACAGGAAAAGCAGGGTTGGTTAGAAATGAATTGAGAAATCAGACACTGTGGGTTGTGGGTAACTAATAAAAAATCAGATAACTCCCCATTATTGTAAGCCACGATCTGAGATGCACTTCTGGCTATTATGGGATTTTGGACTTGATATCGAGGAGTTGTAAACATGCTGAAGATCAGACATGAACAACTCCATTAGTCTTCCAGAGCTTTTTTATCATGAAGGACCAGGAGTTTTTCAGTAGAGACTCTTGGTCGGCTATCCCAAACGCATCTCTTTTCTTCTAATAACATTTCAACTTTACTCATGTGTCTAGCACTCACAAAGGAAATATTGAATATTCTAAAACAAACAAACGAATGAAAAAAGAAAACAAGGTTAACTCATTCCTCTTGACAGTGGTGGGTGTGTTTGTGGGCATGTGACCCTATAGTTCCAGCCCATAAGATTAGTCAGGCTTGCTGAGAATTTTCTGAGAGAGGTTTCCTCAGTATTAAAACGGAAGTATAGGAAGGGATCGGATCACCCCACTTCTTCTTTTGGGTGTTGGGTCTGTAGTTGATTTCTTCCACTTCTCTAGCCAGTCTTCTTATGGACATGGAGTGAACCACTGTAAGAACAAGCCAACGAGCTGGAGACGGCGCAGCAGAAGATTGGACGCCTGTGTCCTTGATGACATTGCTAGCCCAATGAAGAGTCTTTGTAAGAAAAGTGATTAATGCACATATCATCAACTACTTACCCAGTGTCCCAAACCCATCCATGAATGACTTCTGGCCAGTTTCTGTGCAGAGGAAGATATGTCCAAAGGAGAATCACACCACTCCACTCTCTGCCAAGACACTGAGGGTAAAAGGTAGATCCATTGAAAGGTGCAGATGCAGAGGACAAACAGGACTAGGATGAAGAATGTACTCCCCACCGGCAGGGTAGTCTACTGGAACTGGCAGCAGGAGAGCAGGACCCAACTGAGCTCCTCCATGTAGAAAGTTGGGAGCAGAAAACCACAGCATCTGGAGAGCTGCTTTTTTTCTCCCCCTTCAGTAATGTAGTCTGACATCAGCAACAGCGTCAGGGCCGAATTACTGCAAACTTGAGGAGCAAGAAGGAGGATGAGGCCACCTAGGGGCTGCATGAGAGCACATGTGGGGTACTTCCCAGGGAGGAATTTGAGGATGGGGCTGCTGGATGTCCAGGCAGAGAGCTATTCTTTTGTTAACTGTATTACATCCCCAGATAATTGTGACAAGGGAAAACATGGGTACTCTGTTATCAAGGCAAGAGTCACTTTCATTTGGGTAGGCATAGACAACTGATGCATGGAGAAAAATTCCTTAATAGCTACCATGCCCAAATGGCTTTGTTTAATGGTACATAGGGGAGTTATTGTTGCTGTTTTATTTTTATTTATTTTTATTTTATTTTTTTTACAGTTTCCCTCCTTTATTCCCAACCCACCCATTCCTCCCCTCCTCCCTCCCCTTTCCAACCCCCCGAGTTTTGTCCATGTGTCCTCTATATTTGTTCCTGTAAACCCTTCCCTTCTCCCCTGGAATTCCCTCCCCACTCCCCTCTGATCACTGACAACCTGTCCTCTATTTCAGTGTCTTTTGTTATATTTTACT
>CM052540.1:50084546-50141254 GCA_028533065.1 Trachops cirrhosus | reverse complement strand
ATTCTATAGTAAGACTGCTCACCCATTTGAGATCTTATACAACTTAAGTTTTGAAGTATTCTTTCTGAAACATTTGTGTATGTAAGCCTCACCTAGGATCCTTGTTTAAATTGCTGAATTCTGGAATCTTCAGATTCTTATTATGAAGGACTGAGGTGGGGCCCAGAAATCTGCATTTAATAAGTCCCATGTGACTTTAATATAGGTGCTCTGTGGAGCACGCTCTAAGAAACTGCCATAAGAATTTTGCATTAAAGAACAGATGTTATAAATAAAAACATGTAGCTTTCCCCTCCAAGAAGGCTTTCCATTTGAAATATTATTTCAGTGTTGCGAATGAAACTGATACTGAATAGTCCTTTTGGGATTTACAAATAGTCCTGAGTTGTGATTCAGCCACCCAAGAGCTATTGTATTGTCATCATTTTTCCTCATAGAGGTTCCTTAAACCTCACAGAGTAATTGTTTGTTTGTTTTTAAGAGGAGGGGATGAGAAATATAGAAGACAACACTCACTTCATATTTCCTCCCTCACTGCAAGTAGGAGACAAAGAGGAGGTTAAAAGTCTACCATCCTTGAGACCAAGAAGTATTGATTTGTGATTTTTCTGAGAGCAGAGATTGCTATTCAGCTTTCATTCCCAGCACCCACCAGTAATGGTGCTCTACCCACCACCTTGCATGTAATAGGAACTCTCTAAATATCTGTCAAATGTTAGTGGATTGGGGGCACAGTTTCGGAGCTTATACTAATCCCAAGATAGCAACAGATATATCCTCAATTCTTTGCTCCAAGAGGGAAGAGAAATATTTTGTGTTTCTTTCCCCAACATTGTGTATAGTGGTTACTACACAAATATTTGAAAACAACTGAATGAATCCATTAATTTACACAAATCCTTTATAATCAGCTTTTTCATGACATGAGTTTTTCAAACTAATTTTCTTTTTTTGTAACAGAACCTTTCCTTCAAAGAAAAATTCATGCTGGACCCCTTCAGAGAAGACAGACAAAATCAAAGCTGAGAGACTGGAAGTTGAAGGATCCTTGTCTTTGCATCTCCGCCGTCCCCCAGCAATAAATAATTCCTGAGCCAAAGTTCAAAAATATTCATCTATGCAATCTTCACAATGTTTTGTGCAGCTGCCTATACTTCAAGATTTTAAACTTTATGGGTTATTAAAAAGCTAACTTTTGTGTGGCCCATCTTTTAACAATAAGCAGGAAAGAATTCCTTGCAGGTGAGATACCTTTCAATCTTCAAGTCATAGAATGTACAAACCCTTCACTTTCTTCCTTTATAAAATTGAAAATAAATTATTATATATATAATTAGGAAACATAGTTATTCTAAATAGTTCTTCTTAATTCATCTTTATAGATTGCTCCTGTCATAAATTCTCCTTATTTATAGTAGATTATGTTAGCTATAATGTTTTCTATTTCTAACCACTTTCCTACCAGGTTTCTTCTGGTTCCTTTGGTGAGCCAATGGAAATGAAAATCACAGTGCCCCCTGACTCTGACCACACCCACTACCCCACCACCATCACCCTTATCGTTTTCATCTGAGAGAAATAAAAACAGAGGACTCATCAGAGGACTCATCTCCCTAACTACAGTGATTGGCTCAAGAGTGAGCATGTGACTTGAGATTGACAGACGGGTACTGGGAAGGAAAGATCTTATTTCCATTCTACTGCCATGCTATCAGTGTGGAGGTTTGGGGATGTCAGTGGTCAAGTTGCTCACCAAATGGGAGGTAGCACGGCAAGACAAGGAATGACCTGAAGATGTCATTTGAACCTCTAGGTCCACCTATGTCACACACTGTTCCACCTCTGACTTAACAATGTATGAGCTTAAATATTCCCTCTTCTCTTAAAATAGAGCTAGTTGATTTCTGTCACTTAATAAAACAAGCATCAATTATATTCAGAAGAACAGAAGGAATTTATGAAATTACAGAACCCTGAAAAGCACTTACCATATTGAATCAAATTTGTTCTCAGTGTCTTTCTTTTTCATTTGTAATTTCAAAAAACACATGTAAAATAGATGTGAAAGTATACTCTAAAATACTGAAACTTTGCAGTTAATAAAACTTTTCTCAAATGGCCATATAGTTACCTATGAAGCTATAAAGATTCTAATATTTTATTTTGACAAACTTCATTGAATGTTTTATGTTATATGTACTGTTCCAGGTGAGAAAGTAGAAAGAAGTAAGAAGTGGGTGTTTCTATTTATTTAAATTTTTTTCTGTGCTTTTTTTCATTTTCAAAATGTTAAACATAAATTGTACACTAACTTTTAAATTACTTTCAACAAATTAGTGATGGTAATAATTAACATTTAATTAGGACTTAAAATGTGCATGGTGCATGCCCGGCTACATAGTTAACTCCATCAGTTGGGTTAACCCTCACAGCGACTGAAGAGGGTGCTGGGGTAGCCAGCCACCAGCATGGCCTCTGGAGACACCTGCCTGCTGGTGCTCACCCTCTAATGTATCCCCCGTCCTCACTGAATGAGGCTGACCTGTGTGGCCGATAATAACATGGTGGAAAAGAGTATGTGTGTTTCCTGCCGTATGTGCATGGTCTAGAAAGGGAAAATAAAGGTCATTCCTAAATGGCTCCTCACACAGAGACCACTTCAGGTGTCATCTCTTTCTCACTAACCTGGGACAAGTAAAAGGAAAACAATACAACGCAATACTGCCAGTTTTATAGTACAAAGAAGTGAATATAGTCAATTTCCTATGTTGCAATGTTACAGAAAATGCGCCCACAGCAGATGCCTCCTTTTCCTGGGACATCTTCCGTGGTTTTTACAAGGTTTTGAGGTAGAAACAAAGTGTCTCACGTATAATGATACTCAGTAGACATTAATCAACAAACACTCCATATATTAAATTCACAAAAAATTATGAAGTTATTAAAAAAAGAGTAGAAAGGGGGATGACTCACTATTGATGGATGAGCGAGGAACAACAGGTACATGTGTATACTTCTACAAAAGGCCGCCATGCGCCCTTGTCCTCTGCTGCCCTCTGTCACTGCACTTCCTAGACCTCTGCCTTAGCAAGTGCTGCAGACAAATGTCACCCAGCTGCCATCCTCGTGGCTCCACCTTTCTCTATTCCAGCCACGTCACACACTCACACCTCACCTGTCCTCTGCACACACGACACCTGCCACAGAAGAGCCACCACCCTGCCCTGAAATGAGACTGTGTGTCTGTGTGCACGCATGTGCCGCTGTGCCCTGTCTGTGACCGGACTCTCTCCATACAGCCGCATTTTCAGCAGCGGCAGTCAATTCTGCCATAACAGCTCAGCCTTTTCTTCACTAACGCCAGCACAACCCTGGTAAGATTATTTCAGCATTTTTCTTATCTCCAGAATGTTGAAAGCAGAACCCTGCAGGCTAAAGCTGAACCACGTGAGCCACACAAAACATGAAACTGAAATCACAATGAGCCAGCACAACATAAACAAACAGGAAGAGGGATGGGGACACCACTGCTCATGGGGGAAAACTCCAGGGAGACTCAGAATGCCCAATAGTCCTGTCTAGAGAGAAAGGTTATGTGGTGCCTTCATGAAGTAAATATTTCATAGAAACAATGGTTGAAAGCAATGTTTTCTTAGCTCTTCTAATACCACAGTTCTAAAATAAAAGTAGATGAAAAAAGGGGAACACTGAATTGAGTATTCAAGAAGTGTGGATTTTGGTATAAGCTTTGCTAATAGCTAGCTGTATAAGCTTGGCAAATTTTTCTGTTTATCTGAGTCTTATTTTTACCTCTATAAAAGATGATGGTTTGACTGTAAGACTCCTCAAGTCACTTCGGCTTTAATATTTTTGTTATTAATTGAAGACAAAACCACAATTTCATGAAAGTTGAATAAATGAGCTCAGTAGGGAAAAGTTAAAATGGATTATAGAAATTATTAAAAGTGAGCAAATAATGGTTTTTATTGTAACAGACGGATTTTTTAAAGATGAAGATCAGCTGGACTTAATCTGCAGTTCAGTCAGCGTGCGAGCAAATGCGCTTTCTCTGCTGAAGTTAGCTTTAACAAGGACCTCCTTGCTGGCATTGGAGGCCAGAGTTGCAATAGACAAGGTGGAAAAATGCGCATTTCTTCTTAAAACAATTTTCAAAGAGTAGATGTTATTATCTCTTCTAATGGTCTATTCCAAGCAGAAAAAAAAAATGTGCAGGTGGCTTTTCACTGTTTCTTTGATTTCAGCATATTAGAGGTAAGAGATTAAAATTCCTTCTTTTGTTTCTTGTTTCCTTTTTTGCCGGTACCCGTATGCTCTCTGTCTCCCCTACTAGCGGCACTCACAGTACTTGAAGGAAGAAGACAGATGATCAAAAGAAAATGGCAAAACAATATGGAAAGTGCCAGCGGCAGTGCTTTGAGGTAAATATTTAACAACTGGCTCTGGGGAGAGGCGGTGTCCTGATTTGTAGTGCTTGCCAAATTTAATGGTGTAAACGCTCCCACTGTGGCTGATTTCAGGCCACCAATATGGCATTGACTGACTGCAAAATGTTTGAACACTTAGAAACCAACTCTCACAAGATAGTATAAGCTAGTTCTATAGCACACCAGTATATATGTGTATATATATATATATATATACACACACACACACATATACACACACACATACATACATATATATACACATATATATAAAATAGACATACAAACACGTATACATACACACACACACACACACACACAAAGTGATTTAGATGCTCACCACTAACTGTGAGGAGGCGGGAAGTTGTGAGGGCTGGGACAGCAGGCAGCAGAGAGAGCTGTGAGAGTGGTGAATTAGGGACACTAGTCGTTTGCCAAGGAGCACTGGGTTTGCAGTGGGAAATCAGAATAGGAATGCAGAGTGGAGGGAGGCTGTGAAGAGTCAGGTAGGTCGTAATAAGGAGTTAGGGTTTCATCTGGAGAACAGACGGGAATCTGGGACACATCAAGGTGGTGATTCAATGTAGAGTAATGATAGAAAATGATTTATTTTAGGAAAATAATTAAGGTGCATTGTGAATTATGGACATATTCTGAGTCCAACCTGAGCTATTTTAAGCAAAAACAACAATAAGAGACAACTTCATAGCAATGCATGTGGGTCAATGAAACTCATAAGCTGCTTGGGTTTTCAAGGTCCATACCGAGCTCTGAAAAGCTGTCAGGAATCCAAGACATGCTCTCTCTATCTGACATCTGCTTTGCTTTGTACCTCTGCTCATATCCTTCTCTTTTTCAGCAGAGTGGTTTTCTCTGCAACTTCTTCTCTATGGTAAGAAAACAGCTATTCCAAACTTATCTCATTTAAAAAATTACTTCTGATTCACCTGACTCTGATATGGTAACTACTTCTTATCCAATCACCTTTTTCCGTGCCAGAACTGGGGCATGGAGAAAGTAGGCTGCATATGAGCCTACAGCTTGAAGAAGGCAAGAGGGTTGGTGTACAGCAGTCAGTTCTCACAAAGGAGGTCACTATGAGCTGGGTGGATATTATCAAAGTATCTACTAGAGATTAGAAGTAAGAAAGAATAGTAAGAAAGATCCATGTTTGAATCCAAGCTCTTTAATATATTTTCTATGTGACCATCAGCAAGTCAGGGTGTCTTTCCAGGACATAATTTTCTCATGCATAACTTGAAGATAACAACAGTACTAATCTTATCGAGTCGCTGTGAGGAGCAACTGAGCTAACCCACCTGAAGGAACTTAGCATATTACCTGGTATGTACTAAGTCCTAAATATTTATTATTATTATGAATGCATTATTGTTATTAATGCTCAAGTTAATAAATACAGAAAATAACTAATTTAGAAAATAAAGAAAAAACACAAAAAACATCTAAATCAGTGAAAACACCTATATCCCCAATATCCTGTATGTTAACACTGTTAAGATTTTCGTAGAGTCTTCAAATAAAAGAGACATTTTTTTCACATTCCTGAGTAGGATGGAAAAGCCTTTGCAACCATTTGAATGTAGGCAGTAAAGAGGTGGAAAAACTCTACATAAATATTACAAGTTTAATATACTCATATGTCCCAATAGATAAGCTATATTTGTCCTACTTCTCCCCTTGATACAATTCTAACAAGACATAATTTTCCAAATCAAAGTAGATAAGAAGCAGCAAAATTGGAAAAGAGACTCTGCAAGTGACATTCTTTCAACTGTTCAGTAAATAAGTCCATAGTCACACCTTAATGACATAAGAAGAGATAACCAGCCCCAGCTGGTGTGGCTCAGCAGACTGAATGCCGGCCTGTAAACCAAAGGGTGGCCAGTTCGATTCCCAGTCAGGGCACATGCCTGGGTTTCAGGCAAGGTCCCCCGTAGGAGACATGCAAGAGGCAACCACACATTGATGTTTCTCTCCCTCTCTTTCTCCCTCTCTTCCCCTCTCTCTGAAAATAAGTAAAATAAATTTTTAAAAAAGTGATAACCAACAGCCTTACTGGGAAGGGAGACTTCCAACATATTAGAAAAAAAATAAAGTAAAAACTCAAAAAGTAAAAGTTTGCATTTGGGGGAAAGCATTAACAGACACCATCATAGGGTCAACTTGACTGAGATAATCTTTGCACTGATTGATGACAATGATTCTGAGTCACCAAGGAAATTTTCATAATGCTCTGTAAGTGACAGTGATGTGGCATTCCTAGAATTCCCAAAGTCAGTAGAATTAAATTATGACATATCAGGAGAGTTTCTTCACATGTAATGGGAAATAATTTTACTTCAATGCCAACTCTAACAGATTGACTGGCAGAGCTGTGGAGAGGACTGTGCTAACAATGACTCTGAGGTTTTCTCACACCCTTAGAAAAGGCCTTGAAGCATTCTCAACGACTTGTACCTTGGCCTTCAGAGCTGGTAGGGGCTGCCTCTGTGTATTAATCTATGCTTGGCTTGACTGAGCTCAGTTAGAGATATTAACCCACATACAGAAAAAATTTGTCGAGAGGTAGGAATTATTGGCATGGAACCTAGTTTGGGGTAGACTAACTATATCAGTATTTAGATAGCATTTTCAAAAAATATCAAATCAGAGAGACAAGACTAATTTCTTCAGAGAGATGTTATCATTGTGATTATTTTGTAGGCTTATAGGTCAAGTTAAAAAAGAAATTCTTGCTCCCTGCCCACAGTTATTTTCACATACAAAAACATTTCTTAATTTTGAACATCTCAGATACCTTAACAAAGGCAAAGGAGTAGCACAAAAATTCTGACCACTAAAATGTAATATCTGATATGAATTAAGAAATATAGGTTTACAGTTCTGCCTCTCGTGAGCATGATTAATGTAAATCATGTTAAGTAGTTATCCTCCAAACAAAAACGGCCTCTTGGTACAGAAAGACCTTCCATATTGATATGTCATTAACCATGGGTTTGGATGTGAACCCCGAGATGGAATGAAAATCTAAAGGACAAATAGTGCAGTAATGGGGTGGTTTCTACCTGAAGCTGCTTCTCACCTTGGCCCCTTTACATAGGACAAATGCATATAGGAATTTATTGACTATCCTGAACAATAAACTAATCCTCATTTATTGACATTTATTGACTATCCTGAACAATAAACTAATCCTCACGTTTGGGGTGAGAGCAAACTGTGTGACTGAACTATGTCAGCAGAAGTAGAACTTGGTGTTGTAGGTAGCAAAACCTGCTGAGAATTAACACAAACATTTATTAATAGCACTGGATGCAGCAGCAGGGGCTCTGAATGGATCTTAAGGAGTAATGACCCCAATTGATATCAAGGATTCATCTTTTAAAAATAAATAAATAAACCTATATGTGGTTCTTAAATGTATGCTTAAGTCCAAACTACACATATATTAACTCACCTCAAAAATGGGGTATACATCAAACAAGAAGACAATGAATGGTTTGGTAGCAGGTTGGAAACAGTGTTGGGAGTGCAGGCTATTTTTCATGACACTAATAGGCGGGTCTTCTCTAAACTGTTTAAATGCAGGTAAATGAATCTTAATCCCTATACAGTTCATATTTTTTACATTTAGTTTAAGAATTTCTAATTGTAAGGTCTGTGTCAGTTTTTTGAAAAAGCTGAAAATTGGAGAAATTCCTACCTTAAAAAAATTTTATAGCCCACTTTGTGTGTGTGTGTGTGTACTGCAAACCTGACTGAAGGACATGCAAGAGTAGTTCGTGTTTTTCATTCCACTCTCGTTTTCTGCTTTAGTCACACCCCTTCAGGTCTTAGCCATACTGGAAATGTGTGACATAACATAAGAGAAAAGGTCTTCTTGTTTTCTCACACTTATGTTTTAGCAATTCTCTTTCCTATAGGTCACATCCTTCCTATGAGGCTTTGCCTAATAACTAAGAGGAACAGGGAAGGGCAGGAGAGCAGAAAAGAGTAGAATTAATGTCAGCTGCCTCCTTCATTATGGAAGTTTTACTTTTTATATTATTTCAATAAACTAATCCTCATATATTATTATCCACATTTTATTTTTTTTAAAGCTTTAAAAAATTAAGTCACTTGACCAAGATCACATAAATGGTAAGAGAGGTCCACCTATACCCACACCAGACGTTTCCAAAGCATGCTCAGTGGTGCTAAGTATGTCCCAAAGAAACTAAAACTTGCTTGATCATGTAAGCTTGGTAAATACTGGACTGAACAACATTACGGTGTCTTTACTACATAATTCTCTGAGTCCTTAATTGATGAGGATGCTTGTCATTTACCAGGAAAGTAAAATAGTAAAGAAACTTTCATTATTTTTTTAAAAAGTTTAACTCCTGGGATTAGTGCTCAGTGAATTACTCCCTTTGGGAAATGAACACTACATGAAACTATGTTGCTTTCAGAAAGAAAGGATTTGATCAATCCAGAATCAGTACAAAGACATGATCACAATCTTCCAGAACATGGTTCAGGCCAGGTGGCTAGTAACACATCAAAAATGCCCTAGGATTCTGAGTACAAGCAAGGAGTCTTTATTGATTTTGTCTGGTTGCTTGACAGCCTGAGCCCATGGGTGATGTAGGGTTACAAATCCCATCAAATTTACAGGAACTTTTTGACAGACTGTGTCTGCCTCCTATGCTGCAGTGATATGGTTGAACCCTTCTTGAGTTTATACATTGATTACAACCTTGGATCACATGCCACTGAAATTTCTAACTTTCTGGTTGAAGAAAGACCAATGGAATTTTCTTCCTCACTAATGCATGTTTATCTTTTCTATTTGATAGTTATTTTGCTAAAAATGTAATGTTATTATATTGTAATAATTTACATATATATTTTATCCTCACCCAAGGATACTTTTTCATTGCTTTTAGAGAGAGAGGAAGGGAGAGAGAGTAATACTGATGTGAGAGAGAAGCACTGATTGGTTGTCTCCTGTACATGCCCAGATGGAGGACAGTATGTACCAGGATCACAGACTGAACCCACAACCTAGGTATATATCCTGACCATAACTTGAACCCACAACCTTTTGGATACAGGTGACTCTCCAACCAAATGAGCCACACCAGCCAGGGCTATATTGTAATAATTTGTATTAAAAATAATTATCATTTTTGTTGAAAATTATGGTAAAAATTTCAAACACTATGAAAACATACATAATAAAAAATAATTCTCTTTTCCAATCTATCATACTTGTATTTTCCAAAGTCAGCTACTGAGACCAGTTTCTTGGAAATTCCATCAGATATTTTCTATATATAAACACAAGCATATATACATGAGTGTGTATATGGGTATTTTTGCAGAGAGTGCATGCAGTGAGAATTATTATACACAGTGTTCTGTTCCTAATGTTTTGAAGATTTCCTAACTGAAGGTTTTTTAAATGTAACTTCATTTGAGATAGAATGGACTAACATAATCCATGTTAAGTAAAAAAGCAAATTTGACTAGCTGGATTGGTCCAAGAAATGCAACTGTATTAACTGATGTACCATACAACCCATTCATTCTATAAGACTGACTCTATTCTATTATGTGGATATTAATCCTCAAGGAAATACAGAGCAAGCAAAGGAATGTGCCATGAATGGGAAGGCAGAGAGAAAAGCAAGAGCTGTCAGGCCATTTACAGAACATGGCTTTTTTTAAAAGATTTTATTTATTTATATATTTTAGGGATCCAACCCTTCCCCTATGTATCATTGGCAAATATGTTCTCCCATATCTTTGGTTCCCTTTTTATTTTGATGAGGTTTTCTTTAGCTGTGCAGAAGCTTTTTAATTTGATGCACAGTGGTCCCATTTATTTATTCTTTCCTTTATTTCCATTGCCCTAAAGGATATACTGGTGCAAATATTGCTGCATGAGATATCTGAAATTTTCTTCCCTATGTTTTCCTCTAGGACTTTTATGGTGTCACAATTTATGTTTAAGTCTTTTATCCATTTTGAGTTCATTTTGGTGTATGGTGTAAGTTGGTGGTCTAGTTTCATTTTTTTTTTTTGCATGTACCAGTCCAGTTTTCTCAACACCATTTATTGAAGAGGCTATTTTTATTCCATTGTATGCTCCTGCCTCCCCTGTCAATTATTAATTGACCATAGAGATGTGGGTTTATTTCTGGGCTCTCTATTCTGTTCCATTGGTGTATGTGTCTGTTCTTGATTACAGTGGCCTTGTAGTATAGTTTGATATCAGGTATTACAATCCCTCCTACTTTGTTCTTCTTTCTCACGATGGCTGAGGCTATTCAGGGTCTTTTTTGTTGTTGTTCCATATAAATTTTTGAAATATTTGTTCTAGATCTGTGAAATATTCCATTGGTATTTTAATAGGAATTATGTTGAATCTATGTGTTGCTTTGGGTAGTATGGACATTTTAATGATATAAAGAACTCATACTACTCAACACCAGGAAAACAAACAATTCAATCAAAAAATGGACAAAGGACCTGAATAGATACTTCTCCAAGGAGGACATAGAGATCGCCCACAGACATATGAAAGGATGTTCAACATCACTAACCATCAGACAGATGCAAATTAAAAGCACAATGTGACAGCACCTCATACTGATCAGAATGGCCATCATAAACAAATCGACAAACAACAAGTGCTAGCAAAGATGTAGAGAAAAGGGAACCCTAGTGCACTGTTGGTGGGAATGCAGACTAGAGCAGCCACTGTGGAAAACAATACGGAATTTCCTTAACAAACTAAAAATGGAACTGCCTTTCAATGGAGCGATTCTATTGCTGGGGAATATAACTTAAGAATCCTGAGTCACCAGTTCAAAAGAATTTATGCACCCCTATGTTCATAGCAGCACTATTTACAGTAGCCAAGTGCTGAATATAGCCTAAGTGCCCATTAGTAAATGAGTGGAAAATACGTGGTACATTGGAATTCCTATTACACAATGGAATACTACACAACAGAAAGAAGGAACTCCTACCTTTTGCGACAGCATGGATGGAACTGGAGAACATTATGCTAAGTGAAATAAGGCAGGCAGTGAAAAACATATATCATATGATTTCACCTATAAGAGGGTCCTAATAAACAAAAATAAACTAATGAGCAAAATAGAACTAGTGGTATGGAAACAAGGAAAAGACTGACAGCAACCAGAGGGGAGGGGGGAAGTGGGTAAGGGTGGAAAGAAGTGGAAGGGACTAGTCAAGGAACAAGTATGAATGACCTATGGACATGAACAACAGGGTGGGGAATAACTGTGGGAGTAGGGGGTGGGCTGGACAGAGGAGGACAGGGGGGGAAATTGGGAAAACTGTAATAGAATAACAAT
The DNA here is from genome assembly GCA_028533065.1 of Trachops cirrhosus. Lineage (NCBI taxonomy): Eukaryota > Metazoa > Chordata > Mammalia > Chiroptera > Phyllostomidae > Trachops > Trachops cirrhosus. The sequence goes on along the minus strand of CM052540.1, from coordinate 50,129,418 downwards.
AAAACATTTTTTTAAAAAATAAGCTATTTTATTTACTTATTTTTAGAGGGAGGGAGAAAGACAGTGAGAGAAACGTCAATGTGAGAAACATGGATTGGTTGCCTCTTCCATGCACCCCAACCAGGGACTGAACCTGCAACCCAGGCATGTGCCCTGACAGGGTATCAAACCAATGACCTTTTGTTTTGCCCAACCAATGAAGCCACACTGGTCAGGGAGTAACATAGCTTTTATTGTGCAAGGTTAATATGGAACCATTTAATGGTTTGAGTGGTGACTGTGTGATTTTATATTCTGTGCTGTCCAATATAGTAGTTAAGAACCATACAGGACTACTGAGTATTTGAAATGTGGCTAGGCTGAATTGAAAGGTGCTACAAATGTAAAATGCATCATGGTTGTGAATACTTAGTGTAAAAAATGATTATAAAATATCTCAATAATGTTTGAATTGGTTACATATTGAAATAATATTTTGGAAATAGGGAATTAAATAAATATAATATTAAAATTAATTTCACCTATTAACTTTTCAATGTAGTAACTAAAATTTTTTAAATTCTATATGGGGTTTGCATTATATTTCCACTGGACAGCAAAATAGAGGCAAGAAGATCTAAATGAGTGCAAGTGTTACTTGTCTATTGGATTTCTTGTAGCTCTAAAACTTCATTTGAATTCTTTCTAGAATGGATATTAGGCTTAGGATGACCTAACATTTATAATTGGTTCTTTCCAAAGATAATATGGGTCTTAAAAATAAATTTTCTTTGCATTTGAGGATTATGACTGGTCTAAGAAGTGCAGAGTAGTAGAAAAGGATTATCACCTGTGTCATGGGGTCTAAATTCAAGAGTTGACCATGAGCATGTCATTTAACCTCAATTTTTTCTACCTGTTAACAAATAACTGTATTATCAAGCCTACTTTCATCCTGGTGCAGTTGTTAGCATCAAATGAGAAAGTAGATAAGCATTTAATGAATCATTAAGCATGCATTGTATTTGATCAAACAGATACATTAAAACAAAAAACTAAGGGTATTACTGGAGGTTTAAATTCAGAAGCTCCTTGAGAAACCATGTAGCCTAACATACAACTTCCCTTCCTTCACATACCTCTGCCCCATTTTACTGATGAGGAAACTGAGTTTGGGTTTAACCCAAAAGGGCGTAAGGTCAAAACCAACAGTAATTAGGTGGCTAGGATTAGAATCCAGGTCTGACTTGTTCATTTTTTCAGAGCGCACCTAAATGAGTTTCCACCCACTTGTTCACTTATTTCATAAATACTTACTAAGTCTCTATTATGGACCAGGATAAAAGATTGAATCTCTATAAAAGATTCTAATCATAACAATAGCTAACATTCACTGATTCTATATGAAGCACTGGACACCTTATATAATTTATTTCATTTAATTCAGTAACACTTGAGAAAGGTGTTATGAGAGCTTGTTTGCAATGTAGGAAACCTAGGCTCTACCAGGGTATCTGCTCAAGGTCACACAGTAAGTGACAGAACCCAGATCCCCTGTTTTCTTCTATTCAAAAGCCCGTGCTTTCTTCCCAAAGGGGTGAAAAAGCTGGCAGGGGAGACAGTCAGGCAGACAATGAACCCAGGGTAGTGTAGTTCATTCTATAACATAGACATGCACGAGGGTTTCAAGGAACCCAGAGAAAGCTTGGCTTGTCTTCTGCTTCCTCCAGTTTTTCCAACCCAGTAAATGGCACCACCACACAGCCAGCCCATTAAAGCACTCCCTTTATGTTATCCTTGATGGCCTGTCTTTGTCACTCCCACAGCACCCAAGTCAATCCTGCCTCCAGTGTGTGTCCTTCCTTGTTCCACTTCTCTTCCCGTGCACTGTCACCAGTTTCCCACCTCCCCATCACCACATTTCACACTTAGAACACAAAAATGCCTTCTAACTGTCTGTGAACCTTCCTGTGACCTCCCTACACAAACCTTTCTCCACCGAGCAACCAGAGTGATATTTTGACATCGTAAATCTGAGCATACCCGTTCCCACCTTAAATGGTTTCTTATTAACCCTTCAATAAAGGCCACATTCTGTACATGGCCCATTAACCCCTGCTTTTCCTTCCAACTTCCCATTCACATCACCTCCCTGCCCACTGCTTTAGCCACATTCACTTCCTTTTAGTTCCCAGAAAAAGCCAAGCCTTTTCCTTCTCAGAGATTTTGCATGTGCTTCTGAGAGTTGTCCCACTTGGCATTTTGTGTGGCTGGCTTCCCCTCATCTTCTAGGCTCAGTTTCAATGTTTGCTGGCACCTCTAAGCAGGCTTCTACTGTGTTCTATCTCCATAGAACTTTTATCTAATTGACAATAGTTATTTATTTCTTTAGAGACATGTTTATTGGATTCACTAGTTTGCAAACTCCATGAAGGGCAGGAATCATGGTAATCTAGCTGCCCTTTGCATACCCAATACATAACCTTGTACCTAACACATAGTTGATGGTCAGCAAATGTTTGTAGGATAAATGAATTATAGTAAGTTCTTATGAGAAGGATGCTGAATGCATGCCAAAAAAGTGAATCAGGCATGCCCACTTCTCTGTTTGAGTAGCTACTTTCCTTTTGCTTCATGCTCCTGCTAGAAAAATTATAGGCAGCTCATCATTCAGTTTCCCAGGACTGGAGAAGCCAGTGTGCAATGCTTGTAATGTTCACAGCTTGGGTGATTTGCCTTACATAGTCCTGCAGCCATGCATTATGGATGATTCTCTTAAGTAAAAACTGCTGGAGAAATGAATCAGCAAGAGCTAGAAGCTTGTTGCCTCCATCCAGACACAGCTGTTTTCCTGGCTCTGTTCAATTCTTACTCCCTGGCCACCTAATTCAACCAATCATTTTCTGGAAAGAATAGCATGGTACTTGGTATTTAATAACACACAGTTCTCTCCAATAAACAAACAGGATATGAGTGTCTGAGTTGGATTTTTACTTCACTGTAGTTTTTTCCTAATCTGGAAGTATAGGCTAACTGCACTTCCAAAACTCTAGAACAGTAAAAGTCTAGACCTGTTGATTGGTACTGTCTAAAAATGCATTTATCTTTTTAGTTTGTTACATTTCATCGGGGTAAGCAGGCAGGGATTGGAAGGAAGAGAATGAAAGCTAACATTTGTCGACTGTTGGTGACAGGAAACTTGCTGACTGCTTTACACATTGCTGCTTCTATCTTCAGAGAGAAACCCTGTCAGATAAATACAATTATTACCATTTTATCCCCACCTTATGTTGACAGAGCACAGGGCTTAATTAAACATACCCAAAGTCATACAACCAGTCAAAGGCAGAGCTAGAATTTGAAATCATGTCTATTTTCCTCTGAAGCCCACTCTCTCTCAAGAAAAGAAAGCAAAATTTATGTTTATTTTGTGTTTTCTGGTCAGCCAACTCAGTTCAAGTTTTGGCCAAGGAGAAATTGAAATTATGGCCCTAAATAAATGGTACTTCTCAACCATCTGAGTAGCAGCTGTGAAACATCCATGCCTCTCTCTCTCTCTACATCTGGGAAAGAAAATAAATCAGGTAAATTTTAATATGGAAGTTAGTTTGAAAGAAATATGATGTATTTACTCAGGACTTCCTTTCCCTTTGGGTTTTTAGAAAACATTGAGTTGGCAGGGAGCTGTATTTGACAGATGACTAGCCCAGAAAGAGAGAGCCACAGATGGGGACTCCCACCACACAGCAGGAGTGCAGTGGGTTAGTGCGTGATGTTCACACTTGGGACAAGCTCCACACACTATTCAAAAAGTTGGCCTGCAGATTCACCGTCTATGACCGACATGTTTCAGCTCCAGTGACACCCAAATAGAGACCCTGTAGGGCAGACCTTCAACAAACCGCGTGGTTCTTATGGCTGAGGCGACATGGGGTCTGTTAGCATGAAAGAGGTGGGAGTGACCTTTTCCCACAGGAAAACAATGCCAGGCACTAACTTCTGTAGACAATGGGTATTCAAAACAGAGGACAGTAGCTCAAGTCAGACAGCATTAGGCTCCAGTCTGCACTCATGCTAGGTGGATGGGCTCCTACTCTGGTTACATATTTTTCCTGAGTCCCAATATCCTCACCTCTCAAACAGAAATGATGGGCATTTCCTAGCCTTGTGTTGAAGGTCAAATGGGGTAGTGAAGGCAAAGTATCTGGCACAGAGGATGTGGTGAAATGGGGTTCATTCCCTACCTACAGTTTTCCTTGTAGTTCTCAGCATGGTAGTGTTTAATCGGGAAATTCTTTTTGTTATACCTTGTCTATCAACATCTCCCCAAAGAATTTCTCTACAAACCCATCTGCAGAAAAGATAGTATGACAAAAGAGAGAGTGTCAGGCTCCACAGTTTCAAGGGTTGATCTGGAGACACAGAGACAGATTCCACTCCCCGTCTCTCCTGAGGAGCCTGTAGTGGCCTTGATGACACACGCTTATTTCAGCTCTTTCCTTCCCTCTCTCACTCTCCTTGCTCTCTCCCTCCTGATTTCAGAAATCACCTGCTAAGTATTTAGCTCAAGTTCTGAATTGGGGGCAAACCCAAACTAAAACAATTTGCAACATCCTAACTAATACACAGTATAACCTAAATATGCCATTATACCAATTCCAGAGATTTGATAGTTATTGTAAATTTGTTTATTATAATACAGCAAAATGATTTTAATATGTCAGTTTCCCCATCTAAAAACTGGGGATAATAATTTCTACCTCACAGGGGTCTCTGAAGATTTAGGAAATTTCACATATTAATCCGCATAGTATGTCTGCCACATAAAAAGCAATTTAAAATGTTACCAATTACACCATCATTTTTATTATGGGATTAAGAGTAATGTGACATGTGGGATTCTATTAACCTTGTTGACTAAAGTATCCTTTGGATTTTCAGTCGTTCTTCAGCACATACTGCCCCAATGCTCACCTTTCTCCCTAAACCGAATACCACACACAGCCTGTTACAGACGAAATACACTCACACGCCACGTGTGCACATGCCTGCCTTCATTTTACTTTCGCTCATTCTTTTACCTAACTTTTTATTTGCATTTATTTTTTTCAGAAAATAATGAAGTAGAGGTGTGAGAAATCTTTTCAAGTGCTGAACATCAAAAGATTTAACAGAAAAAGAAAATGAAGTGTAGAGAAAGGGTTTAAAGGAAAATCAGGTACTGAGTGGGTAAAAGATCAAGAAGAGAGGATTCATCTCAGCTTAATGGATGGCAGTGAAAGAAGGAACAAAAGTAAGACCCAGGTAAGAAGATTAAGGAACAGCCAAAATTGGATAAAGGAAAGGAAATTAAATCAGAAATACAGGAAGTCAGAGAAGATTTGTAGAGGTAACTCAGAATGTCAAAGAGGCCTGAAATTGAGCACATGAAGCTGTTTCTTGGAGAAAAGTAAGAAGCAGCCATTAGAGTACAGAATGCTAGAGCCAGAAGGGTTCTTTAAATTATCTAGCTGAACCATTCCATCTTACAAGGGAAGCAACTGAGGCTCAGGGCGGAAAAGCACATTGCTTTTTCAAGGCTACATCGCTAGGAAGTTGCCAACCTAGGCTGGAACCCAGGATTTCTTACTTTTAGCTTAATGGTTCCACTCTATTATTCCTGATAAAAGACCTTAATGAAAAGGAGTGATTTGATCTAACTGACAAATGAGGCATATTATTAGCAAATTAGATCATCTGAGCATTTAGAAGAGTAATCATTAATAAATCTTGTTATAAAAAGGTTTATTTGAAATTGTTTATAATCACACAAAAATTGGAAACAATCTAATTATCCAATCATAGTAGTATGGTTAAATAATAATGCTGCAACTAAAGCAACAGTCCTTTAAAAATAATGTTTCTACAGGATTTCAGTGACCTCAAAAACTTTATATAATGTTGAGAGGGGAAAATGCAAGATATAAAATTATATCAGCAGTAGAATTCCAATTATATAGAAAATATAAATGGAGAAAAATTGAAAAGTAACAGACCAGAATATGCTAATTATGGCCATCAGTCTCTGTGTTTTGGTCATGGATTAATTTTATTTTCTTACCTATAGTTTTTTGTTGTACATGTTTTCCACAATAAACATCCATTACTTTACTAATTAGAATAAAACACAACTTTTTTTTCTTTGTAAAGCTTGGTAGGAAATTTTAATGTGTCTGATATTACTATTTGAGGTTATATTCTGTTTCTACTTTGAGAATGAGTATGGGATTTTCGTATTCTTTTATTCCTTCCAAATACTGTAGACTTACCTTCTCTATAGAATGACCCCTCTCCGCGCAGTAACTTTGAACACCCTAATCACTACAGCAAGTGATGTAAGTGCACGTGATCAGCCTACATCATTTGTTCACACATCCACTGTTCGACCGATATTTACTAACTACTAACTAGGCTCAAGGGGTGCCTTTACCCAAGAGGAGAAGGCAAGTAGTGAACACAAAAAACGAAATTAATTTCAAAAATTATGGTGTGATAAAATAGAAATGAAATAAATAGTGCAGTGATAAATGCACTGTGCAAGCATGGATTTGCTAATTCATCGAGTGTGGTTAGGCTTGCTCTGATCTACCTTCAGGACCTGAGATCTCATTCCCCCAGCAGCTGGCACGTTGGCTACCATGGGCTCACACCTCAGGCATTCTGGGAACTGTCCTCAGCTAAAGGGAACTGGCTTGGCACATTACTCCCTCCTCCCAGGGGCAGCCTACATCCAGTGCCTGACTGGTGGGGGTGCAGAGGCCTGGCCCCCTTGCCTCTCAGTTCAGGACAAACCTGAAGCGCCATCCTGGCTCCAGTGCTTTTCAAGAGACTGGCTGAGGTATCTGTTGTGACTGCATTGCAGCTCAGCTCCTCTCTGTCCAATCCACATCCACTCACCCCTGCACAGGTATTCTTCCCCAACCACCTTCCTGCGTACACACCCACATGTCAGAACCTGCTACCCAGGGAGTATGGCCTAAAATGCCTCTCCTTGGAAGAATATATTAGTTGAAATCTGAAGAAGAGAAGGAGTCAGCCATGTACAGGACCAGGGAGAAAACAAAAGCAAATCCTTGAAGCAAAGGAGGAGCTTTTGAATTTCAAGGAAAAGAAAGGAAGCCAACATAGCTGTCTTGTCCAAGTTCATATGGCCAGAGAGAAGTGGAGTCAGGATTCAAACCTGGGTTGGTCTGACACTGAAGTCTATGTTCTTTCATGTTATCTCCATGTATTTGCAGGGAACATTTGAAAATCATAAACACATTATTAATTCTACCTGTATGTTTTTGAATACATGTATATGTAGGTAAAAACTATATTAGGTCCTTGCTTTAGTCATGCTATTAACTTAAAAATTAACTGGAATTTTATGTTCTCATCCTGGAAAATACGTTTCATAAATGTTTTCATGGTGCACCTACATTGACTAAGTAAATTTGCTTTCGGTACTCATCAAAAGGTCAGTTGTCTGGATTTAGAAAAATGATACGCTAAAACCCATTGTATTTTGAGCTCTAACAGTCCTCTCTCTGCCTTCAGAGACCCAGTATATTCCATCTGAATTTACTAATTCATTTATTCACCCATTTGTCATTTTAATTATTGCACAGTCCTAATTTGGCACATTCTGCATGCCAGGCACTGGGCTGATCACTTGGAATATACTTTGAAATTCCCTCTTCTTGAAGAATTAAAATTGAATTGTGGTGGTGGTGGAGGTTTGATCACAAAAGCACACCAATGAGCACAGAGTTACAAAGTGAGTGCTTGGAAAGAACAGTGTTTGGTTTTGTGAGCTCTCATAAAAAAGGAACCTAATCTGAACCAGAAATGACGGAGGATCAGAGGCAATGGGGGTTGTATGGGTTGGAGTGAGCTGGGATCAGAGAAAGCTTTCTTAGGAAAGCGCAATGTGCACCGAGATCTTAGATGACGGAGGCCAAAAAGGGAAAACTCCCTTTGGCAGGAGAGACTGGGGCATGATCGAGTATCTGAAAAAAGCCCGAGCTTTGAAAAATGAGCAAAGACAAAAATAAAGCTGGAGAACCAGCAGGGGTACAGGGATAGGGGATTTATAATTCATGTTAAGGACTTTAATTTTAATTTTTTATAGTAGCAATGGAAAGCCATCAGATTTCTCAAATAGCAAGTCTCACATTAGATTCTGGATTGACTAAGGCAAGGAGACCCTTTCCTTGCCCACAAGGGCTCACTGTCCAGTGGAGAATAATGGTGATTAAACAACAATCATGGCACACAAATGTAATGACTCTGATGGAAAAAAGTAAAGGGTGTGTTGGGACTGATGTGGAGGGTACCTGGCTCACACTGAGAGAAGAGGGCCAGCTTCCTAGAGGAAATACTCCTGAACCGAGTTTCAAGGGTACACAACCAATATTGTCCAGATCATAACTCTAATTCATGTGGGGGAGGGGTTCCCCACACCATCAGGCAATTCTTGGGATACCACCAGCAGGGTGTCCTATAATTCAACACAATTCTGACACTATCTACTAGGAGAGAGCATCAGGTTCCACCGGTTAAGGGCTCAGTCACACAGAACTACCCATCTCCCCTTCAGATGCCAGTCCCAAGCCCAAGTTGCTACTTATGCTTCTGATCAACTGGCTATAAATCAGAGGTTCCCACAACCTCCTCCTTGGGTTCAATTAATTTGTCAGAGTGGCTCACAGAACTCTGAGAAACATTTCATTTACTAGATTACCAATTTATTATAAAAGGATAAACTCAAACAGCCAGATGGCAGAGATGCATAGGGCAAGGTATAGGGAAAGGGTGTGGAGCTTTCGCTCTAGGCACACAACTCCCCACAATCCCCATGTGTTCATCAACCTAAAAACTCTCAAACCTGTTCTTTTTTATGGATGCTTCTGCACAGGCATGACTGATTAAACCACTGACCATTAGTTACTCAACTCAACCTTCAGCCCTTCTCCCCTCTTGGTAGTTGGGGACTGATATTTCCAGTCCAACTATAATCTCATGGTTGGCTCTACTGGCAACCAGCCCCATACTTAGGTGTTTACCCAAAGTTACCTCATTAATATAACAAAAGATACCTTATCACTCAATAATTAGGAAATCAAAGGGTTTTAGGAGCATTGTACCAGAAATGGAAAGAAAGACCAAATATACATTCCTTACATGTTACACATCGCACCATCCCACGTACATGGTTGCCCATCCCAATAGGCGTACCCAGATACAGATCTCTTGGTCAAAGTGTGGCTCTGACTTCAGCCTCATGGTTTTGATACTGTTTGCATAATTGGTCTCTGTGAATCAAAATAACAAAATTATTGACATTCCTTTGCAAGGCCTGTGCCACCACGTGATCTCTTCTAAAAGGCAAGCCTTTATTGAGTCTCTACTGCACTGCACACAGGGCAGGAACTGGGCCCAGCTTTGGGACAGAATGACAAATACAACCCGTGAATATACACCTTTGGTTTCACACAGAAGGAATTCTCACTGAGCTGAAACTGAGACTTATAAACATGTCCCAAGTCAGAGATGGGAATACCTCTGTGCCCAAGTGTGTATTGGGGGAAAAAAAGAGAAATAATTTGTTCGTTTCGAAGAGTGTGGGGGAGAGATGGTACCAATGGAAGAGACATATAGAATCTGTCTTTCCTAGGGGACTAGCATTTATTTGATACATTGCTTATTTGTTTCAACTGGAGGAGAAGGAGGAGAGACTAGGGCCACAAGACAAAAGTTCTTAGAAAAGGGAATCTCTCCCCACTACATACTCCACTGCAGATTTCAGTGGAGCCATGACATCCTGAGGTCACCAGAGAAGTTCTAAGCCCAGTGAAACAGTAGAAGGGAGTGCAGTTCCTAGTACTGGCAGAAGAGTCATGATTCTATAACAGGGTGCAGAGTGTAACCCCCACAATTCTTGATTGGGGAAAGGGAAGAGTGGATGGTGCAGCATTTAAGAGACATTGCATAATAATGGCAAGTTAATAGCTGTGCCTTCCTGAAGGGAAGAGGGCTGCTGCCCAGGGTGAACTGTGTACATGACTGAGAACATTCGTGACATTATGAGGTAGGGGGTGCTCATACTCTGCCTATGAGAGAGGCAAGGGGCAAATGCTAACCCAAGATGCCCATGCATTGCTGGGAAATTTTGCCCTTAAGGATGGCAGCCAAAAGAAGGTAAAAGATACTGGGGAACTGGCAAAAATGGTGATGGACTAACACACCGTAGGAAGGGCTGGATATGAGGTCATGCAGGAAGTTCTGGGCTGAGTATTTAAATGAGGTTGGGCTGAAAGAGGTAGGAGGTCCACCATGAGTTCTGGAGGGAGAGAGGAAATATGCTGGGAGGTCTAACAGAGTCGGTGAGCAACCCATGAGGTGGGCAGTGAAAGGAGGTCTGCCTGGAGAAGACGGCAGCAGAGCTGATGAAGCTGCGGGACCTGCATAGCCATCCTCATTTGTGAGCGATACTTGGAATTGACCTGTGACTGGGAATGCTGAGTTGCAGACTACTACTTTTCTGAAAGACGGTACCTCTCGTGTATTCTGAAACTGACCTGGGTTGGCAAAGGAAGGCAGGACTATATGATTTTGGGTGTTTTAAAGGGAGCAAGACTTAATGGCAGAAATCTGCCAACATTCTAAATAACCTTTAAATAAACAACCCCTTTCCTTTCTCACCAAACTCTTGCATTGGGAGTCACGCTTCTTGGAGGCAGGCAGTTGTACCCACAGCTATTCCAGAAAAGCATTGGTGAGGTTCTGTAACAATTCCCTGAAATGCCTGCCAGATGGTTTGATGAAATCTAACACAGGCATGGGTGGACTTGCCCCTGCACGTTTGTAAACTGATTCTCTCGCTGTTGTTCTCTCAAAGGAAAAAAAAACAGTATAGTCTTCTGGGGGCTGTTAACAAAGATCCTACAGTTATTCAGGTGGGAGATACAAGTAATCCAAATTTGGCATTCATGTTGGTGTGGCAGCATTTGTTCTCTGAAAGTAATGATATTCGATTTATTTTTGATTGGAAGAGAAGAAAAGAAACAACTAATGCATTACCAGCCAACGTGCTAGATACTTTGGATAAATCATTCTTTGGGTTTCAGCATTCTTAAATATTAAATGGGATAGAAGATGAAAATAAATTAATGATCCTTAATCCAGTAGGCAAAAGGGCTCAGCTCAGAGCAAAGGATGGGGTGCAACTTCACTAAAAGATATCTGAGAACCACTGAATTGGTCAAAATCTGAAGCTTACTCAACCCCTCAAGATCCAGTGAAACAGAAAATCTCCTTATCGTCTGTGCCCCAGTTGCCTGGGTTTGTTTCTGTGGGATTCTTTCTACTCCGCCCTCTTCCAGTCCTGATTCTCATCTGTACAGCAGCTGAAAGGTGCATCTCTAGCAACAGTACTGACAAGAAACCTTTAAAATGAATTTGACCCGCTCACGCTTCTATTCTAAACAGTTCAGTGAAGTCTGTGGTTTTTCCATAACTTTAGAAGTATGAATATTTAGAAGTATGCACGGTAAAATGAGACTATCTCAAACACCAGATAGGAAAACACAACATGTCTGGGTGACTGAGAGGGGAGAATTAAAGAAGCAAGTCTTGTTAACTGAGAAAATGGTGATGTTATTTAGGGATGGACATTGAAAGGGAGAGCTGGTTAAGAAGTGAAGAAAATGATCTCACTTTTAGACCTTTCAAGGCTGAGATGCCAGCAAGAACAAGATTTGGGACTCCCCCACAACTAGGACAATGGAGGAAGCCAAAAGATTATAGGGAAAGCAAAAGAGCAGAATACTGTTTATTGAATACTTACTATTCAATATGTCATTCCTGTAGCAGGCATGCTGCATCAGTATTTTCAGTTAATGCTACAATGAGGTACACATTCTCATTGGGATTTTATAGGTAGGAAATCAAACTGGAGAGAAATTCAGTCACCTACCCAGCTCAAAAAGCCTAGATTTGAATGTGCATTGAGATGTGTGCCTTTTCTACTATACCCTGTCTCCCTTGTTAGGGCAACAGAACAAAACTGGGACTCCAGGTCTCGATGAGGTCTTCACCTGTGATGTTTTATATGTGTTTTAAGCCTTATAGTCCCCATTCTTTATAAAACTACTGTTGATATTTTATTTTGATCCAGAGCTGAGAATCAGCTGAGACACAAAACAACTGAGCATTCTTGGACAGCCAGGGATGGTGGTTTTCCATTTCAGAACCAGTGGGATTTGGGAATTAAAGCCTGAACATCCAGTCTGAGGCTGGCTAGCTCCTGTCTATTCTTCAGAATGTGTTTATGTCTAGCAGTCAGCTGAGTGACCAATGGCAGGAGACCAAGAGAGGGCCTCCAAACCAAGGGCTAAAGCAATTGGTCCCCATGGCACTGGGCGTTAGCAAGGCCACCTCAATGCATGGAAACAGCATTGATTTTGGTCTCCCCTTGTTTGCAGGTTTGAGGACATTGTAATTGTTTTTGGCTTTGGGCTTCCCACCAAGACTCCTAAGCCTGGGACAGAGCTGGGCACAGCTCCTGTGGGCCCCCATTTGTTCTTCTAGGGTGTGGAGGCAGCCATATCTCAGTTTCGGTCATTGGTTTGAAGTTCTTGAAAAAACAGTATCCAAGGTAAGTGCAGACTCACCCATTTTCAGAGGTACTTCCTCACAGATACAATGGCTTTCAATTGAGATGTGAATGACATGGCTACTGCTTCTCTTCAGGAGTGGGAATTAAAAACCACCCGATTTAAATGGAACGTAATGGTAGGTTTGTATCAAGCTGCCTTCACAGCTTTGCCTGATGGAATAGCAGATACTGAGGTCCTGAGGGAAGTGCCTTGGGAGCAGTTACATGACACTTTACAAAATAAGGTGCAGCACAAAAAGGGAGCATTTCCTGATGGCCGTCCCAAAAAGAGCTCTGTGGACTGAATCGTGGAACAGAGAAGGCTGCCTCCTCTCCTCCAAGCAGCTGTTTGTCTCGAATGCTGAAGTTAACTCGAGTCCCAAGAGAGCCATTCCCATGCCCTGGCAGGCTGCCAGTCCCCTCTGGGCTCAGATCCCCTCCAGGTTTTTTTTTCTCTTTCATTTGCATTTTCTGAGTTTGTGTCACTTTTAACACTTTCTCCTCTTTGTCTAGTTAACCTCATTCATTCTCTCAAAATCATCCACAGAGACTCACCATAGGCATCACCTGCCTTGGAAATCTTCTTCGACCATTCTGGCCCAGGCGGCTTCAGAACTTTTTTGGTTTTCTTTTTGCACTAACTGTACAACTATAATACTGATTGAATTTATACACTGTTTTGTAAGTGTCTTTTTCTGTGTTAGTCTTTCCCTTTGTGGCAGAGATTGTCTCATTGTTGCCCAGACAGATTTTTCCTTTTTCTGCCGGCACACAGTAAGACTATACTTCTCAGGTTCCCTTCTAGTCAGATATGGCCATACAGTGATAGAGGCAGGAGGGCGGCCAATACCCCCCATGCTCTCTCTTTCCTTGCCTGTTGGCAGATGCAGAGAGTGGAGAACTCCAAAGTTGGGGGATGTTAAAGCCTAGGTCCCCAAAAGTCTGTTTGAGTGTCTCTCACTGCTGACCCATATTGTTCTGGAATATGAGCAAGAAACAAATCACTAAGACTTCAGAGAGAGTTTTGCAATTGCTAGTCTGCCCTAAATTATACTCCCTTAAATATAGGCTCTTGGAGAAACCACAACATCTTTATGTTCTCCAGGAGCAATGTGCCTAGCAGACAACATGTGATCATTTCTGTCTATTCTCTTTCATTTAGCACAGTGTTTTCAAGGTTCATCCAAGTTATATATATAAGTACCTTATCTTTTTATGGCTGAATAACACTGCACTGTATGTATGTACCACAATTTGTTTACTAATTCATCCTTCGACAGACACTTGGACTGTTTCCAGCTTTTGACCATTATGAACAATGCTGCAGTAAACATCGTGTGAGTTTCTGTGTGGGCATATGTTTTCATTTTTCTTGGGTTTATAGCTAGGAATGGACTTGCTCGATCATGTGATAATTCTATGTTAAACTTTTTGAGGAACCTTCGACTGTTTTTCCACATTCTCACCAACTCTTGTTATTTTCTGGGATTTAAGTTTACCTTTCAAAAATTACATATTTTATTTTATTTACTTTATTTTATTCTTTTTTATTATTTCAACAAATGGTGCCAAGATAACTGGATAAGAACATTAAAAGTGAATTTGACCATATTTCACTCAATTTACAAAATCTAACTCAACATGGATCAACAACCTAAATATAAAAGCTAAAACTAAAAAACTATTAGAAGAAAATATAGGAATAAATCTGTGTGACCCTAAATATAGCAATGAATTCTCTTATTTGGCAGCAATGAATATGAGCAACAACAACAAAATAAATGAATTGTACTTCATAAAAGTTAAAAACATCTGTGCATCAAAGGACATTATCCAAAATATGAAAAGGCAACCTACAGAATGGTAGAAAATATTTGCAAATTACATATCTGGTAAGGGTTTAATAACCAAATACAAAAGAACTACAACTCTCAACAACAAAAGACAATCAAACTACACTAAAAAAATAGTCAAAGGACTCAAGTAGACATTTTTTCAAAGAACACATACAAAGTGGACCAAGTATATAAAATACTTCAGCATCATTAGTAATTAAGAAAATGAAAAAGCAAAACCACAAAATACTTCAGCATCATTAGTAATTAAGAAAATGAAAAAGCAAAACCACAATGAGATACCACTTTATAACCATGAACATTTTAGAGTCTGGATGTCTAACTATAGTTTAAGGCACATGGGTGATGGTGCCAGCTGTTCACTGCCTTCATAAGTACAAAACCCGTTCTCACTGTATTTCCTGTATCAGTTATAACTCATGCATCCAGGTGTGAGTTACATGGTAGACTATCCCGTTATTCAACTGCAAACTAAAATACTATTGCTAATAATAGCAAGTTTATAAATGATTTACTTTTTAACTAGTATATAAAATAGAGGGGAGTCAAAATCAACTCTCTAAGTCATTATTCTCAGCCACATGAATTCTTCAGGGTTTTTTTTTCTTTCATGCTAAAGGAATAGATGGAAATGAGGTCAACAAGCTTGGATTTGTATATATTACTAAATATGTCCATAGGACTGAGTAGTGCAGTTGGAAGTTATTTATGATGTATGGCCGCTGGTCAAAAGGGGAAAGAAATGATGCTGCAGAATGAATCTCCATGATGTCTCTCATATTTATATCCTTTCCCTTCTATACTCTTCATTACCGTGCCTGTTATAGATGTCAGCTCTTGAACGACATGGGCTGGAACTGCACGGGTCCAATTAATATGCAGATTTTTTTCAATAAATATGTCCAGTACCATAAATGTATTTTCTCCTCCTTGTATTTTCTTAACACTTTTTTCTCAAGATTACTTTATTGTAAGAATATAGTAACATACAATGTTATATTACATGTATAATATAATACATGTAACAAACAAAATGTGTGCTAATGGACTGTTTATGTTATTGGTAAAGCTTCTGGTCAACAATAGGCTATTAGTAAGTAAAGCTTTGGGGGAGTCAAAGGTTATACATGAGTTTTTTACAGTGTGGAGCCTCTGTGCCACTAACCCTCGTGTTAAGAATCAACTGTATTTAGCTTCCTAGCTGATCTCACTGCCTCTCGTCTCTACCCTCTGTTCCATCTGGCAATTTATTGTTGACCTTGCTATAGACTGACCTTCCTAGGGCACAACTCAGATGATCCATCACTTCCTTGTCCACCTGATAATGTCCTTCCCGAGTATTTGCAGTACCTCTGCAGTGTCCCCGCAAGCTTTATCTTAAATGACTCCCCTTGTCCGGCTTTCTATGCCAGCCAGCTGGAACAACATTCGCTTTCTTCAAACCCAGGCCCCATCCTACCTCTAGGCCATTCCTCTGCAATAATCTTCCCACATGTTTTTTCAAGACATTTTTATAAGTGAGAAAAGTTAGGCTTGTTCAAGTTAAATGATACACTTTTGGTTACAAGACAGCTAGTGACAAAATCAGAATAAAGACCAGGAAGAATCAGACAGACTTACCTTTTGACTTCACTTAAAGTAGTTATGGAAAAACCCAAGGCCAAATGAAGGAAGGAAGCCAGAGCCAATGGAGGACATCAGTCACCATCTTGGTTATCAGATCAATGCCAAGATAGCACAGTGCTTTTGTTCAAGTCTCTTTTATTTACTTAATAGTGGCCCCAAAGTGCAAGAGTAGTTTAAACTTTATCACAGATATGTATGTATAGGGAAAAGCATGGTACATGTACTATCTGTGGTTTCAGATCCACTGGGTGGTCTTTTAATATATCTCCCAAGGATAATGGTGGGGGAGGGCTACTGTATACTGGTAACATCACTCCCCTTTAGATTCCCCATCCATAAAATAGAACCAGCAATATATCAGGCCAAACTATTTCAAGGATTCTGTGATGATTGAGGAATAAATTGTAAGGTACTCAGTTAATATAAGGTCCTGGAAGATGCTAACCAATAAAACATTCTGGAGAGCTATGAAATCGTGTCTATTTGTAGCAAACTTGAAACCTGTAGAACAGGGGTGTCAAACTCATTTTCACCAGGACCACGTCAGCCTCACAATTGCCTTTAAGAAGTTAAAATTACATTCAGCCCTTTGAAGGCAACCTCGAGGCTGATGTGGCCCTTGGTGAAAATGAGTTTGACACCCCTGCTGTAGAATATACTGTGCAATTTATCTCTTTGTGAAAGGGGAGTAAACGTGGTAACTACACAAAGAAGCACACACATTTTCAAAATATAATAGTAGAAACTTGCTAAATACAGACTTTTCCCTCTGGGTGTACACTTATTCTTCAAGGACATTTGGTGCAGTGGGGAGAACATAAATTTTTCTCTTGTCACGGTTGCCCACAAAGAAGGGGTGTGACTTTGTGACCTAGTAGTACCCCTACTAGGTCACTGCTTCTCTGCTAGACACATTCCTCAACACTGGAAATGACAACCCCTGCACCCCCAGGAATCACGTCACAGGCCTCTGCCTCCCTGTGAGCTTGAGCTGTGCTTTTTCAGTTTGGGTGACAGGCCCACAGGGAAAAGTGTAGTGGGGATACTCACAGTCACAGAATAAACCAGGATCAGAGTTACTCAAAGACAGAAGCAAAAATTTTTTATATTTTTTAAGTACATATATTTTAAGTACAAGCATATCATAGAATAAAAAGGAACTGCACACGCATTTTTACACTAAAATATGAGCTTTCAAAAGGAAAAAAGAAGAGCCCTTCTGTGGCAGGGCACTTGGGCTCTGCTTGCTGACCACCCAGGAACATCCACTGTGGGACCGTCTGCGCACAGACTCTCTTGAGACCAGAGGATACCAGGACCGCCACGCCCCTCCCATCTGCTCACCTGCACTGTGGAATTCCGTGACCCCTCCTGCCTCAGTTGTCAAGTCTGGAAAACGTGGGTCAAAAATAATCCCCAACAAACTCACAAGGGTGATTTTAGCATACTGAAAGAGTACACACAAAAATGTTTTTAAAACATGAAATACTGGACAAGTAGTAGTTGCTACTTTTAATTATCATAGTAAAGCCTTCATGCTTTATGTAGCACTTAAGCATTTAAATTATAATGTAACACTTTACAGATCAAAACTTCCTAGATTGTTTCAACTGACCATATTTTGTATTTAAAATACACCTGAAGCTCCATGGCTCTTATTTCTTTGGTATCTCAAAAATAATATGCCGTGTATTACTCAGGATTCTCCAGAGAAACAGATTAGATAGAGAGACAGTCTGGCACAAATAATACGCTTTTTTATTACAAATCATAAGCATGTAATTCTGTAACATAACAATATCACACTCAAGCACACCATATGCCATTTTAGGTGAAATGTTCAAGTTACAACTATAAATTATTACATCTAAATTATCACCCTACCAACCACACTCAAGCAGGCACTACTTTTGCTGGACCCTGTATGTATACACATACAGATAGATACATATCTAGATACAGATATAGAAAGAGATTTACTCTGAGGAATTGACTCATGTGATCATGGAGACTAAGAAGTCCCATGAGCGGCTTTCTGCAAGCTGGAGGTCCAGGGAAGCCAGTGGCGTAGATCCAGTCAGAACCCAAAGGCTTGAGAACTGGAGGCCAACAGTGTTAAATCCTGGTCCAAGTCTAAAGGCCTGAGAACAAAGAGCACCCACGTCCGAAGACAGAAGGTGGATGTCCCAGCTCACACAGAGAGCAAATTCACGCTTCCTCTGCCTTTTTGTTCCATTCAGGTCCACAACCGATTGAATGGTGCCCACCTACATTGGTGAGGGTGTTGATTAGCAAATTGCTCCCCCTACCCAGTGGGCAAATAGAGACAGAAGAGGCAGACTGCTCGAGATTATCAGGTAGCAGTTTTAACAACCAAAGGAACTTACAAAGCTCATCTGGGCAGCCGCAAGACAACTAGTTTTCTGCACCTTCCCACCAAATCTTAAACACTTACATAGAGGCCTTAACTGGGCTGTCATAACATAGTCTCAATAACATCTTACTCTCTCAGGCCTGTGTCCTTGGGGCAGCTTCTCACTCCAGGACGCACTTTCCAAACACAGGAGTCGGTGAGGACCCGGTACACCTCCCAGGTCAACCAGCGGTCATGTATTCTCCACGACCAGCTCCAACAGAGGTTAATCTTCGTTACTCAGGCTTCTTACTTAAATGCAAGTCGCTTCCAGAAATGCCCTCGCAAATGCCCCCAGAAATGTTTTACCATCTGGGCATCCTTTAACCCGGCCAAGTTGACCCATAAAACTGTAAGAAATATTCAAAAATATGATTGACCCTAGATCAACACCAGGGTTAAAGATGCCAGCCACTGACACAGTCAAGAATCTGCTTATAACTTAAACCAGCCCTCCATGTAGGTGGATTCCCAACTGTGGATTGAAAATGCAGTGACCCTTGAACAACACAGGTTTGAACTGCATGGGGCCAATTAAATGCATATTTTTTAATTTAATTTTAATTAAAAAAATGTGTATTTAATTGGACCTGCCCAGTTCAAACCTGTGTCTAATTGGACCCACTCAGTTCAAACAAACAAATGATTTTAATACAGCCATCATTGAAAAGATGCTTCCTATGTGCACTGGAAAAGAGGTGATAACAAAGTGAGTAACCTGTATTTTTCTATTATCAGATTTGTTGTTGATGTTTATCATTTTTGCCTGCCTAGGACTTTTTCCTGCTTTCTCTAGTAATCCATCCATATTTTCCCTATGGAACTATCCCTTCTAATTCCACTTCATGTGATTTGATTGGAGTTGACCACAGCCTAGCTCAGGATGGGCCTTGGCGTGAGCTAAATGAACATGTGTATCTCATTAGCTACAATGATTGGTTCAGGAATGAGCAGCTGACCATTACAGAAAAACAATGAAAAGAACAAGATCGACTCAGAACACGTTGTGTGAACCTTCTCTTTTTAGCCATGATCAGTGCACTGGGCTGTTTTGATCTGTGAGCCAATTTTAGGTGTTTTGTTTGTTTTTTGTCTCTTTTAACTAAAAAAAATACGACTAAAGCAATGTTTATAATATTGTTGGATGTAACTTGTTGGATATCTGTCTTCTCTACAAGCCTGAAGACTGGAAGCAGGAGGGAGTCACATTTGTCTTTGGATTTTTAAAGCCTTGGCATAGTGCTTGCCATGCAGTAGTAGCTCATTAAATGCTGGTTGAGTCAATGCATAAATAAAATAATAAAACACAATGAAATGCTTATATCAAGGAACTTTTGGTTTAGAACTCACCCACTATCTGGAATGCTATTGGACTGTGGCCATTGATTTCCAGGGATATTTCGGTCTGATGAGTAAAAGGATGGAGGCAGCACTCATTTCCAAGAAGATGTAATTCATCCTCTTCCCTGCCACTCCTGACCAAAATTGTAATTTCTTTTGACCATACACAGTCCTTATCAAATTTAAAAAGTCTCAGCATTTCTTAGTAGCTTATATGTACTTTCCAATATAATTCCTATCATAAGGCAGAAGACTAGGAAAATTACAAAATACGTTCTCATATAGAATATGTCCCCCTCCTCTTCTGTGATGCTGCCACTTTTCTTCTTTCCTTTATGTTGCAATCTGGATTTCTCAAAAGTCCATTCAAGTTTTATTCACCCTGAAGTGTTTGCATGGGTCCCTCCCACACATTTCCTGCCTTACCCTCAATCAAGGCCTACCCAACTTGACTCAGGCCCTAGGCTGCTTTTCATCTCTGCGCAGCAATTAAAGTTTATTCACCAGAGGGTTTGACTTCAATAAACACTACAAATTTTAAACCCTGTCCTTCCCCTTGTACAATATACCTCAAGGTTTGTTGAATTGGAGAGTATTCATTTATTCACTTACGTTCCCATCTGTGCATCTAAATTCAGGCACATTTAATTGGTTACAGGAGGAAGTATAGCAAGAGCAAATTTAGTGTGTAATGAATGTGCAACATTTACATTTCAAGGAAATGCTTTGAAGATTAACCTGGGCAAGAACTTGATACCTTGGTTATTAATTACAAATTGAAATCCCAAACACAAGATTCGTGTTATTAGTTAGAATAGCATTATGATTGAGGTGACCCATTGTAAAGATTATTCTTGAATTTTATAATAAAATGAGCTTTGGTTTGCATATCTTCAGTTTTATTGTATGGGCGCTACTGTGTAGGTGTTTAACAGGTCCTCTCTTAAGATGGCTTGATTACCATATTGATCACTATAACTGTTTGGGTTTAGCCTGAAAGCTATGCATTCCTTTCTTTATTAGCTCTAATCAGCGTTCATTCTAAGTGCGATTATACTGCCTTGTAAACAGTATTGTTTTGCAACCTTAAAGTCAGTAATTCCACAGAAATTAAATTACATTTACAGTAAATCCATGATTACCATATAATCTGTGGAGTCTAAATAATGATGTGCTTAGCTGTAGAAGTGCATGTAAAACACAGAGTGATGATTACATGGCTATTTGGGGCCGAGGAAACAAAGGGACGCCAAAGTGTTTTGATGGTGCAAGAGTGGAGAAATCTTTTGTTTTTAATGTCTCATTTAAATTATGATCTTCAAACATCTTATATATTCTAGCTGCCTTAAAAATGGCCTTAGCCCTGGCTGGTGTGGCTCAGTGGATTGAGAGCTAGTCTACAAACCAAAGGGTCGGTGGTTCGATTCCCAGTCAGAGCACATGCCTGGGTTGCGGGCCAGGTCCCCAGTGGTGGGCTCGTGAGAGGCAACCACACATTGATGTTTCTCTACCTCTCTTTCTACCTCCCTTCCCCTCTCTCTAAAAATAAATAAGCAAAATCTTTTTTAAAATGGCCTTAAAATCTACTTCTAAATCTTATGCCTGAATATCTTGTGTTGGGAGTTTGTTTTAATAAATTAAGACTTGATAAAAATAGAAAATCCATCTGATTTAAAGTGACAATAGAAAAAAATTAAGCAGACTGCCTTTAGCAAATAACTTGTCTCTGTTTTAAGGGGGGGTCCTCCACGAGACTATTTAGTTTAAGCTTTAAGCAATGTCCCTGGACAAAAGCACAACTGGTCAAGTAGGTATTTCACCCAAAGGCTCTTGCCTTCCAGTTTGTCTCAAGGTCTCAACCATGGCTAGGCCTGGTCTTAATTGGTTTCAGTTATATCAATACATGTTGCTCCCCTAATACAGCCAAAGCTCTGAGTCACACCAATCATTGAACCTTACAGTCAAAATGACCCACAGATATCTACAGAGGTGATAAAATTGGTCAAAGCCACCATTGCTCCATAGCAGAGTCAAGCTGAAGATTCACCTCGTAATCCACAGTATCTGCGCCACATGAAGCTCTTCAGAGAAACCAATGGTGACTTAGATGCAAGGAACTCTCAAGGAACCCTCAAGGAACCCTCAAGGAACTCAAGATCTAGAAGAGAATATGAGATGGTAAGAAGAGACGTCATGATAACTCTAGAGCAAGGACGCTATCACAGAGGCGGCATTGTGTAGTGGGGAGGAACCCGAGACTGGGCTTTCAACCACTCAGAGCTCAAGCAACTCCATCATTTCTTAGCTATGAATCTTCCACAAGGCACTAGCTATAAGCCTCATTTTTTTCCTGTAAAATTAATGGTAGGATCATTGTGAGGATGAAGTGTGATGATCTGTGTAAGTTAAACTCTCAGCACAGTGGCTGGTAACTGGGAAGAACTCCATGAATGTTAATTATTATGAATAGAGGGGAAATACTATGGGAGTGTAGAGGATGAAAATGGATCACTGAGTTAGTTCAGCTGGGAAAGAATGTGAAGAGAGGGCATTTCTGAAGCACAAAGAAGGATAACCCTGCACCTCAGAAGGAAAAGAAGGGAGAGGGTACAATTTTCAGCAGGATTAGAGTGTGTACAGATGGGAAAACAACAAGAAGGGAAAAAGAGATTCATAGGCAGGTGGTTCATGCTGAACCATCATTTGGGCTGAATTCAGATTT
The DNA here is from genome assembly GCA_028533065.1 of Trachops cirrhosus. Classification (NCBI taxonomy): domain Eukaryota; kingdom Metazoa; phylum Chordata; class Mammalia; order Chiroptera; family Phyllostomidae; genus Trachops; species Trachops cirrhosus. Next base: position 50,106,802 of record CM052540.1, on the reverse strand, counting down.
AAGGAATAATAATAATAACTGTGAGTATTTACTGTAGGCCCATCAGAACCAGGGTAATAGAAATGCAGGAGGCCACATGGTGAACAGGTGAGTTAGAGCCTTCTACCAGGGGATTTTGAGTCCCAGGCTGTGCGTATTATATGTTGGGAGATTGCTGAAAACTTTGAACAGTGAAGGTATGGCGTCATTGGACCTGGACTTTTGAAAAATTATTCTGGCAGCAGTGGGAAAATGCAATGCAAAAGGGAAAAATACTTTGTAATCAAACCAGAGAAAAGCCAACCACAAGAGCTGAACTGGTAGAGCCTGCCTGGCGTAGCTCAGTGGATTGAGTGTAGGCCTGAGAACTACAGGGTTGCTGGTTGAACCTCCAGTCGGAGCACATGCCTGGGTTGCAGGCCAGATCCCTGGTAGGGGGCGTGTGAGAGGCAAGTACACATTGATGTTTCTCTCCTTCTGTTTTTCCCTCCCTTCCCCTCAATCTAAAAATAAATAAATAAAATCTTTTTTTTTGTTTTAAAGAGTTCAACTGATAGAAACAAAGGCTCTGAGCTGGGTGTGGTCATGGCAACAAAACAAAGGACGCAATGGAGAGAGGCAAGAAATTTGGTGTATAAGCCTTCCAGAGCTGCCATAACAAAGTACCTCAGACAGGGCGGTTTAACAAATTTATTTTCTCCTAGTTCTGTGGGTAGAAGTCCAATACCATCATGGGATTTAGGGCCCACCAGACTTCAGTATGGCCTCATCTTAGTTAATTACATCAGCAAAGATTCTATTTCCAAATAAGCTCACATTCACAAATACTGGATTTAGGACATGAGCAATTCAACCCACTTTAGGCAGTATCCACAAACCTAAAAAAATGCTAAGATATGGGAAGCCAGACAGGGGTCCCTTGCATTCTGCTGCCTTTCTGGTATTTTCTAGTCAGAGGAATGAAAGAGGAAGCAGCTCCTTTGGTCCTTGATTAGATCAGCTATGCTCATTGTATAGGCCAGACAGGAGTAGCCTTCCATGAGCTGTCCTTCACTGAGGTCAAGTTGATGTGGACACTGCTGCTCCGTCAGCCTCCCCACACCCGCCTCTCAGCAGAGGGAGGGAGGTTCTGCTCGCAGAGAGGTTTAACACCTGAGGAAAGAGCAGGCTGTGGAACCTGTCACACTGGACACTAGGCCTGCTGCTTTATGTGAACGTGCCTGTGTGTGCCTCAGGGTCCTAATCTGCACAGAGGGCCTGGTGAGGTGATGCAGCAGTTAGTGCTCTTCTCCTGGCCATGGTGCAAACTCAAAAACTTGATAAATATGGCCTGGTGCCATGGTAATGATCATTATCATTGTGTTGTTCAATATAGCCATCTTTTGATGATTGCTGCTCTCATTAGAAGGCCTCCCAGCCACCATGGTGAGTCAACCTCACTCACCTGAACTGATATGGGTGGGGAACTCTGGCGCACTATCACTGGCATGCTAATTATTTTGAATGATTATCTTAAGGCCACAGTCCAAGGGCAAATAAAGAACACATAAGTCCCTTAACCCCTGGGTCAGTTTTTGGCTCCAACGCAGCCTCTTCATTTCCCTCTTCCCTTCACTCCAGAAAATTTTTATATGTAAAGTATCTACAAACTACTGGGCACATTTTTTAAATTCATAGATGAAACCCCATTATGACAAACTCCAGGGAACACTGGAAATACATTTGTTGGACTAAAATTTTGTTATACTAAATATTTGAAACCTAAACTGTGGCTGAGAAGTATTTTCCTGAATAGATTTTTATAAAAGTGGCTGCTGTATTGGAGGGTTGTTCCATAAACATCACATTAAAATACCTTATTGCTCCCTCCTCCCACCTGGTATGCTTCTCAGCGTGAATCATAAGCATTCATTTCTAAAAGCGATCCAGAGACAGTGTCCCTGATGCCATGAAAAGCTTCAGGTAGCTCAGTAGGTTGGCTGGTGCTCCTCAGGGCCAGGCGACATTTATCAGTCATACTTGTACCTCCAGGTCCCTGCCTGTTACTTGGAGAGTAACAGAAAAAAATGGTAAATGAATGAATAACAGAAAAAATGGTAAATGAATGAATAACTAATGGACTTGATGCTGAAATTAGAAGAACCCTCATGAGACTATGTCCCATATCTGTTTATTTATAAACATTTACCAAAAATATTTTACACGTACTTAGTATCAAAGTAAAATTGGGGTCTCATGAGAGCAGAATGAGCTCAGTGAATCATCTGAGTACCACCTGCAGGCTAATCAAGATATTGTTTCTAATTGGCATTAACTACAAGTGGTTAATTGTTCCCCTTTGCCTGACTTGCAAGCACCCAGGTGCAAAATCTGTTCATCTCTTTCAGACTATCTTAATAATCACACCCCCTCTGAATCTTGGAACCAGAATCCCCTATTGATGGGTACAAACAAGGGAGAAATATGTCAGTGTACATGGCCACTGGCTCGTGGCAATGAAGATTTATGTGATCCAGCCAGCCAAGTGATCGCCACACCAAGTAATCAAGAGAATGAAATTCCAGGGTGGGTTCTGCCAGCACCTCCTTTGTTCAATGGTGTGCCTCTGCCCTATCTATACAGAGCCTGGAGTTCACGGGACAGTTCATTTGTTAACTCAAATCTTCCTTGAGGATGTTGACCCTGAAAATATTGACACTTTGCCACTCAGTTTTTGTTCCTAAATGACTTTAAACTTTGTTGCTCAGTTGATGTCAGTGGAATTTATTTGGCTGCTGGTTCTGAGTTGCTATTTGAAAAGAGCAGTACCATATGCAGCACATGCATATTCAATGGTGCAGTCCCCCTCTAGGGGGAGAGGGGAGTGCCAGGACTCATGGCTTACAATATGAATTTGCATCCCACTTTGCATAAATTTGCATGCAGACTTCACAAGCCTCTAATTTCAAGTATGTAAAATGAAACGAATCAATGCAATCTACAACAATTGTTTTTCAAGGCATTAATCACATGAAATACGTACCAGCTCCCTTTAACCAATTAATTTAATCATGCCCAAGGTTAGGAGAGACTGGGAAGTGGTGAATAATGGCTGCTAAGCACATGGCCTAGGGCTAGAAGGATATATACAGGCTCAAGATTGTCTTCTCTCCAACCCTTATGTCTCTTGTGGAAGATTACATTATGGTTGAACAGAATTTCATTTTCACTCCCTTCAGTGAGAGGCCATAAGACTTACTCTAACCAATGAAATGTGGGCAGAAATAAAGCATGACCCCTTCGAGCAGAAGCTTTAAAGCAAGCACATGCTTCAATATCTCTCATTTTCTCTGCCATGACATAAGCAATTTTCCATCTAGAAACTGCTCTATTTGCTTGAATCCCAGGGTGAATGTCAGTGTGAAGATAAGGGTGTTGTAAGCTGCTAATATTTTCAGATCATTTGTTGCTGCAGCATATCCTAGCCTATTCTAACTAATGATGCCTTTTCTGAGTTATTACTAAGGTGAACTATAATTTGGTTTCAGAGGTTTGTGCCAATTTTGTGTATATAAGAACATGTGTATGACCCTGGGGAAGAGACAAAAACATTGGAAAATATGGTCTGTATGGTTAATAAATATATGAAGCTAGAGGAGAAATAATCCATACCTTCAAGATGAATTAATTGTCACCACAGTGAAGAATAATACAAGATATGTTATATCCTCCCTATTACAGCAAAATGAAATAGGCTATTTAGATTTCTCAAGATTGGAAAATCCATAAAAATTTGGTCTATACATGACAGGCATACTAACTTTCTCTTTTCAATGCCTTGGAATTCTTCATGTTCCAATATAGGAAAGGTCTCAATGAAATGCTAGTTTTTAAACACCTTTTCTAAGTATATATCAATCCACATTAATTTAAGAGTTGAAAGATTTGAAATCACAGAAGGCTGTGCAGTATATTTTCAAACAATGAAACCTTAAATCCTGAATCTGAGAAACCAGAGCTTTCTGCATTTCCAAATGCAAAAATGTTATGTTGTAGAACCTGAATATAATATAGGAATGCAGATTATAGAAATAGAGGGCACAACTTTTCTTCCAGCTAACCAAATCTAGTAGCTTTGCTTCTGCTTCTCCACAATGCAAATTGTCTTACAAATTTCAGTGTTGAGCAGCCTGACTCTGACCCTCAGAATGCAGAAAGTCAAGGGAAAAAGAAACATCCAACACGGAAGATTGTTTTTATTCCCGTAAGGAAAAGATTATAAATGTATATAAGACAATTCCCAACAGAGATGAAAGAATCATAAGTCACAAATATTTGGTTTCTTATTCTTTCCCCAGGCACACATAGCCAAGAAATGGTTGTGCACTTTGTAAACTCTTCTATACTAAGTGCATTATTATTTATACTCTTTAGATTACATAGTAATCATCTTTGAATTGAATCTACCTCCTTCCCAGTATAATCTCCACGTAATTAGTAGTTTGAAGGTTGCTTAAGGACTTTAACAGACCTGTGAAGAATAAATTTTCCTTAAAGAAGGAAAAATATTTATAGAAACTTTACACTGTGTGAAACAAAACCCAAGAAAAGAAAATAAACATTCAGAATACCAAAACATTGGGAAAACAAAATACAGAAATGATGGTCTATCAAAGAATTGAAGGTTTATTTTACTTCCCCAATTATTCAGAGAAGTTCACTTATATCTCTGGTGCTTTTTGGGCAAAGAGATCTTTCACCAGAGACCTTCCTGGTGATTCTTAGATTATAGATGGTCACAGAATGATTTTTGTTGACCAAATCAATTTATTTTCCATAGTCAAAAAGAGTATGATTAGAAGACTGGTTTTAAAAATTATTTTCTGGGCTCTTTTCTATCTCAGAACTTTTGGAATCAATTAGAGAAATACAGTTGAATTTTTCAGACTGACTTGATTCCTAGGGAAATAAACATCTGTTAACTCAGCTTTTGAATGAAAACTGATCTTTGGGTTTCAGACATTTAAACCAGAGAAGAGATGAGGTAGGGGCATCACATAGAATAGAACCTTTTCAAATAAGTGTTGCTTTAAAAAAAATTCAAAGACCTTGTGATGGGATTGTGTTCTCCTGTAATCAGGTGGGCCCGGTCTTTACAGGGATAGTTCCTGGGAGTGTTCCAACAAGTCTGTAGTTCTAAAACTTCCCTTCAAGAAGAAAGAGACTTTCCTAGAGCATCCTTTATACCTGTTAATTGTCTGAGCCTTGGCCACACAGTGGTATAAACAGGGTACCATGGGGCTGTCTGATCTTTTATGGGAGGGGAGAGGGGATTTTGTGGGCTAGGGTCAAATTTGTGATATGATTTGAGATTAACCCTGAATCTTCTCTATTGGGGAAGATGGACCATGTGGTATTCAATCTCATCCCCTTCCGGGGGTTTGTTCAATTGTATATTTCTATTTGAGATTTTGGATTCTGACCAGAGAAGAACTTTACTGAGATTTTCAGGGAGGAAAGAGTTAGGCAAAAATGTTGCCAATGTTGAGACTGAGAAAGAATGTTAAATTACTCAAGTCTATGAATAAGATGCTCCCAGCCTTTGGATCAACCCAGTTTTCCTCATTCCTTCTGTATGTAGGAATGCCCCACTGTTCTTTATGTCTTCCAAGACTTTCCTATAGCTCTGCAGTCAATTTGGTGGTAATTTTCCATTGGTTTGAAAGGAAGCTTCAGATGTGACCTATGATCTCAATGTCACCATAATTTAGCCATCCTTAATAGGGCCATTCTTTGGAACGCCAACTTTTATTGCTACAATAATTCTCACATTATTTATAAATAATAAAGTGTCATAAATACTGACCTTCAGGACCAGCACAAGATATTTTTAATCAGGCTTTTGCTCGGTTGAGGTAAGACTCCAACTCTTTATGACATTTTATTGAAAATAGCTATGTTAAGTTTTCCAGAAATGTCTCGGACATTTAGGGGCACGGGTATTGTGACCCTAATAGCCAGAATAGTGACATGGTACAGCCTAGAAACAAGCACACTGGAACCCCACTGTCACCCAGATGTTATATAGCATTGAAAATCCTGTCGGAGTGATTTTGCACTGAAGTAAAAGAGCTGCATACACTAGGGTCCTGTGTTGACAGTGGAGATTACTTTCTGGGAGGCACTAATTTGACCCTCCAGGGGAACAAAATCCATGCCAATTTTAAAGAGGTAGTACTTTATTTTATTTTTTTTTCCTGTGGAACAAATGAGTTTATATCCCCATTTACAAAGGAAAACAAGCAAACAAATGAACTTAGGGTTCAAAAACATGGCTAGCCCTGAATGGGACAAACTGAAAATGAAATAATCATGGTTGCAGGGAAACTCTCTATTCAGAAGCTTCTTACAAAAGGAAGTATGCCATAGTAGGAGTGTTAGCAGGAAACAGGATTACACAAAGATGGTTGAGCTGAAGAGGTTTAATAAAGGAACAGTATTCGTTAAGAATGGGCAGGTTAAGATAACTGAGAAGGGTGGTTGTAGCACCCAGAGGTTAGCAATGATGGGAAGTCATTACTGCTCTTACATGTGAAGGGGTAAAGAAAGGATGTTATTGACATCCAGTGAGACATGGTGGAGAGATTGGAGGAGGGGCCAATGTCTACAGTAGTGAAAGGGTAGTGACATCACCAGAACCATAGGGTGGAATAGGAAGTGAGCAGGAAAGAAATCCCCCACCTCTCTGTCTTCCCCTTTTAAAATCTCCTGTGAGTATCTTTCACTGGATAAATCCCAATGAGAAGGTAGGTTCAAGGGAGTCTAGATGATGTGATCCATTGGCACAGGAGCAAGGAGCTCAGAGTAGGACAGAAAATGTACCAGGAGAGGTGGGAGGGCAAAAGAGGGAAGAGCCAGTGTGTTGAAGCAAGCAAACACCAAATGTTCTTTGTTCTGTCTTCAGCAGGATTCCATTCTGGTTTGGGGCAACAATGAGGTCTACACCGACAAAGTGCAGTGGAAAAATGAGACCTCGTGCTTGTCAAGACACTGAGTATTTGCCACACATCCAAGTGTGCTAAGTCTTAACTGTCTAGCTTTGCTTAACATAAAATAATGAAGTTTTTCTTTACCCTACTAAATCCCTCTTTTATACCCTTTATTCATCCCATGATTCCATTCCTCTCCCCCATACTTGCTGATTCAAATTTAGACACTGCCTCTTTCTATATGCAATATTTGATAACACACAAGGGTCCTCGTTGCCAGATATATACAAACAGGCACCAAGATTTGAATCTGATTGTGTGGGATGCCAAGAGGAACAATCCAATCTCATCAGTAGAGGGGAGTTCGTTTTGTAACGAACTACCAAATTTTACCATATTTGGGTGGTAAAGAATGATGTCAAGATAGCAGGTCTGCCATGATAATATCTGTCAAACATTCCATCTCTAGCAAACATGCCATGTTCATGAGAGGGAAGAATGAAAGCCAGGATTTGAGTTGATAAGCAAGGCCACCTCCCAATACCTGAGGACAGGAGGAGACTTTGAAGTGGAGGGTGGTACTGAAGGCAGAAAAATAACTTCCAACTAGGAAGGAAATAGCATAAGCAGAAGGACCTGAGGTTCTAGAACGCCCACCTAATCCCAGGTATGAGGATGTTCTCAGGAATCTACTTGGAGATGACCCATGAAGAAAAGAGACTCTTCCTGAGAGATGATGTAGGACAGATACCTACTCTTCTGGGGGTTTACAGTAGCCTAGGCATTTGTTAATACCTGGCTTTTCTCCTTAAAGCTGTGAGATCTTGTCCAAGTTATTATACTCTTCTTCATCCAAAATATGGAGAAGATACCTAGCATTTCCAGGTTGTGAGAAGTAAATATGAGAGCACGCATTAAGCAAGGGACGTAGAGTAGGTATTCAAAAATCAACTTCTTTCTCTTCTTTTTAAAGTTTAAAATGCTGCTATTTTTTTCTACCACATAATTTTGATATACTCAAATAGGGGCCAACCATGTTTCCTGCTAAATTAATGTACTCTGTAGTCTTCATGTTTATGTTTGCCATTTCCAAGTTCCCTTTATAAAAATAATTAAAAGGGGGAAATATGCTCTCTTAAAAGGAAAGAAAAACAAGGCTCACAATATATGTCAGTGAAGGGAAACCTTCTGCTAAGGAGCTTGATTTCTTAGCAGAGAGGGAAAAGAGAGATCTAGAAAGAAGGGAGGGGGCAGAGAGAAGCAGCAATTTTTACAAATCTTGTGAGCTTGTCATTTTATAAGTCAAAATGAGGACAAGAATAAGCACTATTATGGCAATTTTCAGCCTGTTTGCTATTTTGATTGCTGTGAATATACTTTGAAATGGCATCCACTTTCTGAAATGGCATGTATTTATTTTTTTCTTTTCTTTTCTTTTCTTCTTCTGCTTAATCGTTATTGCATTTTTTTCATTACCATTTAGTCCCCTTATACCCTCCTTACCCCCCCCCCGCAATCACCACACTGTTGTGCACATCCATGAGTCCTTTTTCCTTTTTGCTCAATCCCCCCACTCCCTAAACCCCCCTGAAATGGTATGCATTTATGTACTGATAAATAAAGCAGCAAGCAATTCTGGGGAGCCTCAAAACCAATAGGGTATTTCTCTCCAGAGGTCTATGAAGCAGTTACAGCAGATTTGGGGCTTTGTGCTACCATATTCCTCCCAATGGCAGAGTGTGACCATCCTCAGGTTACATCAGCTGTGTATCAGTTTCCTATGGCTGCTGTAATGAACTACCACAATAACTATTTATAATAATTACCACTTACTGGCTTATAATAATACAAATTTACTATCTTATTGTTCTAGCTGCCAAAGTCCAAAATGGTTTTGCAGGACTGCATTTCTTCTGGAGACTCTAGGGAAGAATTTGTTTCCTTGCCTTTTCCAGCTTCTAAAAGCTGCCTCCACTCTGCTTTCTGGCCCTGTATCATGCTGACCTCTGCCTCTGTCACCATGGGGCCTTTTCTTACCCTGAATCTCCTGCCTCCCTCTTATTAGGGTCACATCAAACCCATCTGGATAATCCAAGGTAATCTCCCATTTCAAGATCCTTAATTTAATTACAACCTTAAAGTCCCCTTTGCCATGTAAATAATTTATTCACAGGTTGCAGCAGTAGGATGTAGCCATTATTCAGACAAAATCAGCAGTTTGTGTATGAAATGTATGCGTGTGAAATGTAGCATTTAGCAAAAGACTGACTAAATTTCTTTCCTGTGACAGACTTGCTGAGCCACAAACAATGCTGGCAAACATACTATGCAGTGTGGAACTTTAAAAAAAAAGTTTGGTTTATTAATGTTGAAACTAATTAAGGTACAAAAATATAACATCCCAAACTATATAAGACATAGGAATAAAGCAGCCCATAAACACCAGATTGGGGACAAAAGCTGTAAGAATACCAGATATCACATTTTCACACCACCCCCTCTCACTATCAAATCCCCAGCAGGGCATTACAGAAAAATTGCCTGTCAACAGACTGAAATGAATAGTATGTGATCCCTGGTATAATTCCCTTGGAAATCAATTTATGCTAAATGCAGAAAGAACCAAGGAAGCGGGTAGAATGGGAGCAGGGAATGATCATGTACATTAGGAAAATTAAATTCTGCAGTTTCCAAAAGGGAATCATTCATGGTCTGGTCCTCCATGACAGAAGTGCCTCTGGCTACAATTCCTAATGTGTAATTCTAGTAACTCCACAGAAGTGAAGATCCCAAGCTTCTACCCTATCCCACTGCAGGCTCAGGCATAGACTGGGGCCAATCACTTAGGCTTTTCAGCCTCAACCAATAGTGCCTGCTTTACCTTTCACCTCAAAAGTTATCCTCATAAAGAGGTGTGTAAGTCTCAGTTCGAATTAGGATATGTTTATTTCTCTCCTAATTCCCCAATGATTGTGAAAGACACTGTTGGTAGTCCACCCAAGAGCCATATCCCCTTCATTCCTTACTAAGAAAATCTGATTTTGCTCATATTATAAGGAAAAATTGAAATGTTTTTAAATGGACTGAAAGACTATACAATGTCTTCAGTTGAAAACTATGTATTGTTTAGAGCTCACTTTCCTGGGGTATCTGATTTTATGTTGTGTTCTTGTCATTGTCTTTGAGCTATTTTACAACCCCATAGAGATAGAAATTAACTTGTAGAAAACTGGTGGTAAAACAATGTTTCTTGTCTATAGAGATGCAAGTAAATTCTGTTCCATGGGGGTTCAGTTGACTTTTCTCTTCTACAGTGGAAGAAGCTAGTTTTGCATTGATTAAATAAATTCATTTGATCAACTGTGATGATCTTATATATTTGTTTGGTGTTTGAATTCTCTTAGAATCATCTTTTCTGGTTCCCTCATTAATTAATGAGTTAAATAAAATCTTTGACACCTATTCAATTTGTATTTCTACAAGAGTCAAGTTTAAAACTTTAAAAAATAATTATCCTTGAAAATGTATTCTGCAACAATATATGCAGGGAACATGGGTCCCTTCCTAATTCAAGGAGATAAACCATGATAAATCTAATCTAACCATGATAATTCTAACCCTATTCCCCTTTGCCTCTGATGGGCTGGAGGTGATCATGAGGCTACATTCTAGTCAACAAGAAATAAAGAGGAGGTTCTGAAAGAAGCTTACCTCTCTAACAAACAAAAAGCAGAGAGGAGCCAGAAGTAGCGTGTGGGAAATGTCTCCCTTCTTTGCTCTTAGGTGTCGTCTTCTGAGAGTAGGATGCTTGGAAATGACGGCCACCATCATGCAATAATAGTACCCTCACCGAAGAGCACCTCAGAGAAGCCACCTCTGAGCACTGACATTACTTACTGAATCTCTGAATCAATCAACTCAAGAATTAGTTCCTCCAGAGTTGTTATGAGGTAATCATTCCTAAACATTTAAGCCATTTCAACTGATTATTTAGTTACATGTATCTACAATCATTCTAATAAATATAGACACAGATTGAGAAAGAAAAAATGCCTAGGATATCTGACAGGAAGTGAGAGGTTCTATGGTAAGTCATGTGTGCTGTGATGGGCAGAAAAGGGTGGTTGTGGTGAGCTGGACAAGAGATGGGCATTGAGACTGAGGGACACTATGGTAGGATGGGATGTAATATGAAGGTAGGAGTGGTGGTAGGAGAATCATAGTGGAGTAGCAATTAACAACAAAAAATGTTCACTTGTCCATTATTATGACTAAATTATCTGTAGTAGCCTCTGGTGACAATTTTTTACCTCAGATCACATACAGCAAATCTAGACTGGGATCCGGGTCTCTCACCCCTCATTAGACATTTTCCTCAACTATCAATGACAATTAGAGATGCCACCTTGGCAGCAATTCATGTGTAATTATTATCCTTTTCATTATTCCCATTTATTAAATGTTTGCCATGTCAGTAACTTTGATAAACATAGAATGTACATTATACTTACTATTTAATCTATGTGACAACTCCATGATTGAACATAGTAGATTGTTGTAGTCCCAATTGCTTTTTTTCCCCCCTGTGTCCATGACCTTGGAAGTCAACTCTCACAATGACTCTGGGTTAGCCTAGGGGGCAGCATACCATGTGCTCACCAGTGGGACAGTAGCATGACACAGAGACTTGTAAAGCACTTAAACATTGGAGCCTGCCTTAATTTGATGCTCCCGGAAATATTGACACTGTGTGAATAAAACCAGAGTAGCCTGCTAGGTACATGTAGTACATTCATCTCCATGACCCTGACCAACAATCAGTACCAACCAACACCGGGCAGAAGTCACCGGACATGTAGCCATTGTAGACCAGCCAGCCCTCAGCCAAGCCTCTAGCTGAATACAGCCACATACATAAGTTCAGGTGAGGCAGCAGAAAAAATTCCAACCCAACCCAATGGCCAACTATCACAACCATAAGCTAATAAATAATTTTTAGACCACTAAATAATTGACAATAGTCTCACAGGTACATTGAAGTATATAATATCAAAGTCCCAATTTCATAGACAAGAAAAACTAAGACTCAGAAAAATTGCCCAAGGCCACACAGCTAACAAGAGCTACATCTAGGATTCAAATTCAAGTCTGTCTGACTTTAGAGCCCATGCCTTTGATACTCAACCCATGTCTTTAGTGTTATCTCATGATTTTTCATCTCCCATTCTCTATTTCAACTAAATTGAATTACTTCTCCATATAGACTTCCCTGCTTGTTGAAGAGATAGGCTAGTTATTCATTCATCAAATTCATTTTTTCTTCTTTATTTTCACTAGACTACATTTTTGAGCATTCCTTTCAGTTAAGTGTGGCCATATCACTAGGTTCTAGTTAAAGGAATATAAGCAGAAGTGATATGCCACTACCAGACTTGGCCCACAAAAATCTCTTAAGTGTTTCTTTCCATTTTCTTTCTTCTTTTACAAGCTTAACATAGGTGAGCAGAGTGACTGTGGAGGTATTATAGTTTGGTGGAGCCAAAGAACCTGGTCATTCAATCACTACTTATCAGATACTCATTTACTAAAAAGAAGCATCTAGTCTGGACTTCATGGAAGCAAGAATTAAAATTCTCTTCTGCTAAGCCACTGAGATTTTGGGATTTATCTGTTTGTTATACCAGGAAATCTTACCTTAATTAATACACTGATGTTGTATCTTTGTTCTGTGTACTCCTTCCATATCATATATCCTTGTCTCTAATATACACATACCATTATACTCATCCATTGAGATACAACTTTTTCCATTATTCTTTCCCTGATCCGTCCAATTAGATTTGTTCTTCCTCTAAAATACTCAAATGCTGTGTCTACACACCTCTTAGACATGTGCCATGCTCTGCTTGCACTAACAATATTTAAGTTATTTTTCTAAGCTTAAAAACACTAATGCATACAACTCCATGACATGAACTTTGACTTACTCATTTTTTACCCCACAGAACTCCACATAGAGCCTTATACTGAGCAGAAACAAAACATTTTATTAAAGAAGATTTGTGCTTCTATATTCACCATGTTTTAGATTGGCATACATAAAATTTTACCTTTTTAGGCAGGAAAGTTGACTATCTTTGTTTTATTTTCTTTTCAGTTTTCCCTCTTTTTCTTGCATTTTCTTCTACTCATTTTCCCTTGCCATTCTTTAAATTGTTTCCAGTGCCCCTGACCAGTATTCCCAATGTGGCTCTCCCATCAATATATTGGGCAACGTTGACCACTTGTGTTTTGAGGGTCTTTATGGGAGATAACACAGTGATTGCATCTCTCTCCCTCAAACCCAAAAAGGCCTCTGTCATTTTGGAAAAAGTTAAATAATCTATTTTTGGTTGATAAAGCATAAATTGAGTTCTGTGGAATAGAACCCATTCTAAGAATTGGCTTTATCTACTTCACTGGGGCCACAGCTCCCTAATGGTAGTCATTTGAGGTTGGAAAAGCTAAACATAATAGGTCTGGGATCTCCTGAATTACTCTGAAGACTGTGACATTTAGAAACAGAACATAGAGCATTAAATCCTCCAGAAAGAGGAAGATTTTTAAATTCCTTTAGAGCATTTTATTTTTTCTTTTGGGCTTTTTAATCCCTTAAATAGAAATGAATTTAAGATAATCTGTCCCCAGTAGAAACTGGGTTTTGGTTTTTAAAAATCTATACATCTAAGGCTTATAAAGGCTTTCAGATTTTAGATCATGTTAAAAATATAAGCATAAAGAGTGAACTCTTTATTGCTACAGAACACATAAAATTCCAATTTTGATGTGAAACCTACAGGGGTTGTTTCTCATTTATGGGCTCTCCTCTCTTCCAAACCCCATGTCACACTCTACCAGGAACCAGAGCAGGGATACTGTGAAATGGGAAATTCACAGACTAGATGACTATCAACAAGGCCATAGGACACAATGAAATGGTGCAGTCAGACCGGGTAAAAGATAGGTGGAAAGCAAGGCGGAATGCTGATAAAGAATTCAGTAAGTCGCAAGGCAGACAATGCACAGTGGATCTATTTGATAAATGGAGAAGGAATGCAGAGTAGTGATTAGGAAATCATTCCACGGTTATGGTAGAGAAATCCCAAAGCCTTCAGCCAAACCATATGCAGCTGAGAAGGAAAAGAGAAGCTAGAATATTGCTGGAGGAATACATTATCTATCAAAGCAAGAGCAATCTCTGAAGGTTTTCTCAGGGAAAACCAAGTTCAGAAATTGTATCCTCTTTTTTTCTCTTTCTTGCTTTGTTTCTCCATCACTCCTGCTTTCTTTAATAGCAGCCAGTCCAAAGCACTTCTGTGATGAAGAATACACTGCAGTGAAAGTCAGGGTTGATTGTAATTCCACCTCTGCTACTTAGTTACCTGCTTGGTGACCTTGGCCAATATTTTCATCTCTCTGGACCTCAGTTTTCCAAGAGGTTAGGTTGGCTAGTCTCTAGAGTCCTTCCTGGTTCTCAAGTTCTTTGATTCTCTGATTCCTGACTTCAAAGTCTTTTTCTACCCTAATTTACATTTTTTTAGTGTCTGTTTATCATAGGTGCAGCCCAGATGAATTTCTCAGGTCTGCCAGCACCTAGAATTCATCACCCAACAGGCAAAGCTTACTCAGGAGTTAGGAATCAATGAAGACCTACTGCTCTAAGTGGGCTAACCTGAGAAGAGCTGAAATGCCTTTTTTACAGTGCCCGACTTGCCTCTTAGTGAGCTGAAGTCTCAAAGCTCTTAAGGTTGCTTAGACACTGAAAATTTAAGAAGGATAACAATTATATGGGAGACTCGGAATTGATAAATTATTACTTTCAGTAAGCATATCTCAAAACCAGCTCAATTTGGTGTTTATGTCTGTAAGAAAAGCACATCTGTGGTCCGGGTGGAACCAGGAGAGGTTGGCTGCCAATCTCTTCAGGAAATTTCAGATGGAATTTTCCTGGTTTATTTACCATGGTCCACAGAGAGACCTGAAGCCTGTGCACTCGAAAATTTGATTTGGTGGCACACCTAGAGTATATCTAACTATTTGATGGATTTTTAACTAGGTTCCCAGAGATTACTCCATGAACTGGATATCAGTTTTATTTATTTATAGGAATATAAATATTCTGACCATATAGGTGGTGTGACTGGTATATTGTTTCCCACCAAATTACCAGTAGAGGTTGCTTGGTGAACAAAGAACCATAATGAAGGAGTAAACTTAAGAGGAGTTAATCAACTGAAAAAAAGTTTGAGAAGTTCTTTCCTGGCACAGGAATAGCCCTGCCAAAGGGAATATAACACATGTTCCTTGGCACTGACAGATTTAAAACTTCTGCTCTTGACTCTGTGTGAGTGGCCCCAGTGACCTACACATGGCTAGAGGCCTGGTGAACAGGAGTGTAAATGCTTCTGCGAGGCACTTCCGCTCTGATTTCCCACACATAATGTGCACACCACTTGTGGTATGCTGGTATGCAGGATCATTGTAAAAGATAAAATCCATGATTATGGTGGCATATATTTGTGGGTGAGGATTTAAATCACCCTAAATTTAAATTATAAATACAATATTTTAGCTCACATAAAGCAAAAGGCTAAAGGAGGTCTTGTATGCATGGGTAATGGGGGGTGAAATTTGTAGGAATTAAGGTGGGGAAGGGAAGCTCCTAGGGGCAGGAAAGGAGCCTCTTTGGGACAGTGCTTATCAATGTCCTGAGGATCTTGTTAATGTTCTGATTCAGTAGGTCTAGGGGTGGGGCTGAGGTTTTGGTTTATAACAAGCTGCCAGAAGTTGTTCTGGCCCAGGAACCTCGCCTTGGGTAGCACGAAAGGTTTTAGAACCTTTTCACGCCATCAGAATAGAAATGGCCTCCAGGTGAATTGGAAGCAAAGAATTGTATGATATTTAATTAAAATATCATACTTAATTTAATAATTAATTTATAGTAATATAATTTTAAATGTGACAATGGATTTGGACTTATACCTGTGGTAGAGATGTTGTTTCACTTATATTTAAATCATTTTAGCAAAAAATAAAGTGATTTGTTTTCAAGATAAATATTAAGTAATAGGACAGGTATACACTATACTGGCAAAAACCATGACAGATGTTCACAACCTACTTATTGGACATGTGCATTTAGAAAGTAAACCTATACCCATTACTAAGACCATTCTCACCCTGACCAGTGCAGCTCAGGTGGTTGGGTGTCATTCTGCAAAGCCAAAGGTCACTGATTCAATTCCTGGTCAGGGCACATGCCTGGGTTATGGGTTCAGTCCCCTGTTGGGGTACATATAAGAGACAACCGATCAATATTTATCTCTCATATCCATGTTTCCCTCTTTTTCTCCTTCCTTTTTCCTCTCTCTGAAATAAATCAATAAACTCTTAAGAAAAAGATCATTCTCATTTTAAAGCAGGATCTCATTTAAAATTTATAACATTACAAAGCTGATAAATTTAATCTTCATCTTAGAGATGAGGATATTCGTAGAATTCTACTCCACTTGAGGATTTGGAAATGTCTCAAGATATCGTCTAACAAACTTGACATACATTCACCGAAACACATCCCCTTCTTCCTGGGCACAGCTGGCTTTGAGCACTCCTCTTCATGAATGTTTGTGGTAAAGCAATCCCATTTGTTTTGGTTCAGATGCATTAATACTATCAAAAGAATATTCTCTCTATTCTAGAAGTTACTGTACACCCTCAATATGACTTCCTATGTTTCTATCTTTATTCATTAAGTGTTGATTTTATCACTAAACACTCAAGGCACTTTTGTATTTTTAATTTATTGTGGAAAAACTCACCATGTCTTCCATGTACTGGTTATTTTCATCCCACCTAAATCAGTTGCTTATCTAAGGCAGATTACTGATGGCAAAACTCCAAGCAAACTTTTGCACTTGCAATTCTCAGTGGATAATAATAACCTATCACAACAATATCCATTATAATGACCACTTTATGCTTTCCCTTTGTAATGAAATCTTGTTGCTGAGCTGAGGCTTTGCACGCAATAAGAGAAGATTGGCTTTTAAGAATTGAAGTCATCAATAAGTTTGATCTTATGGTCTTGGAAACCTTGGGGTGACTTACTTTAATTGGGAAAGAGGTGCTGCTGACATAAATCCAAACAAACTTACTGAGAGGCAAATCATTAAAATAACCTGAGTGCTTATATCTACAAACAGAAGAATCTAGGCACAAATAATTCTGCACTAAAAGGTAATAAACATTTGAGAGAACTTGCAAAAAACACAGACGACAGAAACAACTTGTCTAAAAGACAGAACTGGCAAGTAAGTTTATTAAGAAAAAAATGGTGAAGAAATCAACTGCAAAATAGAAACTAAGACTGAAATAAAGATTAAAAAAGCGGTCATTTGCTTTTTCTCAAGTGCTTTTATTAATCTTTCTTGTTTGGTGTATTGACTCTAGACTGCAGCTGACTTTCAGATTATATTGCTGAAGTAATAAAATGGCATACATCTCTCTGGGCAAGTTTGTTCATCTATTAGACTTATCAATAAAAGTAACTAGTATGGTAGCAGTAAAATGGAAAAGATATTTAAGAGATGATAAAAGAATTAGAATCTAATACCATTTTTGCCACTAGCTAATTGTACTAAAATATGTGAGTCATTCAATATGTATGTATGTATAGTTATGTATATTATATATAGGTAAATGTATATATACCTATATACAATTATTATTATTATTACTTTTTTATTGTTGTTCTATTACAGTTGTTCCAATTTTCCCTCATTGCTCTTCCCTGCCACCCACAGTCAATCCCCACTCTGTTGTCCACATCCATGGGTCATTTATACTTGTTCGTTGATTAGACCCTTTCCTTTCTTTCACCCTTTGTCCCTCTCCTCCCTCCTCTTTGGTTGCTGTCAGTCTTTTCCTTGTTTCCTTGCCTCTAGTTCTATTTGCTCATTTGTTTGTTTTGTTCATTAAGTTCCTCTTATAGGTGAGATCATGTGGTATTTGTCTTTCACCGCCTGGCTTATTTCACTTAGTATAATGCTCTCCAGTTCCATCCATGCTGTTGGGAAAGGTAGGAGTTCCTTCTTTCTGCTGCATAATAGTCCATTGTGTAAATGTACCACAGTTTTTTGGTCCACTCATTTAATGATGGACACTTAGGCTGTTTCCAACACTTGGCTATTGTAAATTGTGATGCTGTGAAAATTGGGGTGCACAGGTTCTTTTGAACTGGTGTTTCAGGATTCAAAAAGTCTTACAGGATACAGAGACTTATTCTTTCTCTCCATTTTCCCCTTTTCTTGTTTCTATGAGGACCACCACATTTTAGTTACCATAGCAATCTTATTATTTAGGTTAACTCTTTTTGAAACTAAGATTCCAGCTTAGTCTTAGGGACATACTGGCCATTCTAATTTATGGCATCTCCTCAACAAAATAGGTAGAAACCATCTGAGAGTAAGGTACTTTTACATGTGAAACATGCACCCCATCGTGAGTGTTCCTCCTTCTCTTAGGGGCTCACTTTTTCCCGATCCTTCCCCTAAATTCTGAAAGTACCTCAGGGAACCTGCCTATGTACCTGCCACAGACTTGAGTAAATGTAGGCTTGTGTAATCTGTTGATGTCTGGTCTCAACCTGTAATGATCTGAAGAAGCACATATTAAAAAAATCCTTCTAGCAATATGAGGTAACAGTAACCCCTGAGGATCTGGGAGAATTTGAGTGGAAATTCAAAGCATCAAGCTTACTACTGCTACCCCTGTAGGAGATGCCATGAAGAAGTACTGAACTTGCACTTGAAGGGTCCTAGCTGACAAGAAATGCTGACTGGGTGTGTGTGAACACCAGGCCCACCACTAGGCAGGAGGAGCACCCCACAGGATGTGTTTGTGAACTACTGTGTCCATGTTCATTCACTCCTGTGAGGAAACTTTGAGGATTCACAGTATTGCCTAGAACCAAGTGGTTTCTAAAACATGCTCAGGATCTTTGTCTTGGATTCCAAAGGGTGGCTCTCCATCAGTACTGCTGAACTAATTCCCTTTTGCTGCCCAAAAAGACAGAAATGAGCCTGCAGGGATCAGAATTCCACATGTGAAGATGCCTACTTCTCCAATGAGGGAAGACTGTGTTGTGTTATCATCTTACAGTGACCACACAGCTGGAGAAAAAAGTGTCCTTATTTTCCTTCCAGTACTGTCTTTTGTAGCAGTGTATTGAGAAGTTGTCCATGAATCTGTTGCCTTCTTTGATCGGAGAGAACATGACTGTCTGCTCTCCAGATTCATCTCCTATCATCAGCCACCCCACCCCAGCAATCTTGCTTACCTAACTAGTCACATTGCTAATATCTCCTGTAGATTCCATCCTTTGTTACTCTATGCATTTTTTTCACCACTTGCTAGAATTTTTTTTTTCCATTGTCTGGCTCCTTCAACAAGAGTAAATTTCATGCTTTACGAGGAGGAACCCCAAAACAACTAGAATTCATTTTTTAAAAATTGTGCATTTATTCTTACATGTTCAAATTTCAGTCATCTTTAAAGTACTCTCTATTTGATGCAATACACCTGCTCAAAACAGTTTTTGAACTCATTGGTTTGTATACATTTTAGAACCTCTGCCATTTTTTGTTTCACTTCTTCCACATTGGCAAAACCTGAACGTCCCCTTTGAGGACTTTTTTCATCTGGAGAAACAAAAAAAAAGCCACTCAGGGAGAGACCAAGTGAATAGGGAGGGTGGAGCATGGGGGTCATGCTGTTTTTGGTCAAAAACTGCTGAACACAGTGCAGTGTCAGCAGGTGTGCTTGTAAATCATCCATCATGAAAAGGGCAAATGATTGAAAGAGTCTTTAAAAAATCACTAAAGCCAAAAGCAGCCTCTCACAACAATGCCAGCTGGTACACTGATACAGATGGGTTCCTAGAACACTCACCTAGTTGGGGAAGCCTGTATTTTACAAGGGGTCTGGTGGCCAGAAGATAATTCCATTAGGGGAAGTCCCACCTTGTATTTTCTGCTGTATCTTAAATATCTAGAATGCACCTGGAATACAGAAAGCATTCAATAAATATTTGTTGAATGAAACAATAAATGAATCTCACTTTGAGTTTCTAGTATGATGCACTGATAGGATTAGCAGCTCCCGAACCTGGAATCTGTATTCTTGATAAGCCTCCTGGTGTTTCTGATGTGCAGTCAGGCCTGAGGACCAGCAGTGGGCTACAGTTTCAGGAACACAAAATGAAGGTAGCGCTTAGCACGTGCATACCGAGATCAGCCTGGATTTGACTCCCAGTTCTTTCATTTGCTCATGGATATAGATTACTAAACCTTTCTGAGCCTCAGCTTCCTCAAACTGAAATTGGGTAAATGACAATATCATACAATGCCAGAAACTTCAGGACCCTGAGGCATATAAGCATCAATAAAACCGCTCAGCTTTCCCACGGGGCATCCCATGGAGTTGTAGGTGCAGGGGTAGGACTGAAGAACATTAGCACCAGCAACACCATACGGTCCTGGAGCACCAGCCCAGGGGTAGGGCAAAGATTATTCCTGAGCCCCTCTATTA
Source organism: Trachops cirrhosus (assembly GCA_028533065.1). Lineage (NCBI taxonomy): Eukaryota > Metazoa > Chordata > Mammalia > Chiroptera > Phyllostomidae > Trachops > Trachops cirrhosus. The sequence continues at coordinate 50,086,229 of CM052540.1, read as the reverse complement.
ACAATATTAGAACCAGGATGATAACAGGAAAGGACAGGCAGCCTATTGGTGGATGGAGCTAGGTTTGAACCAGGGACCGATATCCACAGTTCAACTCTATGTACAACCTTCCTTCATCAGCTACTCAGGATACAGAATAAGATCTTCTGATACACTTGCTCATGACCTTGTCATTTGAACTGGAACATATGCAGGAAATGAACATCTCTTCAAGCTTAATTTACAATCCATACATCATTATCTTTCTCTCTACTCAGAGCCTCAGAAAACATTTTACTTTTTATCCTACATGATAGAAAGTCTCTATGAAACCTACTCAGCAGATTACTGGGGGTTTGAGCATTCCTGTTTAGCCAATAATGGTAACAGTATTAACTGTAACTAATGCATTTGGTATTAGTAAATAAAATACTGGTGCAATTCCATAGCAATTTTTTACATTTGTTTCTATTAAAGTGCCATTGGATTTTTATGTATCAAGTTTTAGTACAGTCTCACCAGTATATAAATTATAGACAATATTAATTTATATAAATATATCCAGTAAAAAGAGTCTGCTGCCTCCTGTTTTTTCTCATTAATTGTGTTATGTATCACAATTCACATGTGTGCAGTGGAATCTGAACTGTTTCTGGATCAACTTTCCTAAAGAATTGGAGGCAAAATGCCTTTTGAGGAAGGATGAGTATGTCCTGTCCTTCACACAGTAGACCCAGTGGTGCCTCAGCTACATAATGGACACTTGCTAGCAACTGCATTAACTGTGTCCTGCACGGTTTGCCTTTTCTCCCACTGCAGTGCAGCTCAACTGTACTCAACAGAGAGCACCTGGAGATGTAATGTGACTTTTTTTCAAAGTGTTTTTACATGAAAAATTACTAGAGATCAGAAGAACACATTTCCAGTGACCCAATTTGAGATCAGCAATTAATTAACTATGCATAGAAATGTCACCTAAAGAAAAGCCTTTGTCAATATGCTGAAATTTCTTTTATGGATTTGTGGTTAACTTCTAATTATAGACTAATTACCCTCTTCGTTATCATCAAGGATCTGGAGCGTTGACACAGAATCCATAAACGATGCCAAGGAGACAAGTGTGAATGTAACATGCTCCTGTACTGCCTAATGTGCTTCCTTCACCACGTGGGCAAAGACAAAAGGAGGAAGGTGGTCCCCGTGTTACTCCAGGAGCAAAGCGGGCAGCTTGTGCATTCTGGTGTGAAAACACAGTGATGGGATTTTTAGCAACCAGGAAAATGACTCTGGTGAACTTTCTGATTTTACTTCAAAGAGAAGTTTAAGGTGATTGATAACAGGGAGGAAAAAAGTGGGCTTTGTTTCTGGATAGCAGCTTTGAGATGAATCCCTAAAGCTTCTGGCTTAAAGTAGTGTGTGTGGGGGGGCGGCGAGGAACAGGAATAGACTGATGATGCTCATATGCATTTGAAATTTATCTGCCAATGAGAGGGAGAGAGAATACCTGTTTCCTCAGAAAAAAAAAGGAAGGTTCAATAGAACAGAAGACAATGTTATCACTACTGAGGGAAGGATTCAATCATATTTGGTGGCTGCTTTCTGGTTACTTGCATGCCACCTTGATAGATCTAATCTCACTACTCCACAGATATGCTTCCTTTTCTATAATAAATAACATGATCATTCCCTTCTGCTCATTGGCCA
>CM052540.1:50067054-50084046 GCA_028533065.1 Trachops cirrhosus | reverse complement strand
AAAATGGCAGGGTTTTTCAAAACTTGTTGTGCATGATGCTGTATGTCCAATACCCAGTACAGTGCCTTGCTCATATCAGATGCTTAATAAATATTTTTGGAATAAATGCTCTGTCCTGTTTTTGTGATCTGATCTTTCTACTGAGTTCTATTTTGCAAAGGCATATGCTACAACAATAAAAAATTTTTATTTCATCTCTCTCTCTCTCTCTCTCTCTCTCTCTCACACACACACACACACACACACACATACACACACACTCCCAGCTGCCATAACATAGGAGTTGCACTGTGGCTTTGTCTGGAACCCAGAAACATCTTTCTGCTTTTTTGACAGGGAAATATATAGTCTTAAAAGAATAATAATCATAATGATTAATTAAGAGATATTACAGAAGGGAGGATCAAAGGAATCACATCTAAGAAAAAACCTATAGTCTCTTTCTCTAAATGGTCATTATTTACTCTTACTCTAAATGGTCTGTTAAAATACTACAAGGAAACACTTTTTTGAATGTTAAGGGAAAAAAGTTTCTTAATAATGGGAGGAGATAACCTATATTTGGGCTACCCAGGGTTTTTATAACCTAAACTTAAGCATTCTTATATGACACCAAATTTTTCATCCCTCCTCTGGCTGGACATTGTGTAAGCCTTCACGGGGAATGTAGCTGCAAGCTCTGGCAGTGGCCAGAAGTCTCCTCTATTTCCAGGCTAATCTCAGATCTCCCTTGTTTCTCCCTATTATCTGTTCAGTCATTGTATTTCTCCAAGAATTGAGCAGCAGAAATTTTTCCATTATAGGATAGAGGTAGGAACACTTGAGGGTGTAAACATAAAATGATACTTCCATGAGACTATTAATAATCATAGCCAATGATTCTCCAGGTACATTCTTTGAGAGATAGACTGCACGGTCTATTGTGAACCAAAATGAGTAATCCTTACTTGCCTCTCTAATGCAGGTAAATGATATAATCCCTATTGAAGTATAAAAGGAAGCTTCTGGATAAGTTAAGGATTTAGCCAAGAGAACCACATATAAAGTTGAAGTTGTCACATTTCAGACTGCAATACTAATCTAAATTCTTCTGCATCCCTGAGCTGAGCAGAAAAGGGACATTTTACTAGGAGAATTCTGGGCTGACACATGGAGTCTGTGCCCTGTGCACCTTCCCTGTTGGCAAGGAAGCCAGTTCCCACAGGAAGCCTAATTACAACCAGAGGCTGCCTGGTAAGCATGGAGTCAGCTAAAAGGAAGGCAGTTATCTAATTCAAACAAGACAAGAATCTCATGTCTTCTCTTTCTTCAAAACTTCCAAAGAAGCTAACCCTATCTTACCTTCTCACTCAGTTGATGACTTACCATAATTCATTGAAGAAGAGTAGCCATTAGGTGGGAAACACATCATCCTCCTACCATGGACACTTGCACCCTCTCCCCTGACTCCCTACTGCCCAGCTAGTGAAGGTCAAGGTCATATTCTTTCCTGTCTCCTCAAGAACTTTGCTCTTCTAGTTACCTACCAGACCTTGTGTATCAACAGTCTCTCTCCATCTAAATACTCTCTTCAGAACATAAACATGTTTTAGCATTTTCTTTTTCACACACATACATACATGAAACACCTCCATTGTCCTCATAGTCCCTGCCAGCTTCTGCCCCATCATCTGTCCCCATCCTAACTAAATTTCTTGAAAAACTGTCTTACATACAAATGTTGTCTATACTTCCTCAAGTTACATTCTTTCCTTAACTCATTGCAATCAACCTTGTGACCTAGATGTACCTTCACCTTGTCAAGGTTATCAATGACTTCCATGTTGGCTAATCCAAAATACACTCAGTTCTTGTTATATTATAACCCTCAGCATCATTTGATAAAGTTGCCTTCTCCCTTCTGTCCTGGCTGTCTGTTCTTGAGATGGCCAGCCTATGCCACACACCTGGGCGCCCTCCTTTCTCACTGACCACTCACTCTCCTTCTTTCCCAGGCTTCTGCTACACCTCGGACATCTCCATGGGGCAGCTCCCCAGGGCTCCACTTTGGGCTGTCTTCTCACTCTACACATATTTTCATGTATCATCTCACAAATCATCTGGCTTTAAGTGCCATAAGTATTCTAATGATTTCCACATTTATATCTCTGACCCAGACCTGTCCCTTATACTCTGAGCTTATATAGACATCCAACTTCCAATTTGACAGCTCTACTTAGAAAATTCCCAAACATATGAAACTTCAATACAAAACAGTAACTCTCAATGCTTTTGTCAAAATTATTTCCTCCTCACCCTGTCTTCCCCATTTCAACAAGTATGGTACCCCATCTACCCAGATACTCAAAATACGAGTCCTCATTTTCCATCTATTTGTAAAATCTTTGTATTATATTTCCAGATATATATTTACTTCTGCCATCTTAGGTCAGACCTGCATCAGCTCTCATCCAGGACACACGAAACCTGTGAATCGGTCCCCCACTTCAGTCTTGCTCCTCTCAAGTCTGTTCTCCAAATAAGCGTGAACATGGCTGATTTAAACATAAATTAGCTTATGTCAGTGCCTATTTAAAATTTCTAATTGCTTTCCACAGCACACAAGATCAAATAAAAATTTCTACTATTTCCTACAAGAACATCTATGAGCTAAAACCTGCTACAGCTCCAAGCACACCCCACAACTTGCCACCACCCACAATATTTTAACCGCACTACCTTCTTTCAATTCCCAGAAATTCTAAGCTTCTCTCTGCCTCGAGTCTCTGTGCATAATGTGTGCTTTTTCCGGAGTGCTCTCCAGCACATCGTCCTTCTTCTCAAGGCTCATTTCCGTAAGGCACTCTCACCTTATGTGTTTGAGACCTTCCCTTAAACAAACTTCCTAACCTCACTCCAATCCCCATATACTTTATTAGTTATCTCAGCCCTTGTTTCATTTCCTTAGTAACATATAGCAAAATTTGCAGTTATTTCCATGCACACTGTAAGTGTACTCACTTGTCCTGCTCTAACTCTCCCACTGGAATTGAAGTGCATGCGGGAAAAAACTCTCTCTGTCTTGGTCCCTGTTCACTGTCTTCCTCGTGAGAGTGTTTGGCACATGCAAAGTTCTCAAAATACATTTCTTGAATAAATAAATAAATATGTAAATGACTATTTTAAAATAAAGATTAAAGGTGTCCTCACATATTCACTACAATAACCATTTTTTAGGGAAGGCATTTTATAAGGAACATAATGGAAAAAGTTGTGTGGGGTTTAGGAGTTTGAACCTAGACTCCATTAGAAGAGACCTCCAGGTCCTCCACAATGCTCTGGCTTGTGTCTAGGGAGAACAGGGAAGAGGAATATTTGGAAAAGGGTGGGGTAAGGCACAACCCTCACAAAGAAGGCACTCATTTTCTAGCTTAGAAAGACATTACTCACAGATACAGAGGATCTGCCTTTTGTCAAAAAAACAAACAAGCAGACAAAACAAAAACACGTATTTCTGCCAATGGTTTCTCTGCTGCTTTTCTCACTTTCACCATGTAACTCCCAAGTCAGTGTCCACAGGAGGAGCAGTCAGACAGAGGAAACAGACCTGACAAATTGTCTGGCCATGAGAGGAGAAAAGCACACTGGTCAAAAGAATAGGAATTCAAGAGAAAATCAGCTAGGCTGCCAAATATCAAGTTTCTTTCTGGTTTAATTCTGTATCAGCTGCAGGCAACAAGGTGCAGAGGTAAAGTGCGTGCTGGTGTATTTGTTTCATATGGCGGCTATAAGAAATTACCACAAACTTAGTAGCTAAAGAAATGCAAATATATTTTTTTACAGTTCTGGAAATCAGAAGTCAAAAATGGGTCTCACTGAGCTAAAACCAAGGTGCCAGCAGGACTGCAATCCCTCTGGATACTCCAGGGAAGTGTTAGTTCTTTGCCTTTTCCAGCTCCCAGAGGCAGCCTGAGCTTCTTCACTTTGGGCTTCATCACTTTGATCTCTGCTTCCACTTCCTCTCTGACTCTGACTTTCCTGTCCCCCTCCTCTAAGAACCTGTGTGAGTACCTTGGGCTACCCAGATGATCCACAATAATCTCCTTATCTAAAGAACCTTAATTTAATCACATCTGCAAAGTCCCTTTGGCTAGTCACAAATTCTGGGGCTTAGCACATGGACATCTTGTGGGACACCACTATTCATCCTACCACAGCTGGATTCCAATTTTAGTTTTGTCATTTAGTACTACTCTGTCCCAGGCACTATGCCAAGCATTTTACATATTATTTCATTTAGTCCTCACAAAATTCCTGAAATAGAGGAATTTCACATATGCTTTATATACAAGAAAACTGGGACTTGACATTGTGAAGCCACTTGGTCTTATGGTCCGACGGTGGTAACTCTGGTAGAGCAGGGATGTAAACCCAGGTCTGCTGAGCTCCAAAGCCCACGCACCCCGGCTGCTGCGTTGATCGAGCTTCTGCATCAACAGATCTGGGCACAAAGGAAACGCTTAATAAATGGTGAGTCATTATTGTTTGTATAAGTTCTACCTAACCCCAAACAATTATGGGATGCCTCTGAGTTTAGATTCCTCATAAAATTTAGTCACTTTTTCATGTGGCTAATATTTACGAAGGTCTGCTAGTCTTCCAGGCATTGTCCAAGGAGTTGAACACTGTATTAAATGCTACTTACTATACAGTTTAAATGAAACGGTGACTCTGCTCAGTGCCCAACACGTAGAAGGTGGCACTAAATACTAGTCCCCACCTCTTTTCTTCTTCAGATCATAAACTCCTTGAGGTTTTTGTCTCATTTGCTGATCAGATGTGCCTGCCAGTGTTTCTTTCACTGCGATTTAGCACCTAACAGTAATTCCATGTAACATTTACCAAGATGGATTGATTTCTTTGAGGGTTGTATCTGACCTATGGCAAGGCCATGACTTTAAATAGCTCTATCCCTCTACTGGGTTGTTGGTGGTTAAGTTATAAACTAAACAAGTCCAAGAGTCAAATAGTTTTCAAGAAACAGGCAGATTCTAAAACCAAGGGATATCTTTCCACAGTGACTTAATCTTGTTTTCAACATGTAGAAAGTGTGTGTGTGTGTACGAACGTGTGAGTGAAGAAGTGGAGGATGGAGAGGTGGAGGAATCCCACAGTCGGTGAAGCAGCAGAGCAGAGCGAAGGGCTCTCTCCATCCGGGCCTCGCGGCAGCTCCGAGAACCATCTACAGACCAACCCGTGTGTGCAAAGAGCAGGAGCCTCGGTACCAATGGGCCCACATGGGGCTACAGATACTCTCTGCAGCTTGAGGCAAGAGGTTTTTCATCAATTTCCTATCATTTATTCCTTGACTCATTTTTATGTTTTACTCTTTTCTGTCACCACTTACCTTTCCCTCTTCTTTTACATCCTATTATCCATTCTATGTAATCCTCACTATTAAAAGTAAAATATAATAAAGATTTGAGTCATTTTTGTGTTTTCTTTAAAAGGAACGTGTGTGAAACAAGAGTTTCTCAGCCCAAGTCTCTGAAATAAATCTTTGCACTAGGCCCCTGGTGAAGTAACTATCCCTTGCCAGAGCCAAGCAAGGTTAACAAGGTAGCAACATTAGTCTCTGGTGAAGGACCAAGGTGCCACTGATGGTCCCCTCAATAATGTGGCACCACAAAGTCAGGAGCTCACTGAGGTCCTGCAAGTTTAATCTACAAATCATAACTTAAATGGCTGCTAGGAAAAACAGTTACTTTTATTATCCATGCAAAGAAAGTACAAACTCTTCTTTGAGTCATATTGCTAGTAAGTTTAGAATAGATCAGAGAAGGGGATTACATTGGAAAGTGGCAACTGCAATTCCTTAGTGTTGATGAATATCTCCCCTAAGAATTAAATTCAATGGCAGTTTTAGGTATCAATACTACAGTCATTAATGAAAAAATGACTAATTCTGAAAGAATGTCACATGACTAAGTCACAAATAAATGCCTTAATAAGACTGAAGAAAAATTAGATTAACTCTAAATGAAATTCCTAACAACTTGTCATTCTTTTTTCTACTCTGTTTTACAAATAAAGTTTACATAACTCTGGCTTTAGGAAAATGATACAAGGACATGGACAGATCACTCAACTAGACATTAGAAGACCTGATTTTTAGTCTTTTTTAAATATCAATAACTAGTTGTATGATCTTAGAAAGAACACTAATCATAGTGGCTTATTTTCCTTTTCTGCTAAATGAGTGGATTAAACTAGATAAATTTTAAGACTTTCATATTCTAAAACTAACTTGTTTTTTAGAACCCTTATCCTGCAAGATGTTAATGGGAATTATGTGAAAAAAAATAATTCTGTGATTTAAACAATTATGGGAAATCTAGAATTAAGCAAAATTTAGCATATTTCTTTAGGGCAGAGTATTTCTAAGGTATTAATATGTAAATATGCCTCTTGTGGTTATTTATCTGATCAATAGGTATTTATTGCATCAGATTATAAAGTTACTCTTTGGGGCAAAAACAGGCATGGTCCTTGTCCTTGTGGGTTCCATCCCAGTGGGAAAAGTAGGCATTTATCACATTATGCAAATAAAACAAAATTATAGTGGTAGTACTACCTTGCAGAGGTACACAATGCTAGAAAGCATGCACAAGAAGAGATTTGAATCTGCTCAAGGAAGATCAGGGAGAGATAAGAACACTAGAATTGAAAGATGTGTTTGAGTGAGGTGGAAAGGAGAAGAGACTTCTAGGCAAAAAAAAAAGAGCAGCATGTTTAAAGGCCCTGTGGCTACCAGGAAAATGTGAGGGACTGAAAAAATATCTCTAAAAGTAAGCTGTAGTACGCAATGAATGTTTCTTTTCTTATTTGTTCTTAAAAACCTTTCTTTTCTTTTCTTTTTTTTTCAGAAATGCCTTCTGGACATCATGTTTTCCAGTACAGACTTTGTATAAGCACTTGTTGCACCGAGTGATTTAATATGGGCTGGCTCTGCCAAAGGGCATTTGTTTCTGGAATGCCAGTGGATCCTACTGCACGCGCTCCAGGTGCGGGTCTCAGTAGACCACTTTCCCACATGTTTGTAGGATCCCATAGCTTTCCAATGTGAAGAAGAGAACAAAATGATGGATAAACATATGGTTATGGGAGAATGTTTTTGCTTGTTTTTTGTTTTTTATGTTTAATAAAAATTGTGTATATTTAAGGTATACAACATGATGACTCGATATACATGTTACACATATACATATATATACACAGTGAAATGATCATTATAATCAAGCCAATTAACATATCTTCTCATGTAGGTACCATTTTTTTGTGTGAGAAGAGTGCCTGAAATCTACTCTCAGCAAATTTTCAGTGTTCACTACAGTATTATTAACCATTGTCATCACCCTGTACAATGGATCTCTAGACTCATTCATCCTACGTAACTGCAACTTTGTGTCCTCTCAGAAACTTCTGTCCCTTTCCCCTACCTGCTCACCGCTGGTAACCATTGTTCTCTTCTCTGCTTTTGTGTGTTTGCCTTTTTAGATTCCACATGTAAGTGAGATCATGCAGTATTTTTCTTTCTGCATCTGACTTACTTTACTTGGCATAACAACCACCAAGTTCATCCATGTTGTTGCAAATGGCAAGATCACCTTCATTTTTAAAGGTGAATAATATTTCAATGTATAAATATACTATATTTTTTTTATCCATTCACCTATTGGCTGACATTAGATTGCTCCCATATCTTGGCTATTGTGAATAATGCTGCAGTGAACATGGAGGCACAGATAAGTCGTGGAGGTACTGATTTCATCTCCTTTGAGCAAATACTCAGAAAAGGAATTGCTGGGTCATAAAATAGTTCTATTTTTAGTTAGTTTTTTGTGTGTGAAAACTCCATACTGTTTATCATAATGGCTATAAAAATGTGCATTCCCACCAACAGTACACAGGGGTTTCTTTTTCTCTGCATCCTCACCAATACTTATCTCCTTTCTTTCTGAGGATGGCCACTCTAACAGGTGTGTGGTGATATCTCATTGTGGTTTTGACTTGCCCTTCCCCATTGATCAGTGATGCTGAGCAGCTTTTTTTGTATCTAGTGGACATCCATATGTCTTCTTCAGAAAAGTTTCTGTTCAGTTCCTCTACCCATTTTTTACCGGGCTGTTTATTTCTTTGTTTGTTTTGCTATTGAGTTGTATAGTTCCTTGTATATTTTGGATATTAACCCTATCTCAGATATATAGTTTGCAAATATTTTCTCAGGTATGGGAGAATTTCTTAGGAGTCTCTGAATAATGCCACTGAATATTTTTACATACCACATATTTGCGGTATAAAGGGGGCTCAGTTTCTATGTATTCAGAAACTATGAATACAAGTGTATAAGTGAGAAATGCAGGGGATGAGATAGTAAAGACAAACGGCTTATTTCAAACTTGACAGCACTTGTTCCTTTCTCTTCAGAGGTGGAGAGCAAACCACTTTCAAAGAAAATATTTAGGGAAAAACTTCCTCATCGGTTTGAATGGAAAAAATGAGATTTTTGATAAAGTCAAGATTCTCTTTTAAAATAAAGATATCTGCAATAATGAGGAACAAAATTGGTCCATGTAGTAGAAAAGGCTATCGTCATTGTGGTTAGCAATAAAATGGTATTCTTTTTATATAGAGGATAGCCTGAGATTGGCAATGCTTTAGAAGTCAACACAAAACAGAACAAAGAGACAGCTAAAGTGGCTTAAAAATAAGGGCTCACTTTTCTCCTATCATGAGAAGACTGGGTTAGGCAGTTAGTGACTTTGGTCTAGTGACCTGACAATGTTTCTGTAATTTTTTTCCCTTTCTTTTTGGTCAGAGATGATTGCCACAGATCCAATTATCCAATTACCACCTATATTCATGACAGAGAAGTAAACTTTTCCCAGAGCCCTATCTCCTGAAAATTTCTTATATACCTTGTTGCCTAGAATTGGGTCCAGCTGTCAGGCTACAAAAGAGGGGACACAATAGTCAAAATGGATCTGGACCAATTCTGATTCACCACCAGAAGCTAGGCACATCATTGCCCAACCAAATGGGGCCTGTTAGCAAAGATAAAGAGAGGAAATGGACACTGAATGGGCAAATAACAGTGTTTTCCCAAAGGGAGGGATTTTAAGGAGTTTGTTGGCCCTGCTGTTATTACTATGAATTTTGTCTGGTTCTTTAGCCTGGTCCTGGAGATGTGAGAGACTCAGACTCCAGGTCAGAGAGATATCATCAAATCATTCTTTTTGGATGTATATGAACTGGTCCCTGGACATGGCTGTAGGGTACAAGTTCCCAAACAATTACTTTCCAATATTCCAATAGAGAAACAACCTTATAACCACTTCACAAGGAGCTCATTAAAATATGCATTTCTAAGCCCCCACTCCAATTCATTAGGTCTGTGTTTAACCAGAAAATCTTCTCATATGACACAATTTCCAGATGATACTTCTGCACAGACAACTTGGGAAGTTTTGCATGTGGAGAAGACTGGGTCTGAGGATTATGAGAACATGATGAGTACATAAGCCTTTCCTCCCTTTCACCTCCTCTTCTACCACATTGAAATCATCTTCCATTGTCCTTAAGCCTTCAAGATAATCTTATTGCAAACTGGTCTTTGCTGTGCTAAGGAAACAAAGGGATAGTCCTGGGCCAGAGCTTGGAAAAAGGCAGTATAGAAATGAAGAACTAGAGCTTGGAGAAGATAGTTGCACAACAGCAAAGGGGATTTGCAGAGAATCAGAACAGCAGTTGGGAGCAAAAGAGCTGGCTAAAGTGACAAGGACAGCTTGGATACATTTGTGACCTATGTATACACATCCTTCAGAGATTCTCAGAAAAACCTGAGGTGTGGTATCAGGAGAACAGTAGACTTCTGGGATTAGGTAGGATACAAACTTAGATTATTGCTGACTGTACATTAAAGGAAAACCCTTGAGGACAGAAGATGTCTGAACACATGGAGTATGGTCATATTTACTAAATATAAAAGAAATAAGATGAAAGAAGCATGGAATGACATCACACTTTGTGAACTGCAACTTTAGGGTTACTATGCAAGGCAGGTGTCACTCACCCGTTGGTGCTGGTGAGGAATCTAGGCTTAGATTAAGCAGATGTTTACAACCACGTGCTGATAAATGGTAGAGACTGCTTTTGAGACAAGATCATTTATCTAAATCCCTTGTTCTCATAACAACACTTGCCTCTCTACCTATATATCATCTTCTGTCAAATTAGAAGGTGACACCTGTGAATTGTTGGAATCTAAGAATTAGCTCTTTAACACTTGTTGCTGTCACTTACTGAGATTTGTTCACTTTGTGTTTGCTAATGGTGCAAGTACTTTCCCCAACCTCTTTCCCATTGTAGTCAAGCCTGTAACGGATACACTTTAAAGGATCCTGAAAGACTCTCTGTTCATGGGGAAAATGAGGGAAGCAGGAGACAATACATGAAAGAGGGGTCTGGGATTTCATGACCCAACAAGACCTGGCCAGATTATTAAACAGTTTCAAGTGCCTTAACCATGACATGGAGCCTCCAGAGGGCAACAGGATCATTGTCACCACTGTCCCAGTGGAGGGGTTGAAAGTCTCAAGTAATCTCCAGCTCTCAGAGAAAATGAAAAGGGAAAGGAAGCAAATGGTGTTTACTTCCCTGGGCCACTGGGCCAGCCCAGCCATTGTGAAATCTCTGAGGTGTCTTTGCTGTGGATGGGCTCGCACACACATATTTGCTTTGAGGAAGAGCCAAGAATCCCAGAACAACAGACTGAGATGTTCCTATAGAGAAATAGGCTGGATGTTAAAAGGCATACTAATTTCCCCTTTTATAATTGTTTCCCCTATTCAATAGCTCATTAACCTGCTTATATGTTTTACATAATAGTTATATAAGTTTAGTAGATACCAATAGCAGACACAATGGGCTAAGTTATCTGCACTAACAAATTATGCTAAATTTTAGTGTTCATAACAAGGTGTTTCTCTTGCTCCTGCTATGCATCCATTGCAGGGCAGCAGTGGCCTCTGCTCTGTTTCATCCTCACCCAGGGACGGAAGATGAAGTATGCACCACCATCTGGAATTCCATAGGTCAGTGAGACAGAAGAAAGAGGGGGTGCAGAATTGTGCGAGTTAAATTTAATTTCACTGGCCAAAGAAAATCAAATAGACCTCAACTAACTTCAAGGGAGAATGAGAACTGCAACCCTCTCTTGTGCTCAGAAGAAGTTGGAAATAGTAAACCTATGAAAAATAGTAATGTTGGCTACAAAAATTGATGTGCTACTATAAATAAAAGTTGTTTATTATTTTATCCTACGTGCCACAAACTGGAAACGGCCTCAAAGTTTGTCTGTTTACCCATTGAGCTGTCCATGGTCCCTGTTCAAGTCTTGAGCCTGAAGACAAACTTTGCAAGAGACTATTCTGTAGGCCACTGACCCCAGAAACATTCTTGGAAGAAACCACTCCTCTCATGCCTTACTTCAGCTGCGATACAGCAGTCATGTCAAAATGGAAAATTACTGGGGGCTTTTCAATCATAATTAATGTGTTGAAGGACTCACTTTCACTTTTTTTATATCCCGAGCTCATATCTGAACTTTACCTTGCCCTGAGGCGTTCTCCACAAATGAGGCTCAGGCAGGCAGTGAGGCTCAGGGAGGGTGAGAGCTCTGGCTCTATGTTGTCTGGCGATTCAAAAGGGAGCTTAACATTCTATTGCTGTGTCTAATCCCAAAATTTCCATGCCAGCCCTGACCAGTGTGGCTCAGTTGGTTGACCGTCACCTCCCAAGACAAAAGATTGCTGGTTCAATTCCTGGTCAGGGCACATGCCTAGGTTGTGGGTCCAGTATCTGATTGGGAGCCTGCAAGAGGCAACTGATTGATGTTTCTCTCTCACATCAGTGTTTCTCTCCCTCTCTTTATTCCTCCCTTCCCTTCTCTCTAAAATTAAATAAATAAAATATTTTAAAAATGTTTTCCATGCCAGAGTAGATTTGTCAAAATAGTCTCATCAAAAGGACTGATTGACTGTTTCTCCACAGGGATTATTCCCCTCCTCCAGCCTTCAGTCAGAATGTAGGGTTTAAATGCAGCTGGAGTTGCAGTGAATTAGCAAATGAGGTTGAGTTGTGGCTAATCTTACACCCCATACCCATAGGTTGAGGAGCATAAAGAAACATCTATGGAATCTATTCTGCAATGGAGTTGGTGCCAAATGGTTCTCAACCTTAGGAGGGCCAGGGTGTGTGCCAAGAAATTCATGAACCCCTAACGCACAGGTGGCAAACACAAGGCCCGCGGGCTGAATCCGGCCCTCCACCTTGTTTTATCTAGCCTGGAACCTTGTTTCTACCCAGCGGCACCGCTGAGCTCTTGCTTAACTGTTAAGGAGTAGTTACATTTATACAGTCCTAAAATTACATTCAGCCCTTTGAAGGCAATCATGAGGCTGATATGGCCCCTGGTGAAAATGAGTTTGACACCCCTGCCCTAACATGAAATGCAAGATTGTTAGCATTTATGCATATCTCTTCTTCTTCAGAGGAAGCTTCATAGCTTTCATCAAATTCTCAGAGGAATCATGATTTATAAAATATCAAGAATCTCAGTATGAAGAGAATGTATATGCTCTCCAGAAATTTGTATAGACCTGTAGTTTTACAACATTAAAGGACGCCTGCAAGTTGCTTTACACGACAGATGTGTTTTTAGAAGTCAGATATAAGTCATATGATGCTTAAACTGTGATGATACAGATAAACTAATCTTTTATCATGATCTATTTTATAAATATTATGTAAGTTCAGATTAGGTAATAGGAAAATACAGGGGTGGGCAAAAGTAGATTTACAGTTGTAATACAAATAATAAAATAATAAATAAATAATAATAATTTAAAAATAAACTCTGTTTCATGGACTCACAGCTATAAACCTACTGCTGTTCACCTCTGTATATATTTCAGATACCGTGCACTTCCTAAATAGTATGAAGTCACATGTTACATAAACAGATATGCAGACACACACATCATTCACATTCCCATGTTCTGTGGGAACCTCATGTTCCCACAGAGGTCAGGTCAACATGCTCCCTGCATTATACTTCCGTTCTCCTGTGCCCAGGCCATTCCCTTACAGCATCTTCTTCCCATGGCCCAGGGTCCTCTGACTACTTCTCATCACTTCTCTCAATGGCAGGGCTTTCTTGTTCAACACCACAACATGTACAGTATCATGCAGAAATAAGGTTAATTTCTACATGACAGAAAATAGAAACATGAGCCTAATGCAATAATAAATATTTCATTCTTCTTCTCACAGGTATCTTACTCTAGATGTAATTTTTCCTTTTCCTTTAGAAGTTTAGATGTAAGGATTATGGAATACCAGAAAGAACACAAGATTCACAGCCAAGAGACTTGGGTTTAATTCTAGGCTTCACTTTCATATGTCCGATGTAACCAAGTCACTTATCTTCTCCAAACTTGTTTCCCCATTTGTAGCTGATGATATCGTACCCAACTAATAGTGTAAGGTTACAGAAAGAGTTGCTGTGAGATGAAAGAAAATAATGTAAAAATAATCATGAATGAAAATAGCACATGGGCTGATGAGTAGAATGTGCTCAGGTACTTAATAAATGTTACTTGAATCTGATCACAGCAAGTGAACTCAGCCAAAAGAAAATATTTCACATTAGCCTAGTTTCCTAGTCTTTTTGGTTGGGTCCAGAAACAAAACATCTGAAGAGACTATTTTCACAATTCCCTAAAACTATTTATGAGAAAAGTTTTGAATAGCTAGGTAGAATACAGGACCAAAACAAGACAAATGTCTTCATCTTTCACACTCCATTTGCATTGCATAGTAATGCAATAGCCTTAAGTACAAGAAATGTTTCCCATACTGCATTAGAGAAAAATATGAGTTCATCAATGATCTAAAATGACATACTGAGAGACTTCTGGTCAAGATGGTGGCATAGGTAAACACGACTCACCTCCTTGCACAACCACATCAAACTTACAACTAAAATATAGAACAACCATCACCTAGAACTATGAGAAACTGAGTTGAATGGAAGTTTGACAACTACAGAATTAAAGAAACCACATCCATCAAGACTGGTATGAGAGGCAGAGATGCAGAATAGGCTGGTGCTACATTCATTTGTGATGTATAAAAATTCAGGAAGTATGTCTTGAGATTCAATAGTTCCAGCTCCAACCAGTCCTCCCAAGCCCAGGGTTCCAGTGCCAAGAAGATAACTCCCCATAACTTCTGGCTGCAAAAACCAGTGGGGATTAGGTCAGTAGAAGAAAATTCTGGAGTCCCAAGCAGTTCCTCTTAAAGAACCCACACACAGACTTACTCAGACTCACTCCCTCTGAGCTCTAGCACCAGGGCAGCAGTTTGAAAGGCACCAGTGGCATATGGGGAGAAACTGAAGTGTGTAACATCAAGGTGAGAACTGGGGGACAGCTTTCTTCTGGATAGAAAGGAGGCCATTGTCCCTTTTCTGAAACCTCCCCTGCCAGAGACACAGACCCACAGGCCCAAAAGGCTGGTGTCATATATGAGACTCCATCAATCTGATTAACACTGTTTGCCCTGCCCTGGAGTTCCTCAGAGACTCCATCCCACTCAATTTAGGGGCTGGTCCAAGGTGCTTTTCCATATGAATAGCTGGTCTTGGTTCATGCTTGACAACTTCCTAAATCCTCTGAAACAAGCAACAGCCAGCCTCAGTGAGCCTGCAGGCCCTGTACCTCTTGCTAAAGTGGCCCCAGGCCTACCACTAGCAGCAGCAAGCCTAGATTCATAGCCTGGTTTTGCCTTGGAATCTCCAAATCCAGCAAAAGTAGCAGTTATCTCACATTGCTCATTAACTCAGGCAGGGTAACCCCAGGCAAAACATGGGAGGGGGCTGACCTTGGCCTGTACCTCCCAGGAAACCCCAGAGCCTACAAACCCAGTGGACAGCTACAGACCACATCACAGTACCACAACCCTGCCCCAGCACAGCTGATCCTCCACTGAGTGAGAGGTTCGTCGTCAGTGGTCACAGCCAGTCCTTGCAACTGACCCGCCTGAGTAAATCCCTCCCATGACGTGTGCAGAGCAATCAAGGCTCAACAACAAGAGGTAGGTGTACTCAGCCCACATGAAGGGTGCATCTTAAGTACCCAGCTTGACTGATAGGGGAGGCAGTGCCACTGGACTCAACAGGACACCTACTACATTAGGCCACACTACCAAGACAAAGAGTCAAAACAGCTCTACCTAATACATAGAAAGAAATACAGAGAGGCTGCCAAGATGAGGAGACAAAGAAACATGGCCCAAATGAAAGAACAGAACAAAACTCCAGAAAAAGAGCTAAACAGAATGGAGATAAGTTATCTATCAGATGCAGAGTTCAAATACTGGTTATGAGGATGCTCAAGGAACTTAGTAAGGACCTCAGCAGCATAAAAGAGATTCATTCAGAAATGAAGGATACACTAATTGAAATAAAAAATGATTTATAAGGAAGCAACAGTAGAGTGGATGAAGCTGAGAATCCAATGAATGATTTGGAACATAAGGAACCAAAAATCAACCAATCAGAACTACAAGATGAAAAACAAATCCAAAATAATGAGGATAGTGTAAGTAGCCTCTGGGCCAACTTCAAATGTTCTAACATTCACATCATAGGGATGCCAGAAGGAGAAGAGGAAGAGCAAAAAAATTGGAAATCTATTTGAAAAAATAATGAAAGAAAACAGCCCTAATTTGGTGAAGGAAATAGACATGCAAGTCTGGGAAGCACAGAGAGTACCAAACAAGACGGATGCAAAGAGGCCCATGCCAAGACACATCACAGTTAAAATGCCAGAGGCTTCCCTGAAACACCAATCCATAAGAACCTATGCACCCCAATATTCATAGCAGCACAGTTTACAATAGCCAAGTGCTGAAAGCAACCTAGGTGCCCATCAGTAAATGAATGGATCAAAAAATTGTAGTACATTTACACGATGAAATACTACACAGCAGAAAGAAAGAAGGAGCTCCTACCCTTTGCAACAGCATGGAAGGAACTGGAGAGCATTATGCTAAGTCAAATAAGCCAGGCAGTGAAAGACAAATATTATATGATCTCAACTTTAAGTGGAACCTAAACAACAAAACAAACAAGCGAGCAAAATATAATCAGAAACATTGAAATTAAGAACAACCTGACAGTAACCAGAGGGAACATGGGAGGGGATAATGGGGGTAAGGGTTTTCAAGAACAACTATAAAGGACACATGGACAAAACCAAGGGGGCGTGGAATCAGAGGAGGCAGGTGGGGATGGCTGGGGTGGAGGGGAGTGGTGGGGGTAAAATGGAGACAACTGTACTTGAACAATAATAAAATTAAAAAAAAACAAATAAAATGCCAAAGGTTAAATATAAAGTGATAGAGAAAAGAAGAGAAAAGAAGTTAGCTACCTACAGGGGAGTTCCCATAAGGCTGTCAGTTCATTTTTCAAAAGAAACTTTTGCAGGCTAGAAGGGACTGGCAAGAAATAGTCAAGGTCATGAAAAGCAGGGGCCTACAGCTATGATTGCTCTACCCAGCAAAGCTATCATTTAGACTCGAAGGGCAGATAAAGAGCTTCCCAGACAAGAAAAAAACTAAAGGAGTTCATCATCACCAAACCATTATTATATGAAATGTTAAAGGATTTACTTAAGAAAAAGAAGATCAAAACTATGAACAATAAAATGGTAATAAATACATATCCATCAAAAATTTAATCTAGGAGGAGAAAGATGGCAGCGAGGTAGGAGGGAGCAGATTCCACTTTCCCCTACACACGGGAGAAAAACCTAGCTGATCTACGGAGGAACAGAGCAAATAGCCAACAGTACCTCAGCATATATTAAAATAAGAGACCAAAAATTTTAG